>OW028638.1:1803316-2403588 GCA_932294325.1 Allophyes oxyacanthae
TTAGAAAAATAGGACTTTCAATTGAGTTTAAGTCCATTAGTCCCAATTAGTGGGACTAATTATAGCTAATACGTCTTTGGAACCAGTACAGCAATCACTAGTTTTAGTACTAGTCCATTTTCTACATTTCAACACTTTATTTTTACATTTAGAAATTCATAAATACTTTATAACAAACTTTGTAAGTATAAATTCTTGAAAACCGATTATAGTGTGGGCTGGTAAGTTAGTAAGCCAATTAAAGTATAATGAATCATCCTTGTAAAAGGATGTGTAACAAAAAACACATGCATATTATTATTATGAATGTAACTCTGTTTGTTACCGTTTCACAACGAAATGGCTGAACCGATCTTGATGAAATTTGTCAAGGAAATAGTGTGGATCATAGTATTTTTTTGGGTCAAAATTCACAGCTTTCAAAGTTCACTCGGACGGAGTCGCAATCACTTTAATAATTAAGACATTCAAGAATATGATTGCAGCTGAAATATTCATAGTCTCAATTTATTTTATGATCAATTAGAAACTTAATATTTTCTTATTTATTGTTAGTCGTCAATCACAAACACAAGGATGTCCCAAATTAATAAAGCAGTAGAATTAAAATTTTACAGGGGAGCCAAAAAACGCAGGCTTGGTTAGGGTGCCAGTTTTAAAAAAGACGTCTACTGTTATAAATGTCAGAGTTAAAGGTTTAAATTCGTGATTTCAAGGTTAATCCTATAGTAAAAGGTGTACACAATGATGAGTAAAATCAACCCCTTAAAGGCTGCAGGTGACTAAATCCCCACCTTGTATATACTTATTGAAAACGAGTCACAATAACTTCTATGAGCTATGAATAAGTCACTTAAGGAAAATAAGTAGGGAAGTTGCAGCCACAGTTATGAGTATTTATCTGTAATCACCTTTGCCAGTAACACCTACTTAATAATTAAACTTTGAAACCATAATAATTATCAAATGGGTCGTTCCATGGAAGATGACCCCTGACGAGTAAAAAGTAAACTTGCTATATTCAATTACTGTTTAGGCTCAAAGTAAGGATCATAGTTGATGGAACAATATGAATTATCATGAATACAACTCTCAATTTAGTTTTTTTCTTGGTGAACATGACACAGCCTACAATGATGTGAAGTTTATTTTAAACGCATTTTGGAACTCTTTTTTGGCTATTTTGTTTAAAGCAATCATTCTGACATGTAATGTTAATTGATATTTTTTTGATTTCTTTCTCCATCTTTAATTTTTTTTAACAATCATCAATATAATGTTGAAAGGGGGTTACTGTATTCATCATTATGAACAACTTTTACTATGAGAACAACAATGAAATCGTGAAAAACAAATCAGATGGTTCATACAAATAATTCAATATTACTTGTCTAAACATATGGAACAGCATAATTTTTTTGCACGATTTATATTTTGGTTCCATAGTAAAAGTTGTTCATAATGATGTGTACAATAACCCCTTAAAGGGATCGGGCCTAGAAAGGAACCTTGTATTGTTAAAATACTGTTAGTCATAAGTTCATAACATAACTGCATTTATCAGATCATTTTTTTGCGGTTACAATATTGGTCCCATCGAGAAAATTGTTCAGTTTGGTGGTCTGATCCACACCCTTAAATATGACCACATAGAATGGGAGGAAAACTTGAACGTTATCCGAATAAACTACTTTAATAAACACCACTAAACCTAAGTACGTTTATCTCGTAAGATACAGTTGTTATCTGAGAGGCTGTAATCTTAACGCGATCGTTCTTATCTACCTGTGCCTAGATAAATATGGAATTCTGGGTACTTCAAGTGTGGAAATGTTTTAGGTATTTGACCCTTTTGAAGACCGGTATTAGAATAGAATAGAATAGAAGATTTTTATTTGTCTTTCAAATTACATAGGTAACAAAGAGATACATCATACAAGAAGGTAAAAGACAAAAAGGTCTTGGACTCAGCATAATAGCTGGCAGCGTGAGGCATGCACAACTGCTGATATTCTGTCCAAGCCAGTCATGCGTTGAATAGAACACTATTTATTAGGCAATACAAGACAATTTATTATGTATTAGGGCTGTGGAGGAATGAGGTATGTTCTCCATTGAAAAGGCAGGGTCCTCCGGGGTCTACTGTGTTACTAAAATGGTAATGAACATCGACTCTGGTAATAAACTTCAATATGTTTCTGAGACTAAATTTCGAGCTACCTTGTAAAAAATATAGAGTTCCAACAGCATGATCAGTAAAAAAAATTACGAGGTAGCTTGAAGCTTAGCCTCTCACGATCGTATTGAAGTTTATTACCAGAGTCGATGATCATTACCATTTTAGTTACGCGGTAGACCCGCTGGTTATAAACTTCAATATGATTGTGAGAGAATAAACTTCGAGCTACTCAATTTCTCATCGATTTTACTATAATTCATAAATTCGAATATGGTGTAAAAACATTTTTCAGTCAGCAATGTAATTTAATAAAAATGAATGAAAATATGGTGTAATTCTCTTATTTCCTTTGGAATCGCATTAAGTAAGAAAGAAAGAAAGAAAGAAAGAAAGAAAGAAAAATCATTTATTTGCCACAAAAACAAGACACACTAGAATGACAGATACAGGTAATAAGAAGAGGACAGGTGCATAGACAGAGAAGACATTATAACACAACAGTAACCAGACAGTACACAGGACAGTGACAGTAGGATGTAATTATTTTTATGTACTTAAAGAAAGAAAGAAAGAAAAAAGATTTATTTTGGACTCGCACAGAAAATTACATACAGAGAGAAATCATTAAAATACTAATAACAAAAAACCAAATAAAAAATCCTGCATGAGGCCAAAAATGGGCCTTATATTATATGTGGCCATATTGTACTTCGTATATTTATGGATTATAATACATACTAATGTAACAGCTAACACACATGACAATTCGACCTTACATCGTCTCGATGTCAAACCACAATGTACCTTACCAAGGCTGATACACTTAATCTTTTCACGATTCCTATGGCTTCATTTTGAAAGCCTGGTTTTAAGGCCATGTGCGAAGAAATATACATACATACTGTTGTAGACGATCAATGCGCTCCAAAAAAAGACGCCGTGGATTTATTTGCTTATGAATGAAATGTTGAAGTCAGGGTTTAAAAAAATCAAAACTATCGTTTATTTTTTAAGTAATAAATTGCCATTAATAGTACAGCTAAAAATAGTTTACCGATTTTGAATTTCGGGGGGATCCCTGAATCACTACCAAAGTGTAATAAACACCCTGCGGTCCGCAATGTGCTATAAAGTGATAATATCGCGAATCCGACCAAAGTCAAAAGTATTATTATTACTCAATAGCCCAAGATATTTAATGACTATTAAATTTGGTCGGATTTGCAATATTATCACTGACGGTTAATTTATCTTTGGTCTATAGTATAGACCGTAAAAAAAAAATTAACAAAAGTAAATTAACCGTCAAAAAAAAAAAAACCCCCGTCTCCAACTAGAAAAAGAGCTGTAACTTTTGAACGGCTGAACAGATTTTTATGAAACTTGGTAAGATTTGAACAAACAGATTTTCATAAAACATAGCTAAGATGATACCCGATTAAACTCGCTTTCAATTTAAAAAAACTTCATTGAAATCGGTCCATCCGTTGCGGTGCTACGATGCCACAGACAGACACTACAATTAATATAAATCACCTCTTTTTTGTCGGGAATTAGAATCAGAGTATTACATTTTTTATGCACTATCGGTCTATATCTGTAGGTGGAAATTTTATCTCGGTGATCATAATCACACACATAAGTAGGAAATTCGCAATTTCAGTCCGGGCAGGATTGTGCTGGTACATAGCATGCTCACCCCCCTTAACACATAGGATATGGTAACGTCATTGGCCCGCTGTATGTGTGAATGCAACTTGCATAACTATGCAGCTGTGTGCGTGTGACAGCTCTATCGGACATACCTGGCTACCGATTACATGACATAACACACACAGACGGGCGCGAAGCTTCCTAGACTCAGGTCGACCTACCCCTTCAGGGGACGGGTGTGGGTAGTATGCATTTATACTAAGCACTTCACCTGACATGCGCAGTACAGGCCTTCCAGCATAGTAGACCGGGTGCAGCAGTCGATTTTCGAGATTGTCCGCGCGCGGTGCATTGCAAAATGCAGCTGGAATGGGTGTTACATTTGAACAAAATGGCGGACGGTTGGACAATGGTAAGTTGTGTTATCGTTTTATAAGGAAATCATTTGATATTAACACAGTATGATGGCTGATCAGTGATGATAAGCGTTTATTGCCATTTTTGGAGAGCTGGTCTAGTCGTTGACAGAGATATAAAAGATCAATGCCGTGTGTTACTTAGCCAGACAGAGCCAAGGTAATAGCAAAATTAACATAGTTTCTCGTAGTAACATCGTTTTTTAAGTATTTCGGGATTTACCGCGGCCATTCCATAGTTTAATGCAGATGGGAGCGAGGCGTCAAAAAGTATGAAACTAGAATATATTAATTAATACATATTCATAGTGATGTTCAGAGGATAGTCGTATGCCACTTTTTTTTTTGTTTAACGTGTTGAGAACCCATCATAGGGCTGTCCTCCGCCTGGGGGCGGCGGAGGGGTGTGCCGGCATCCTACCGGCTAAACTCACCACGGTAATCCACTTAGGCACCTACAGGTGGGCTTCGGGTACTCTTAAAAGACCGCGCCGAAGCCCACCTCGGTGCCACGCTTATTAGGGCACTTCTCGGGGAGGGAGACTGTAGAAAGATCCCCCTCCCAGGCAGTCGTATGCCACCTACCATAACAAAACAATACAGTCTAACAGTAGTAAGCGATCGTAAGCTTTAGGGCCAAGTGGCATACGACCACGGCTATCATCTGAACATCACTATGAATATGTATTAATATTTTATTGTTTCATACTTTTTCAGTAGTCGGGTTTTAGTTTTTGAACATACTTTTTTATACCTAATTGATATTATCACATCACGTGAGAATTCATTGAATTAAATTATTCGTATTACGTAGTAGATCAGATTAATTCCTTACGATAAACCATATCATTGATAGACGGAGAAATATACTGTTTAGGGCCCGTTCACACGAACTACTTTTAGCATTGGCGACTAGCGATTCAGTCGCTTTTCGGAAGCTAGATGCAGCGATCGATCCGTTCACTCGCTATACTTTTAGCAACCTCGATCGGACGCAGTTAGTCGCCAAATCGCGATGCAGCATCGATGCAGTCGCTAAATCGCGCGATTTAGCGACCTAGATCGGACGCAGTGAGTCGCCAAATCGCGATGCAGCAGGGTAATCACGATACACACTCGCAATCGGAATCGATTCAATTTTGACAGTCCAACAAACTACATTGCGCGGTATGCTTTTAAAATCACTACGCCCGACAATTGGAACAACGCAATAAACACGGTTGTAGTGTCAAAATTGAGTCGATTCCGATTACGAGCGTGCATCGTGATTAGCTAGCTTCGATGCAGTCGCTAAATGCCGCGACTTAGCAACCTCGATCGGACGCAATGATCACCAAATCGCGATGCAGCATCGATGCAGTCGCTAATTCGCGCGATTTAGCAACCGCGATCGGACGTAGCGAGTCGCTGAAACGCGATGCAGCATCGGATGCTATATAAAAAAGGATGCTAACAAGCATACGGCCCGCCTGTTGGTAAGCTGTTACCGTAACCTATAGACGCTTGCCACACCAAGGGCATCACTCGCGCATTGCCATCCTACTACTAGCGTCGTATTGCCAGTTGGGGCGGACGCTTCCCGAAGGAGCTTTGGCGACCTTGAAAGAAAAAAAGAAAAGAAAGAAAAATAATTTTATTCCGTACGGGATAATGACGGCGCCACATTCACAATAGACAAAACACAATATAAAAGAAATAGGTACACTAATTCTAATAAAAAATTGAAAACATGCCGCCGAGCATGCCCGTACCGAAAAGGTCACCCTTGGAAACACCACACCGCAGAAGACCAGTGTTATTTCTGATTTTACCTTATATGGCGATATTATACAAGGTGGAAGTACTTCCACCGTTGGGCAGCTCCAATTTTCGGCGGAAATCTAGAAATAAACATGTTATTGCTGTTTAAAACCCAATAACTTGGTTCGGATGGAGCCTGCAGTAATTTTTCCGTGTGCCTTGTCCATAAAACCAGGGCGTGGCATCCGATATAGATGCACTATCTATGGATAAAATGCACTGCAACTGTTATCGATTGAAATTGCACTATGGGCTTAGTACATGTATCAAACCTACCCTCTCATCCCAACTGTCTACCAGTATAATTGGATCCCTCCCGAATCGATTTTCCCGAGTTGCGCAGTAAACTGGCGTCGGGAATATTTGATTTATTCTGTTTCGGCTTGCACTCCGTCTCGCTTGGACGTAGAGTTTTGAGATATGGAAGGTTTGAATAGTCAAGATAAATGCTGTACGGCTCATGTAAGTGATTTTGTAATATTTTGAGGGTAGTAAGTAAAACTTAAAAGGTCCTAGCTATTTTTAACCGACTTCAAAAAAAAGGAGGAGGTTCTCCATTCGACGCGTATGTTTTTTTTTTTTTATGTTTTTGACCTCATAACTCTGGACTGCGTAAACCGATTTTGATGATTCTTTTTTTATTCGAAAGCTAGTGCTTCCCGAATGATCCCATTTTAATTTGGTCCAGTTCTGACAATGAGATCCATGACAAAACCATATAAGTCTTAAATTTGCATTAAGTATGTGCGCGACAGATGGTCGAATAACTCAATATCACGCCAACCGATTTCGATGATTCTTTTTTTGTTTGAAAGGTCCCGAAGTGGTCCCATTTCAACTTGGTGAAGATCTGATGAAGATCTTCGGAGATAGACAATGGAACTCTTGAATGAATAACAGCACATCACTCGCGATTGCTGTAATCTCATGTTTATGTATTGTTTATGCCACTCAAAATTGAAAAATAAAATAAACTTTAAAAAAAAAAGTAAAAACCGACTTCAAAAACTAAAAGGTATAAAATAATTTTCTTAAAAAACTTATCAGCTTCTGAATTCGGGGCCTTTAATTCTTCAATGCACCTAGCTTGATAGTGGCACCGACTTCAGAAGCTGATAAGTTTTTTAAGAAAATTATTTTATACTTTTTAGTTTTTGAAGTCGGTTTTTACTTTTTTTTAAAGTTTATTTTATTCTTTTTAAACTTTGCCCCTCAATACAATTTCTCCTGTATCGAAGGTACAGTTTACAAAAATACATGTCACATGCACACACAACCCGGAACAACTATCTATAGATCATACAAATAATTGCTCCGTGCGGGATTCGAACCCGCGGCACGTAGCGTAGAAAGCTAATCGCTTAGCCACCGCGCCAACCGTGTCGTCTTTTTAGTCCCGATTCATCATTATGAACAACTTTTATTATGGGACCAAACCTGAAAAATCTGACAGCCACAGCGACCAACAAACAATGCATCCCTTTCTCGCTTATAAACGTTTTCATAAGAGGATACGGAATAGGACGTTTATTTATTTATTTAATGCTTTATGCACAGGTAAAAAAAAAACTGCACAAAGGCGGACTTAATGCCACAGGCATTTTTTTTATTTTTTTATAGGGGTTTATTTGCGACAGCAACTGTCCTAATAATAGGTAATCAGGCGGCGCGTGGCGGTTCAGCCGTTTTGTCGTGAAAAGGTAAACAAAATGAAAGAGAGAGACTTATTTTCGCATTTGTATTAGTGTGATTTTAAAGCTACTCTGCAGAAAATTTAACATTTCACCGAATTTTTATGTCCGTAATAATACCGGAAATTGTCTAACACGTTTATGTGACTGGCGTGACAATAACTTGCGTGTTAAAAGTAAAAGTTAACGCATAAACTCTATGGGTTATATACTCTTAAGAGATGAGATAGCAATCGTGCTTACCGCTAGCCTAGATGACAACAAAAAAAATAAAAAAATAATAAAAAAAAGTATTTTATGTTTTTTTTTTATTATCAAGCATCATCATCTGTCTGGCCTTTATCCCAACTACGTTGTGGTCGGCTCCCAATCTAATCAGATGCGGCTGAATATCAGTATGTATTGTACGGAGCGACTGCCATCTGACCTCTGCCACACAATTACTGGGAGACACTGACACCCTAAGGTTAGACCGGTTGTCAGACTTTTTGGGTTGCTGACTCCAGTAACGACTGTCAAAGGTATTCGTATGACAACCGTGACCAACTGCTTAACGTGCTATCTGAGGCACGGAGGGGTCTCTATGTTCGAAGAAACGGTCACCCATCCAGGGACTGACCACGGCAACTGCAGTTTAGCCTCGCTGATCGACTGATCTGTGCGGAAGCTATGTAGATAGGAGCTAAAAAAATTGTTTTATAAGTATCAAGAATGACAACAAAACAATTATGAATTTAAATTCTTTTTATAAAAAGTAAAAAAAAAGAGCGTGATGCGATTTTTTTAAATAAATCAATCATTTATTCAAAGACAACAGAGATCCATCACATGTATCACAAATAACAATAAAACAAAATACATTCATTAAACATCAAAATAAAATAAAAATAAAAACACTACTTAATTAAAATTCAAAATAAAATACATTAATTTAAATTTAAATCAAAATTGAACAAAAATTAAACCCATTATTTACCCATTATAACCCATTTATTAATGATGTAAGCAAATGTTTGTCTCGTATCAAGAAAGCGAGGAATGCGTTAGAATCGGAACCGTGTCAGTACGTGTCACGTGTGACACTGTCAGAAACACTTGTCTTAGTGCGTTGCTGTTACGACTTCAGCTAGTTAACTTACGAGTATCCCGAGAGCGAGCGCGAAGTTTGGAAAAAAATAAGAAAAAAAAAATGTAAAAAAAAATTTAATAAATAGAAAAATTTAAAAAAAGTATTTTTATTTCAATAGGTACTTTCATTTTACTTACGGCTGGAGGAAGTGCTGTAATGAAACGAGAGGCGTCACAATAGATCTTTGCAGGTCGCAGTGACAAAGGGGCTTAGTACCCTACCTCTTCTATTAAATAAATAATAATAACTTTCATTTTATTATTTACTTACACAGCCTAATTATTTAAAATTAAATTTTTTAATATAAAACTGAGCACCTAGGCGTCAAAGTACTTCTCCTCATAGCTGTCAATTGGTAGCATGCCCAAAAAAACAATTATATTTGAATAGGAAATTTTATATAAATAAAATGCGTATTTTTATAATATTCATTACATTAAATGAATCGCAGACATTAGTATTAGTCTGGACCACTGGTCCGCTCATTAACTAATGAGTTAAAATCTCATAAAAAAAATAAAAATAAAAAACAAAAAAATATTTTTTTGAAATGTTTTTTTTTTCATACGTAAAGCACTGGATGCATTTGAAATAAAAGCGTGTCAGTATGTATGTCGTTATGTATGAGTAAAGACACTGCAAACGACTCGATAAGTGTTTATCTAACATGTGAGTATGTTTGGCCAAACTGCCACACCTTGAGAACAGGTTGTAAGCTGCACCCTCGATGCTGGAGCAATCCTAGTGGCCGGCAACCTAAAAGAATATCCCGTAATCAATATTTAGTAAAAAGAAAAAGTGAAAAAATAATATACAAAAATAGTAAAAATATATTTTATATTATCGATTTAGGTAAGTCTTTTTATAATATAAAAGACCTGTAATAGAAAAATAAAATAATAATAATAAAATAAATAATGTTCTTATTATTATTTGGGTTGCGAAGCTCTCGATACTCACAGCTTAAAAACAGAAAAAAAAAAACAAAAAGGACATACCCTAAAATAAAATAATAAAAAAATAGAAAAAGATAGAACAATAATAAGAAAAGATAGATAGAGATTTTTCTCTCATGTGTCATAATAATTATTTTTGAGAAATAAAATTCTTATCAAAGGGGAAGCTCTCGAAGCTCCTTTCTTATAAAACTCCCGACACCAACTTGAAAAAGAGCTTTATTGAACAACTGAACAGATATTCATGAAACATAGCTAAGACTATTCCTGACACCACTAGCATTCAATTTAAAAAAAACTGCATTGAAATCGGTCCATCCGTTTTGAAGCTACGATGTCACAGGCAGTAACATAAATACACACTATAAACATTAACACCCCCTTTTTTGTCGGGTATTAAAAATAGAAAAACCGACCAAGTGCGAGTCGGACTCGCGCACGAACGGTTCCGTACCATTATCTATAAAAATGGCAAAAAAATCATGTCTGTTGTATTTATTTATTCTTATAGCGTTAGTTATAGCGGTAACAGAAATACATCATCTGTGAAAATTTCAACTGTCTAACTATCACGGTTCATGAGATACAGCCTGGTGACAGACGGACGGAGGGATAGCGGAGTCTAAGGCTTACATTCAGAGACGACAGAAACGAGTCTAAGCGTGAACTTACGCTTCCATCTGTCAAAATCAACAGCTTGCGCTCATATTTGTATTCAGAGACGTTCGGAACACGACTTAAACTTAACGTAAACTAAGATAAGCCAAGTAGTGAATATTGACTACTTAAGACGACACTAGCGCCACCAAGCGGGCTTAGGTGGAGTTAATATCGACAATTTGAGATTTTCAAGTCTGACTAACCTTATAACTTAAATAAATAGGTTTATGTCTCAGATATTTTGTTTCGCTCACTCCAATTGCATTTTGTATATATTGCTATCCTTTTTTAATTTTTATATACGCCTGCTTGCTCATTTTCATAAAAAAGTAACATACCGATAAACATTTTGCTATTAAAAATGGCCATAGAGAAGAGAGTCTTAGCTAAGCTTACACTGCGACTCTGAATACGAATTTTGAAGATGCGCTTAGCGACGACTTCGCTTAGAGCGGTCATCGCCCGTCTTATGTTCATGTCTCTGAATGTCAACCTTAGTAATAAGGTACCGTTTTACCTTTTGGGTACGGAACCCTAAAAACAAAAGGTAACCCTAGTACCTCCAATAAACAGTACTAGTCTGCCCATAAAGCTATGGAAATGCTTAGATAACGGTACGACATAACACAGCTACCAATTTGTATAAACATGATTCTGTTAACAATTAGCAAGCACTGACGCTCCACTAATTAGACTTTGAATATTTATACTGGATACTCTACCTTACAGTACAACACAACTATAAAGTCGCATCGGCAAACTTCGTAAAACCGATCACTTCCGAATTGAGTTCGACTTGTTGTCAGTTGTGGTAAGTTCACTGAGTTAATCGAAAGGGACAACTGCACATCAAATTGTGAAAATCGAGGTTTTGTATAGTACTCGCAAATCTTTATGAGCCCCGAACTGAGCTCTGAACTCTCTCTCTCCCTCTAGCACCTATAATAAGCGTACTATTATAGGTGCTAGACTGAGAAAGGGAGAGAGTTCGAGGGCTCATAAAGATTTGCGCGTACTATATACGAAGCTAGTATTTCATATAAATATAGACCACTAGCGTCCCTTACGTTAGGGTCGGGTATGTAATTATGTATTGAAGTTTTGTATGGGACAGCTGATTAATTTTTCGCGATTACGATGTTGGTCCCATAGAGAAAGTTGTTCAGTTTGATGGTCTGATCCACACCCTTAAATATGACCACGAATATCTGAGGCCCAATTCTCGTAATTACAATATGTTCAAAATATCGTTCCGATCTACTACCAATGTCATAAATGTCGTAAATGGTATTCTCCTACCCTAACAAACAACGTCAAACGTGAAATTATATTGTAATGAGGTCGAAAGTTGATTAAAGGCAAATCGGTATTCTGCTAACATTTTGAAACAGATAATAAAATTGATATTCTCGTCCATACATAAACGTCATAACCCTCTCCGTAGTCGGGTAAAAAATGAGATTGAAATGAGTCCGGAAGAAGATTGAATTCAAATCATACTGATATCGGACTGAAATATAAGAGTAGTAGAATACCGATTTTTTGTCAATTCGTAATATAATCTCAGTTTGGTCAACTTTCAGTCATAGTGTAAATTCATTACGAGAATTGGGCTTGAATACACGTTGTACAAATCGATGCCTCCCACGTAAGTTGTTGTATCTCCAAAAATGAAATTTTACAGTAGAGCTTTTTGAATATACAAATAAAAGTAAAAGCTCCATTTTTCATATTATCATACAGCATTATACATCTCATAAAGCCTTGAAAAACACATCTTTTTATATTTTTTTTAAATTGAAATAAATTAAATACATAAAAATGGACATTTTTATGTAAATAACATAAAATCTAATTTTGTGGCATACAACAACTTACGTGGGAGGCATCGAAATATTTCCGACCTTACTCAACAAGCCGAGCCTATAAACCCGTGAAGATGCTCGCATGAACATTGATACGTACCACGCCCAAGCCAGACCTAATGACCTCCATGCTACGATCCAATCCGGTCGGCCAACGGTAACCGAGGTTTCTAAAACGTATTGAATCCACAAAATATGCTAATTCTTTGATAGCTGACCGGTTTGTGGTATATGGTAATATTATGATGATGTTGGTCTGCATCCAGACCAGAAACAACTAGTTGATCATAAAAATATTTGTTCGTGGATCGAACCCCCGGCAGGTAGCGCAGAAAGCTAATCGCTTAGCCACTGCGCCAGCCGTGTCGTGTCTTGTGATGTTCTTACAAAATAGCTATGATTATTTTGATTGTCACTTGAATTAACGGTGAAGGAAAACATTGTGAGGAAACATACCGGCGTCAATATTTATAGCATTTATAAAAATACACACAATGTTGTGAGTAGGAGATACATTTATTCTTATTTCCGTCTCACGTTCTCTGTTAGAAAGAAAGAAAAAACATTTATTTGCCACAAACACAAGACGCACTAGAATGATAGACATAGATACTAAGAAGAGGACAGGTGCATAGACAGAGAATACAATTTTAGGATGGCAACAGTGTAAAACTAAGCAGATTTTTTTTTTCTTTTTTATAATATCCTGTGAGGCAGTCTTTGATATTTTAATTGAAATAATAAGTTATGTTTAATGATGTCAACTTCTCACTATTGATATTGTGTTGTGATCTTTAATATATTACCTGCTGTGACCGATCATTGGATAAATGAGTATGTTTGCAAATTATCAAGTTAATTATATTCATTGATAACTATCCGATCGACGGTTGAAGACTATTTATTTACATATTTTATTATTTGTATTTCGAAAAACAATTTAAAAAAAAAAAAACGTAATAAAATGTCGCTTAGATCAAATAGTCTTTCGACCGTCAAAGCGGAGATGAGCGGAGATGTGTCGGAAACTCATAACCACCAATAAAATTTTGTTATTGATGCTAAGCAGAGAGATGTATAAATTACGAATTAATACCATTGGTTGTTAAGACACAGTAGTTGAGTTCCCTTCATTGTGGTCGAGCTTGGCGAGGCTGACACATGCATGCTCGTGAACGGGTGTCGTCTGTCGGAACTGAGGCCCAATTCTCGTAATTAAGAATGTTCAAAATATAGTTCGGATCTCATTCCGATCTACTACCAATGTCAGAAATGTCACAAATGGTATTCTCCTACCCTAACAAACAACGTCAAACGTGACATTATATTGTAATGAGATCAAAAGTTGAATATAAGGCAAATCGGTATTCTGCTAACATTTTGAACTGACACAGATAATAAAATTGACACTCTCGTCTATACACAAACGTCAAAAATGAGATTGAAATGAGTTTGTAAGAAGATTGAATCCAAATCATACTGGAATCGGACTGAACTTTAAGAGGAGTAGAATACATGACTTTTTGTCAATTCATAATATAATCTCAGTTCGGTCAACTTTCAGTCATATTATAAATTAATTACGAGAATTGGGCTTCAGGTCAGCTCGTAACTGCCATGGCAATCTTATTCAGAGGCAATTCATTATTATCCCAGTCTTATTTGTATTCGCATTGAATTGCATTATTCTCGCAGCTCTTACCACAACATTGTACTGATACATACCTATTGTAATCTATTATTTATTTGAAAAGAGTTACCATGGAGTTTCTTGCCGGTTCTTCTCCATAGGACCTACTATTTGGAACGGTGCACCTAGAGTCTCGACATTTCATAAGTGCCTGTATCTGGTTTACATGAAATAAAGATCTATTCTATTCTATTCTACAGCTCCGCTCGTCTCCGCTATGGTAGAGTCCGGGCCTTTCAGTATTCGGCGGTTCTCATAAAACTTACACGGCATGCCAAGTAGCCGATATTAAAAGTTAGTCACAAAGTTGTAAATAAATTCTATATAAGAATTGAATCATGTTGACGTCATCCGTTGACTCGAGATAAACATTAGCTCATAGCCAGATTATATTGTTGACTCGTGTTAGAACGGAGTTCACAGAAATACAACAAATCCAGGCTGGACACCAATGGGACAGATTAATTTATGACTTATTATTTACATATTAGCGACCCGCGAGCCTACTGCGTAACTAAAATTGTAATGAACATCGACACTGGTATTAAACTTCAATACGATCGTGAGAGCTAACTTGTAAAAAAATTACCGTGATCATATAGTTGGGACTCCTATCTTCATGATCGGTAAAAAAAATACAAGTTAGCTTAAAGTTTAGGCTCTCACGATCGTATTGAAGTTTAATACCAGTGTCGATGTTCAGTACAATTTTAGTCACGCGGTAGACCCGCAGGCTGGATACCAATGGAACAGATTAATTGATGACGTACTAGCGACCCGTCCCCCCGGCTTCGCACGGGTGCACATTCTCTACTATCCTTACATTAAATATGAAAGTATTAATAATACATAATTATTAATTATAAACCTTCCGTGAAAAATTATCTAACTGGTGGTGAAAACTGCATCAAAATCCGTTGCGTGGAGGAGTTAGCGGATATACAGACAGACGAGGAAACCGACTTTATCTTATACTATGTAGAGACAAGCAGTGAGCCTAGCGGTTAAACTCTCGTCTTCCATGCAAGAAGGTTCGAGTTCAAACCCGACCACACCTCTGGCTTTTCGGATTCAAGTGCGGATTAGAATTTGATTATCACTTGCGATAACGGTGAAGGAAAACATCGTGAGGAAACCTGCACACCTGAGAGGGCCTCATAAAGTTCTCGATGGTGTTTGTAGTCAGCCAACCTGGCCTAGGCCAGCGTGGTGGACTAAGGCCTAATCCTTCTCATTCTGAGAAGAGGCCCGTGCTCAGCAGTGGGACAGTAATGGGCTAGATTTAAGTTGGAAACACTGGTTCGAGAATATTCATTGCGTTGTTCCAATTCTTGTTCGGAGTGATTTTTAAAGCATTTTATTTATTTGTAGAGGTAGGGTACTAAGTCCCTTGGTCACTGCGACCTGCGAAGATCAATTGTGACGATTTTTAAAGCATGTACTTTGTTGAGCTGTCAAAATTAAATCGATTTCAATTACGAGCGTGTTACCGTGCAGATACGGCCATTCCTGCCGCATCAATGATGCTAAAGATTCGTCCACACTTCGTATCTGTCGAGTATCTTAAATTCTTAACGTCGTCGTAATAACGGGGTAAACACATGTAGGTGACGTATTAGCGGATTGATGACATCATGCGGTATGGTAAGGCCTGATCTAAGTCTTAAGCTTTAGCGGGTTCTACAGGATAACTTTTTATGTAGTGCGCATAATTTGTAGTGTGATTCAGTCTCTGTTCCTAAATGCAACCAACAACAAAATTCGACTTAGTATGGGGGACACGCATAATTTACTAGCGCAAGCCATACAAAATCTAATTTTTATTTTGTCTGTCTATTCTATTCTAATTTGAACCTTATGTAAATCTAATAAAAGTCACACGTCGTGTGCTCGTGGCTTACAAGAACTGAGGGCTTACTACGAACTCTAGACATTTCCAGTATGAGCTGACCTCACACTGTATAGGCTTTTCGTACAATGAAAGGTCAGCTTATACTGGAAATGTCTGGGCAGTTCAATTTCTACCCTGATATCAGAGCTCGTAGTACCCTAGCTGTTTCTGCTTTTGGACAGTTTTAATAAACGCTACCGCTTATTCGAATAAGCCATCTGCCTTCTCAATTAAAATACAACACACGTGATTAGAAGGTTCTTCTTACAATTGGCACATCTAGACTGTTTGATGGCTCTATGTAGATCTGATCCGTTTCATTACGCCTTTAAAGTATGCAGATATTTGACTTAGCCCAATAACGATGGGGTCGCCCACAGTAGGCTAAATCACGTAACTAAAGAAGTGCAGTTGCCGCGCAGTTACAGTAAAATTTTTGGTCAAAACAACTTTACTTCAGTGAGATACGCTCGCGTCAAGTTCGAGCGTCACTGCAATATGATCGGCGCGTCATAAATTACGTGAATTAGCTCTCAGTTTGGGCTTGTGATGCGACGTATGTGATGTTATGTCCATCAGAACCCAAATAAATAATTATCATACATAATTAGGAAAGAAAGAAAGAAAAATACTTTATTAGCACAACAAAAAATAAATAAAACCAATAACAAAGAAAACATAAAATAAAAGAGTTATTGCGCCAAAAGGCCGCAGCTCAGCATAATGTCAGGAGGCAGTGATACTGGCTGGCTGGCTGGGCAATTATTATTGAAACATTTATGTATTATACTTCAAAAGTATGTGTGGATCGCAATTTGATTATCACTTGCAGTAAAAGTGAGGGAAAATCATGAGGGAAACCTGCGCATCTGAGAGGGCCTCATAAAGTCCTCGATGGTGTGTGTAGTCTGCCAACCCCCACTAGGCCAGCGTGGTGGACTGAGGCCTAACCCTTCTTATTCCGAGAAGAGGCCTGTGCCCAGCAGTGAGATAGTCGTGGGCCTGATTTATTTCTTTATTTTTACTTCAGAACTCAAATTTTGTACATAATATCAATGTATAAGGTATTATTATAATCATGCAAAATATATTAAAGCTAGGGCCTAGTACCGATTTAAAGGATTTTTTTTTTTTACATTGAAAGCTAGTTTATTCGAGTATCATCTTAGCTATGTTTCATGAAAATCTGTTCAGCCGTTCAAAAGATACAGCTCTTTTTCTAGTTGAGTCGGGGGTTTTTGACGGTTAGGTTATTTCTCAGGCCAAACAAAGTTAAATGACACGATGCCTTTCGTTTCCAATTGTAAATTTAATTAGACCTTATTTATAAACACTGGATCTTCCCAAAGTATCATTTTGGTCGTAAAAATAAAGTGAAGGAAAAACCCGAGTCATCTTCAAATGCCCTTTCAAAATGATGTAAACAAGCCTCATAGAAATAAGAAATAAAATGAAGTTAACTTTAAAGTTCTGTGGTGTCAAGGAAAATGGTGCAAAGTCATAAAACTCTTCGATACAGAGTATTAATAACTTTTACCTAACCTAACCGTCAAAAAACCCCCACCCCAACTAGAATTTAAAAAAAGATAAAAACGACTTCTAAATACTAAAAAGTATAAAATAATTGTCTTAAAAAACTTAACAGCTTCTGAAGTCGGTGCCACCAAGCTAGGTGCATTGAAAAATTTAAGGCCCCGACTTAAGAAGCTGTTAAGTTTTTTAGGAATATTATTTTATACTTTTTAGTTTTTTGACGTCGGTTTCACATGCGATTACAGCCATCGCGAGTGATATGCTGTTATTCATTCAAGAGTTCCATTGTCTATCTCCGAAGTTCTTAACCAAATTTAAATGGGACCACGTCGAAAGAAAAAAAGAAACTCAAAAAGAAAAAAAAATCCAAAAGGAACCTTTCAAACAAAAAAGAATTTCAAAATCGGTCAGCAATTTGCGGAGAAATCGCGTAACTAACACTCGAATTTAGAACCTCCTTCTTTTTTGAACTCGGTTAAAAATATGATCACTGACTTTTTTATAAATTTTGTTAAACATAAAACGACCATTTTAGAAATCATCAAGTTCCCAATACTGAATTCCAATACATACTATTGCTAACATCGCGGCGGATTACCTAATACTGCGCCTGCGCAATGCAACATACCTATCTAGTACGGCTTGGAATTCTGGTCAACCTGTTATCGAGTAATAAGCCTAGCTATGTTGAAGCGATGAGCTAACAACTTGTTAACCGACTTCAAAAAAGGACGAGGTTCTATGACTGTATTTATTTAGTTTTTGTATGTACCTATGTTCACCGATTTCTCCGTCAATTGCGGACTGACTATGGAAATTCCGACTTCAAAAATAAAGGAGGAGGTTCTCAATTCGACGCGTATGTTTTTTTTGTTTGAAAAGGTAGGTGTTTCCATTTGAATTTGGTGAAGATCTGATGAAGAACTTCGGAGATAGCCAATGGTACTCTTCAATGGGTAACAGCATATCACTCGCGATTGCTGTAATCGCTTGTTTATGCCACTCAAAATAGAAAAATAAAATAAACTGTAAAAAAAGTAAAAACCGACTTCAATAAACTAAAAAGTATAAAATAATTTTCTTCGAAAACTTATTAGCTTCTACAAATCTTTTTTCTTTATAAAAGTAGTGTACGCAAAAATATGACGTCTCATCATTCGCGTGTCATTTGCACCAGAACACCATTATCATCGTTGCACCTCTCGTTCATAACTTG
This sequence comes from Allophyes oxyacanthae, assembly GCA_932294325.1. NCBI lineage: Eukaryota > Metazoa > Arthropoda > Insecta > Lepidoptera > Noctuidae > Allophyes > Allophyes oxyacanthae. The sequence continues at coordinate 1,821,996 of OW028638.1, forward strand.
TGAATATGGTTACCAAGGTAACACGAAGAAGTGACGTCATAAACTCGATGATGGTGTTTCAAAGAACCTTCCGTTTTACGTAATTTATAATAAAGATGATTTATAAAAATAGTTTAATTTTTAAATTTTAAGCATTTTTCACAACTTTTATAATTATTGTTTTTTTAACATAAGTTCTCATTATAATTTAACAAGTTCCCCTATTGCACTTATCTGCCACCATTTTAAATTTAATACAACCAGCGTGAACCAACACATGCATTCCTTATCAATTACAGTATGAATCATGAAACATAATTATAATAAATTTAAGTTTTTATCAACTCCCGCGCACGCTTCCGTTACTACGATAGCGAGCGATAGTGGGTGTTTTAAATTGGGTTCATCGGGTTATTTATTAGACTGTTATTGAATAATTTTTGGTTATTAGGAAGACAATTACATAAACATTATCGACAACTTATCGTCCCGAGTGACTCAGATGGAGTACCATATAGGTCATCAATCATCATATACCTCGGTAGTTCAACGAACTTAAATATTAAGGGTCCATTTTAAAAATCGACTTATTTTTAACCCCCGACAAAAAAGAGGGGTGTTATAATTTAGTAGTGGGTATCTGTATATCTGTCTGTGGCCTCGTAGCTCCAAAACGGATAGACCGATTTCAATGCAGTTTTTTTTATTAAATGCTAATTTAATCGGGGATCATCTTAGCTATGTTTCATGAAAATCTGTTTAGCCGTTCAAAAGTTACAGCTCTTGTTCTAGTTGGAGTCGGGGGTTTTTGACGGTTAGGTTAGTGTGTTTATGGTGTGCATGTCACTGGGCCGAATGTTTATTTCCCATATTAGTGGGATAAAATTAAAAACTTAACAGCTTCTGAAGTCGGCGCCACTGTCAAGCTAGGTGCATTGAAGAATTGAAGGCCCCGACTTCAGAAACAGTTAAGTTTTTTAAGAAAATAATTTTATACTCTTTAGTTTTCTGAAGTCAGTTTTTACTTTTTTTTTAAGTTTATTTTATTTTTCTATTTTGAGTGGCATAAACATGCGATTATAGCAATCACGAGTGATATGCTGTTATTCATTCCAAGGTTCGATTGTTTATCTCCGAAGGTCTTCATCAGATCTTCAAAAAAAATCCCTTTCAAACAAATTCGGGCAGTAATTGGTGGAGTAAACGCGTAACAAACATACAAAAGAAAAAAAAAATACAGTCGAATAGAGAACCTGCTCCTTTTTTGAAGTCGGTGAAAAAGAATTGACCTACATTTCATATAACCTCAGTTTCTGAATGAATGACTTATTGAAAGAAATATTGCGAGGCATTCTTTGGTGTCCTCTTCAATTACTCAATTTTATCAATACCCAAATGTTGTAAACGTTCAGTGTATGTCACAGCGTCGGCGACCTTGACGTTGATAAGACATGCAAACATTGTACTTGTGTAAAATGGTGTGTACAATTGAGAAAAACGCCGCGTTTAGCGTTTGTTAACAAAAGGATTCAATGTGTTGTCCCTCGAGAACTTACTTACCATCCACTTTTTCGGATTGAAGCGCGCGCAAAATGTACGGAATTGAGGTAAGTCGTCGAATAATCCCGTGATCTGCAAATGTTTCTGGCGTTTCTAAACTCTGGCGATTGAAGATGGCCATCTTAATGACCGATTACAGGAGATTGCGCGATGTTAATTTTAATAGCTTACATGTATTTTCATTTGGAGTTTATCGTAAAGTTTGAAGGCTTAAATAAAGGGATAAACAAAGTAAAAACAAAAAAAGTAATATCACGAAATAAAATATGACTTTCAAATATTCGCGCCAAAACTTAGTCACGTGACATGACGTCATTACATTCAACGTTCCGTTTTACGTTAGTTATAATAAAGATAATTGGTAAAAAAGCGGCTACCGTAACCTATGGAGCCTTGCAGCATCAGGAGCATCACTCGCGCGTTGCTGACCCTACGACTTCTTCCCCGCGGAGCACTGGTGACCTTGCTCACCGTCAGGAACACAACACTGCACATGAGCAGGGTTATTTGGCTACGACATTCTGCAAGGTGGAGGTATTTCCCCAGTCGGACTGTTCCAATTTTGAGTGGAAAGTATATAGTAGACGCAAATCTTTGAGCCCTGAACTGAGCTCTGAACTCTCTCTCTGTCTGTCTCCCTCTAGCACCTATAATAAGCGTACTGCGCAGCCACTCGCGTTCAAATTCCGAGAGCTCATAAAGTTTTGCGATAACTATACCTCTTACTTAATACAAAAACAAATAGTTTATTGAAGTGAAACTTCTATATAGACGGAGGGTATTAGGAATTTTCTGTCACGAAAAAGCGTTACGGCCGCGTGGAGGGGGTAGACGATATGTTGTCCGTTGAAGTTTCACTTCTACTATGTGTCCCAGGTCCCATTTGAATAACGCATAGTCATCGTTTATAAGTAAAATAATGTACATGATACTTACTTCGATTTCACAACATTCGACAAAATGCACACACGCAAACTCCTTTACTGCTTTGCTCGACATCCGTATGTCATAGCCGGGATCCAGCAGAATATCAGCGTCAGGTGTCATAGCCTGGCACATGCTGAGCTAGACACCCATTTGCTACAGCCCGGGACACACACTGATTAGGTGATGCGCAGTCGCAGATACCCACATATTTTTTATTCTTTTAAATTATTATTTTTTCTACTCAATTTTACATTGTTGCCATCCTAAAATAATGTCTTCTCTGTCTATGCACCTGTCCTTCTTATTACCTATGTCTATCATTCTAGTGTGTCTTGTTTTTGTGGCAAATAAATGATTTTTCTTTCTTTCTTTCTTTCTTTCCATTTCTTTTTTTCTTCAACAGTTTATATATTACATAGCTAGGGATTGAAGCGTGCTTTCAAGCAAAAAATGCTTGTATTTGGACACTTCCCTATTCCATAATGGTGGGCGTAAACTGATAAAGATGAGTAACAGAATGTTGCTAAAGTTTATTTTGTAGTGCAGAGCGCCCGACCTTGACGCTGATAACATGTGTAAATACATAAAATTATGTTAGGAGGGAGGTACATCTTACTCGTCTAAACTAATATTATAAAGAGAAAAGATTTGAATTTTTGTATGTTTGTTTGTAATGGATAAATTCAAAAACTAATGGACCGATTTTAAGAATAAGAATAAGAATAATTTATTTTGCATGATAATGAGTACATTAAGTTGGTAGGTATAATAGCATAGTATTTTGTCCGTCATGATCAACCAGAATGTGGTGTACAAAAATGAAATAATAAAATAAAAAATAATTAGTCAGTCAATAAAAATTCAGATTCCAGTTACAATTAAAATATCAACATGTCAAAATGTTACATCAATTTCTAGTAATAGTCAACTACTGTTATCACAGAATCAGGTCTCAAACAATCATAAATAATCATAAAGAATAGCAATTAAATCAAAATTAACAAACACAATCAAATAATTACTTAAAAAGTATGTCAGTAAAAAAGAACAAAAACTAAACAATAAAATTAGAAATCAAAATTCAATTTTTTTCCATCAAAAACTCTGAAATACTGTAGTATGCTTTGTCGATTAAAAATCTTTTTAATCGTTTTTTAAACAGATTAATGTTCAGGTCTTTAATCAGCCGCGGTATGTGGTTAAATATAATAGGCGCCATGCAAAATATACTTTAAAAAATTCTTTCACCAGCAGTTGCTATTTATTTATTTATTCAACTTTACATGGACAACATTACAGTGAATACCAATACGTTGCACAGTTAAAAACAAAAATAACGTAATTATGTAAAAAATAAATAAAAAAAGGTAGGAACAAAAATAATGATAATTACAGTAAACAATAGGATACAAAAAATTGAACAGATATCACCATTTAGATAGGCAACTACTCTACTCATCTCTTATCCATCTCCTCACAGAATCTCAAACATTCACGACACACATCTATCCTATATATTATCGGGCGAAGCCGCTGGCGGAAGCTAGTAGCTACATAGCTACGATTCTGTATTACGTATATTATATACGATAATACTGATTCTGAGTATTCCCAAAACAACGAATTTGTTTTGAATTATATGTGTGGGTTTCAGGTTATTGTCTTAGTAAAATAAGACGCGGATTTCTTAGTTACCTATACCTATCTAGAGTTTTTAATCGTCTTAGCAAAATACAGTTATCTTAGAGCGGAACAGTCTATGACTGTTTCCTTTTTTCAAAAAACATCCATACCCTCACACACTACCTATACAATATTAGCGTGCATTCGTCATCTCACTCACACCTTTACGGACTTACATACTTCATCTCTTTTCCACAGTCATGCATCATCTTATCATTACGTTCCATTCCTACATTCGTAAACTTCCAAAAGTTTCGGAAGTTTTCAGGAAAAAATCCTATGAAAAGGAAACTTTCCTGGAAGTTTTCAACTCTAGTTGTTGCATAGGTTTTTTTAATCTATCGTCATGGCAATAGGTCGTCGTCTGCTTAGGGCCTAAATGTTTGGTACAGTGCGCGGTTGTACATTACATGTAGATACGCTCCTTTACAGATGGATAATTAAACATAAGAAAAAAATGTTTGTCTTCAAACAAAGTAATATATTTTTATGTCACGTTTATTTTTCTCGCGTAGAGCACAGGTTTTGCTTTTTATGGTAATTTGAGACGTCATACTTCGTGGTATAGTTGAAGAATAGATCTTTATTTAATGTTAACCAAATACAGGCACTTATTAAATGTCGAGACTAGGTGCGCGGTTCCAAATTGATAGAATAGTGTCCTATGGAAAAGAACCGGCGAGAAACTCCATGGAAACTCTTTTAAAATAATAGATTACAATGTTGTGGTAAGAGCTGCGAGGGTAATGTAATTCAACGTGAATAAAAATAAATTAGAATAGGATAATAATAATGTTTTGTCTTTAAATAAGAATGCCATGGCAGTTACAAGCTGATCAGGCCAGACAGACGGCACCCGTATTATGTTGATGTCTCCGAAACATGCTCATTTTATGCCTCCTATTTACCATCTTCTATAACCCTCGACAAAAAAGAGCGGTGTAATAAGTTTGTAGTGTGTATGATCTGTGTATCTGTCGGTGGCATCGTAGCTCCAAAACGGATGGACCAATTTCAATGCAGTTTTTTTTTAAATTGAAAGCTTGTTTATTCGGGTATCATTTTAGCTATGTTTCATGAAAATCTGCCGTTCAAAAGTTACAGCTCTTTTTCTAGTTGGAGTCCGGGGGTTTTTAACCGATTTCCAAAAAGGAGGAGGTTCTCAATTCGGATGTTTATATTATTTTTTATGTATGTTCGGTATAGCTCCGTCATATATGACAGATTTGCAAAATTCTAAAATGGTCCCATTTAAATTTGGTATAGATCTAATGAAGAATTTCGGAGATATACAATAGAACTCTTGAATGAATAACAGCATATCACTTGCGATTGCTGTAATCGCATGTTTATGTATTGTTTATGCCACTCAAAATAGAAAAATAAAATAAACTTTACAAAAAGTAAAAACGTGATCTAAAAAACTAAAAAGTATAAAATAATTTTCTTAAAAAACTTAACAGGTTCTGAAGTCGGGGCCTTTAATTCTTCAATGCATATAGCTTGGCAGTGGCACCGACTTCAGAAGCTGTTAAGTTTTTTAAGAAAATTATTTTATACTTTTTAGTTTTTTGAAGTCGGTTCTTATTGACGGTTAGGTTATTATAGTATATTCCATGGCGCTAACCGTGTCATCGTTAATTGAATCATAGATGAATTCTCGTCATTGATTTGAACGACTTCGTCTCAATATAGTGTCTCTTATTTCGTATAACTCATTTTAATTGTTTTTTTTTGTCCTCAGAGATGCACAGAGACAAAGTGGTGGTGTGACACAATGTTGAAGGACGGATGAGGCGCCCGCGCGCGCTAACGCGACGCGCAGAATTACAATATGTCGTTCTTTAATAATCTTAAGAAGGTAAGTCACTTCTCTTCTTTTCTCTACATAATATAAAATAATGTCGCTTTTCCGCGTTTATCTGTCAGTATATCCGCTTACTCCTCCTAAACCACGCAATGGATTTTGATGCGGTCTTCACCATCATTTTGAGTATTTCTTCCGGAAGGTATGGTGTATCTGTCTGTGGCATCGTAGCTCCAAAACGGATGGACCGATTTCAATGCAGTTTTTTAAAATCGAAAGCTAGTTTAATTGGGTATCATCTTAGCTATGTTTCATTAAAATCTATTCAGCCGTTCAAAAGTTACACCTCTTTTTCTAGTTGTAGTCTGGGTTTTTAACGGTTAGGTTATGTTTTACAAAAAAGCTTTCTTCCCGATGGTAATAAAAGTAACCCAGTAGAATAGATCTTTATTTCATGTAAACCAGATACAGGCACTTATGAAATGTCGAGACTCTAGGTGCACGGTTCCAAATAGTAGACCCTATGGAGAAGAACCGGCAAGAAACTCCATGGTAACTCTTTTCAAATAATAGATTACAATCTTTATCAGTACAATGTTGTGGTAAGAGCTGCGAGAATAATGTAATTTAATGTGAATAAAAATAAGACTAGGATAATAATGATTTGCCTGTGAATAAGATTGCCATGGCAGTTACAAGCTGACCAGTTCCGACAGACGGCATCCGTTCACGAGTTGACGGTATATTTGCCATCGGAACCGTCAGCACTTATACTCTACAGTGGCGAAGGGTGACAGTTTTAAAAGGGGAAGCCGTCCCAAAAATGCCCTCTAAAAATTGCTGCAATTAATGCTACAAGACAAAAATCCATACCGTCTCTTGTAATGTCTGGAAGAGCTCGATCTAACTGAGTAACAAGCCATATTACGTTGGTCTATGCACTAACCAATTCCTTAAGGGACGCCGATGGGAATTGGGTTGTATGGACTCTTCGCCACTGATACTCTACCTTGATGACTAGGTGTTGCACCTGGGCAGCGGCAATGACGCGAAGAAGAAGAAGGTGTTCAACAACATCCGGGACAACAGCGACCCCGCGGAGAACTGGGACATGGTTGGCGAGCTCGGCGATGGCGCGTTTGGGAAGGTTAGTGGCTATCGACAATCAATAGGGAGTCCAATTATTTAAATTTACTTTTAAAAAAATGGGTGTTTTAATAAAAATGAAGTTAAAAATACTAAGGCTTACATTCAGAGACGACAGAAACGAGTCTAAGCGTGAACTTACGCTTCCATCTGTCAAACTTACGAACAAATTTTGACAGATGGAAGCGTAAGTTCACGCTTAGACTCGTTTCTGTCGTCTCTGAATGTCAGCCTAACAGCCTTGCACATACAGTGAAATTGTCAAAATATTTCAGCCTTGCAATATCACTGCGTGGGTCCAGTGGAATTATAATTTCACTGAAATGAGCCCGTGAAATTGTGAGAAATGGAGCCGGTTGACAAAGTTTCCAAAAACTTAGTACTACATTACAATGGAAATGTGACAATTTCAATTAAGCTAAAGAGATTAGCATCTGTAGCCGAACTAGGCATAGCCTGGCAAAGTTTCGTGCAATTATAATTTCACTAGTTAAATTATAATATCACTGGTTAAATTATAATATTACTGGTTTGACAATAACACGGCGACATATACACACAAAAGAAAGTTATAGTTATACGATATTTTGTCAATGCAATTTGGTGAGCATTTATTCATTTTGGCAGCAATTTTTTGGTAGTAAATAGGTACATTTCTGGTAATCGTTTAAACACAAGCCTTAATAAATCAATGTTCCTCCCGCAGGTTTACAAAGCGCAGAACAAAACGACAGGGTTATTCGCAGCGGCGAAAATGTGCGTTTTGGACAACGAGGACGATCTCGCAGATTTCACCGTCGAGATCGACATATTGTCAGAATGCCGACATCCCAACGTCGTGGAGCTACACGAAGCCTACTTCATCGACAACAAGCTGTGGGTGAGTTGGTGATTATTGGTTAAGTGGTGATTTAGATATAGTTACATAGAAAGCCTTTTTTTCAACGTGGTAGTACTGCACCAGGCCTACTTCATCGACTATAAACTGTGGGTGAGTTGGTGATTATTGGTTAAGTGGTGATTTAGCTATACATACATTGACGCTTTATTTTCAACGTGGTAAAACTGCACGGGGCATACTTATAGACAACAATATTCACCGTGGTGGAGCTATACAAGGTTAATTTCATCCACAAAAATTGATGAGTTGGTGATTTAGCCACTGAGATAGTCTACTGTTCAACGTATAGGAGTTACACGAGGCGTAATTGATTGAAAATAATATTATGTTGATCAGTCGGTGATTTCTGTTAGAGTATTGATTTTGTCCGACAGTCCAATATTCACTGTAATGGAGCTATACAAAGTTAATTTCATGGACAAACAAGTTGATAAGTCGGTGATTGCTTTTGAGATGGTTATTTAGCCACCGATACAGTCTAATATTCGATGTATTGGAGTTACACCAGCCATAATTGATGAACAAATATTTTTTGATGAGTCGGTGATTTTTGATGAAGTGGTGATTTTACAAATCAATACAATACAACCTTACTCTACAATTTCCAGATGCTACTCGAGTACTGCGATGGTGGCGCCCTCGACTCTGTTATGGCGGAACTAGAGAAAGGTCTTAACGAGATCCAAATAGCCTACGTCTGTAGAGAGATGTGCCGAGGACTCCAGTTCTTGCATTCCAGAAGAGTTATACATAGAGATCTTAAGGCTGGTAACGTGTTGGCGACCATGACTGGAGGCGTGAAGTTGGGTGAGTCGATAAAAATAAATAGTTTTCAGATTATGGGTAAAAAATATTAATTTATTTAATGCTTTTTCATACAAATTTAATATAAAGTCCTACCTTTGGAGATCTTTGAAGGGTTATTGTACTCAGTACTATGAATCAGCTGTTCCATACATTATCATTCTCCTGCCCTTATCCCATTTTTACTTATAAAGACAAAGACATTTATTGCAGAAACTGTGTACAAAGGTGTTTTTATAAATACAGGGTGTAAGTGACATCGTAACGAAAACTCCTACCATGAGTTCAGTACATGATACTGGATCATTCAGAGATTCTTTAGTTAGGTATAAAAACTGCGAACAAAATCGTAAAATTTTTGAAAAGACCGACGCCAATTTCTTTCGCTTAGTCTTTCAGTATCATGTACTGAACCCATGGTATGAGTTTTCGTTACGATGTCACTTACACCCTGTATAGGTATCAACAGCCTACCCAGTCGGGTGTTGCAATAGTATTTAGAGAAAAGCTAACAGTACAAGTATGGGTAGGCCTAAAAATAATTTACATTACAATCACTTTTTGGTAAAAAATTCTTGTATATTATGGTCGGCGCAATATGCCTTTTTCTTTCATTCATCTCTATCCGGATTCACTTCCTTCAGAATCATGTCATGTTTCACACAGTCCATCCATCTTTTCTTTGGTCTGCCTCTTCTCTGATAGCGATCAACATTCATATTCACAAAAGATAGAATAGAGTTTTTTATGGATTTTCTGTATAAACAGCAGATTTATTTATCTCAGTTTCTGGGTTGGCCCTATAGTAAAAGATGTTCATAATGATGAGTACTATAACCATAGCAGGTGTCCTGCGGGTCTACCGCGTAACTAAAATTGTAATGAACATCGACATCGGTATTAAACTTCAATACGATCGCGAGAGCCTAAACTTTGAGCTAACTTGTATTTTTTTTACCGATCATGAAGATAGGAGTCCCAACTATATGATAGGTAATTTTTTTACAAGTTAGCTCAAAGTTTAGGCTCTCACGATCGTATTGTAGTTTAATACCGATGTCGATGTTCATTACAATTTTAGTTACGCGGTAGACCCGCTGTTTAAATATACATTCCGTATAATATTATTTAGGTTATAATTATATAAACATAGGCTGCTTGTAATTAATGTTTGACCAAAGCTTCGGCTTCGGCCATCTTCGGCTAAAAATCGCACCGTCAGCCGCATATTCGGCTTCAGTAAAATATTTGGGGAATGTTTAGTCGAAGCCGAAGTTTTGTTTCCAGCCGCCGAAAACGAACGAACGTGATTGCGTACTCGCGGGGCGCGATTGCGGGGAACGGTGGAGGGGGTTGTTATGTTTATATCTATACTATTCTCGTACCTAATGCATCCAACAAAATTAACAGAACTTTCATTGTTTATTACGTATTTCTTAGTCCGTATTCTAATATTTCTAAGTAAAGGCCTATTCAGACCTAAGCGGTATTCGCTACCGTCTGCGGCAGAGAAAACCCAGTGGGTATATGGGGGGTAGTGGGCTATTCTATTCTATTCTATTCTATTCTATTCTATTCTATTCTATTCTATGCGGTAATATTACTGTTCACACCAAAACGGATTTCGCTATCCCGCGCGGTATGTACCTCTACCCACAGCGGCAGCGAATATCGCTCAGGTCGCTCTAGCCGCGGTACTTGATACTAAATACCTGAGCGAAACCCGCGCGGTATGTACCTCTACCCACAGCGGCAGCGAACATCGCTCAGGTTTGAATAGGCCTTAAGATTGAACTTTCGGCTTCCGAACAATCCGCTTCGGCTTCGGTCAGACTCTACTTGTAATTAAAACAGAATTATTTAGATCTTATAGAGCAGTATCATATTATTATAATACTCGGTAGGCATTATACGAATTTAACATGCTTTATGCAATCTCCCTTATACCCGCCCGTATTCAAGAACAAATAGAGTTCGACCATAGTGGAAGAAAGGACATTACTATTCATACTATGAGACTTGGTCCAAAGTCGCGCAAAAATGAAACTGCATTCGGTAGCTAACGTCGACTTATATCTAGAAATCAATCCACATTAAAATCGGCCTGAGGATATCGATCCTAAATGATGTAGAAGTGCAGCAATGAGCAGTTTTCCAGTAGTCATTTATAGTATTCTTTTCTCTCGCTAGATGGCGCTGGCAACAGTTTTGATAACAGTAGTGTGGTATGACCGTAGACATTCTGCGTTCCCTTCCTTGTCGTTCGTTTGCTTCGCTTGTAGTTTGTGTATTTTTACGGTAAAATGCTGTCTTTACCTGTAAATATATTTTTAGTAACGATTTTAAAACACGTAACTAACACAAAGATACTAATTATTACATAATTTAACAGGATTTTGTATTAAAAAAAAAAGTTTTTTTTTTTAAAAGTAATTACCGAAAGTTACGCGAGCGCCATCTCTTGATGATGAACGAACTAAACTGACAATGCTTACTGGAAAACTGCTCATTAGTATTGAATAACTGATTTTAAAAATATTGTTTCCAACTTCATCCTCTTTGAGAATGTTTGAGGTGATGTTGTTTTTGAATATGGGTGTTACGACTTAAAGCACAGGGTACAGGCTTAGGGGGCTCAATTATGGAGAGGAGGAAAGTCAAGCGGAGCGCAAAGCGGGGCGCAACGACGAGAAAGGCGCGTATCTCCGTTCATAGAGAGCGACACGCCGCTTTGCGCGCCGCGCGACATTCCGCCTCCATAATTGAGCCTGAGGTTGATGCTTGGATAAGTTGGTTTCTTGCTTCGGCGCTAACTCACGGTGCGGCGCTGTGCAGCGTGCGACTTTTATCGGCCGTGTGGCTAGGGTTGCCAACTTCTTTTAAAAGTAATACAGTGTATTTGATACTCCAGTGAGGGTAAATAAAGAGTAGAGACTTAAAAAATAAAGTATTATTTATTTCAATAACAATAGCATAATTATGCTGAGCGGAAGCCTTTTTGACACAGCTGCGACATATGATAATCCATTTTATTTAAGATAAATGTTTTTATTTTTATTATTTTTTTAAGTTATCTTTAAAATCGTTTTTGTGCTGTGTCAAATAAATACATTTTCTTTCTTCAATTTTCATAAACAGTATTTTACTTTATGCTTTAAATAATGTTGTTGCGGTGATTTTAAAGTAATTGTACGATTAGGCATTTAATTCTAAGTTCAAATAGGTAGATCAGGAGCAAATTTTTTTTCATAGTAAATAGAGTTTTTTATCTTAACTTTTTAGTGTTTTAGATTATAAAGCACACCTACATAAAATACAACATAATACTCTGTTGGCAACCCTAGTGGTGGTCGTAGTTTTTTCAGTCGATTTCATTCGTTATGTCAATGAGTGTAAAAATCCCGTGCGGCGCCCGCGGCGACTCGCCGTGAGTTCTTATTTCAAACTGTCTAAATTTAACAATCTAAAATTCTAAACTCAGGGAGATGATTCAACGGAAAACTTGTTAACACAGAACTGTCAAGATTCTTCGGTTTGTTTGACATGCACTACCAAAATTACTTACGATATCAAATATTTATTTTCTCAGAGAATCTCAGAATTTACTTCATTATTAATAAAAAACCAAAACATCAATACTCTTTTCGGTACGCAACGAAATAACACTCCAGCAATTTCTAACACGACTATAATAGAAATTGCTCCAATTAAAAGATATAATCTTTTTTGGCAGACCGTACCTACCTGTAATATTTTTCTCGAATATTTTTCACATTTATAAAAAGAAATATTCCATCTACGCTATTTACCATAATAATCGATAGTCCTATATGGAGTCGCTATACTGCGGAATGAAAACTGAAACCATGGATGCAGTAGAATAATTATGATTCTGGACGAGGGGTGAGAAAGAAATTCGCGTCGGTCTTTCCAAAAATTTGACGATTTTGTTCGCGATACTTTTAGTTCGTTATAAAAATTGCGAAAAAAAAAATTGTAAAGACCGACGCATAATTCTTTCGTTAAGGTGTCCAAAATGGTCGCGGGACTTATCTCATTACCGTGACCCCGGAACGTAAAGGGCTATTGAAGGAACACCGTGGATTTTAGTCAGTACAAGTCTGACAGTCCCTCCCGCCCTGCCCGGGGTGGGAGGATTTATTTGATGATTTTACCACGCTAAAAAAAAAAAAAAAAAGGGTGTCCAAAATGATGTCAGAATTCATGGTATCAGTTTTCGTTGCGATGTTACTTACGCCCTGTATAAACTTTAGCGTGTTTATTGTATAGAGACTATCCCAGAGGGGATTTTGCTCTGAGGCCCAATTCTCGTAATTTAAAATGTTCAAAATATAGTTCCGATCTACCAATGTCATAAGTATCACAAATGGTATTCTCCTTCCCTAACAAACAACGTCAAACGTGAAATATAAAATATTGTAATTTGTAATGAGGTCGAAAATTGATTATAGGCAAATCGGTATTCTGCTAACATTTTGAATCGACACAGTTAATAAAATTGATACTCTCGTCCATACATAAACGTCAAAAATGAGATTGAAATGAGTCTCAAAGAAGATTGAATTCAAATATAGGACTGAACTTTAAAAGTAGTAGAATACCGATTTTTTGCCAATTCATAATATAATCTCAGTATGGTCAACTTTCAGTCATAATGTAAATTAATTACGAGAATTGGGCTTCAAAAAGTCACATCAACTTTATCTCATCTGCTCATAGTCTATAGACTGAGAAAAAAAAACTTGACAGTTTTTTCCACTGAATTTTCTCCGCGGGTAATTCTTTCGCGCTATAAGTTCTTAGCGTGACGTCACCGAGAACAGCGTCTCCGGTCACCTGGCGCATGCGCCTAGTCATACATAGAGACGTGAAGCATACACCTTCAAATCTCTGTGTATGATTGGGCGCGTGCGCCTATGCTTCTTGGGCTGAGGGCGCCGATTTAGGTATGTAATGTATGTATGTATTGCTGTTGTGTGCTGGCTAGGTACACTCACAATTTGCTTCGTATTTGGTTCATGCTAAGTTAGGTCCGGTCTCGGCAATATAGGGTTGGTTTGTGCACTCACTAGTATTAGTATTCAATTCGTATTGGTGAAATAATCCATGATTATAATTATTTATTTATCTATAGTATACAAGGTGGCGCGAAATTATGACCGTTTCTCATGAAGTTAAAGAAGGTCTTAGGCTTACATTCAGAGATGACAGAAACGAGTCTAAGCGTGAACTTACGCTTCCATATGTCAAAATTTGTTCGTAAAATTGACATATGGAAGCATAAGTTCACGCTTAGACTCGTTTCTGTCGTCTCTGAATGTAAGCCTTAGAAAGCTTGAATTTTGAAGATATTAAAAACTTTTATTAGCTTTTTGTACAAAGGTACAGTTAGCGAGAAAATTTACATTTCTCAAAAAAACATAAGTGGGTCTCAATCGACTCTATTTCCCAACAGGAATGTTTCACCCAAAGCAACCTTAATGTCCCTAAATTTTGCGCCACCCTGTATATTTATATGTTTAACATTCCCTTTCGTATGAAACTGGTGGAATAGAAAAAGCATTTCTATTCTATTTTCGTCATTATTACGGCTCTTTCGGAGCGTTTTTCTTAAAAAACGAGTGAGTGCACAAACGCGCATAATTATAGTGGTATACATAATATTATGTTATTTATAATTTTAGAATAGGTCTACACTAACACATCTTTATTTCTAGCCAAAATACAGAATATTTTTTATGTAGTGCGCAAAATTTGCAGAACAGAAATTCACTCCAAAACAATATAAAAATTTGATTTTGTATGGCTTGCGCTATTAGATTATGCGTGTCCCTTATACTAAGTCGAATTTCCGTTTTGTTTTAAAGTGTATCCCAATACTGCGTTTGCATTTAGGAATAGAGATTGAATCACTACAGATTATGCGCACTACATAAAAAAATATCCTTTTTTATGTAGTGCGCAAATCATAAATAAATAAAACTTATTAAGATAAAAAGCCAGAAAATTACGAAGTATTAAAGCAGTGAAGAATTTAAAAAAAATAACACTGCATAATATTGACGAATCTAACTCTAAGAGAACTCTGAAATAAAATAAAATTGTCAGTGGAAAGCCAAAACTACTAAAGCGCCAATTCGTTGCCAAACTAACTTAAACTTTAAAATGTGCCCTGTAAAGTTTAAGTTAGTTTGGCAACGTATTGGCGCTTTAGTGGTTTTGGTTTTCCACTGACAAAATGGAAGTGTGTCCCTCATGTGCCAAAAAATGGACGTCGATCAGCTTATGGTCATACTTTAAAACAAAAACTAATTTATTCATTACAATTTTTTTAAATACTTTCCAAATTATAAAGTCAAAGTCAAAGATTTTTATTTCAACTGGGCCTTTGCAGGCACTTTCAAAACGTCGTGATTCTAGGCGCACGGTTCCAAGTGGGTTGTTATAATTTTTTTGAACCGCCCTGATCTCTGCAAAAATCCTTTTCAGGCTTATTTATTAATTCTTGGACACCCAGTATATCCCCCGTTCTCAAAGTTTGAAATTTTGCATACACGTTCAGTTTGGATGACTAAAGCGTGTTCTATAGTTTTTTTTAAACTACAATATTTATTTTAACATGATCTTTGTTTCACAGCGGATTTCGGTGTGTCAGCGAAGAATAAGTCGACGTTACAGAAGCATGATACCTTCATCGGGACTCCATATTGGATGGCCCCGGAGGTGGTGCTGTGTGAAACGTTTCGCGATCATCCTTACGATTTCAAAGTAAGTTGTACAGATAAACTACGATAACACCTACACTACACCACATATTAATGGTTAAAGAACTTTATTTTCTCAAAAGAAATTACAACAAATTTCACTTCATGAGAAACAATTTATAGTCACTTATTTATTAGCCAGCATATTACGCAAATAAATTGGAAAAAAAAAACATGTCGCGCCCTTCAATATTCAAAACGTTTGAAAGTATTTACAAAGCGCCACCAAGACTCACAACGCATGTGTGCGTACTGAGACGGCCGGACAACACAAATACATCCAAGGATTTGTTGCTCGGTAAGGATGTGACTACACACATTGAAACTGTCATTTGGAGGGGCGCGCCATGTTATAGTTTATCTCTATCTGTGTATCTATGTCTGGCTGTAGCATCGTAGCTGCAAAACGAGAGATAGAGCGATTTCAATACAGTTGTTTTTATAATTGAAAGCTATAAGTTTAATCGGGTATCATCTTAGCTATGTTTCACATAAATCGGTTCAGCCGTTCAAAAGTTACAGCTCTTTTTCTAGTTGGAGTCGGGGGTTTTTGACGGTTAGGTTAGGTTACATCCGTTATAAACACTAATTAAGACAACGGTCTTATCCGAAAACCAGCGCTGAAATTTATTTTATCTGTCGCAGCATATGCTGAGATAGAGGCATTTTTTGCCCTCGAGCAGGATTTTTTTTTAAATTTGTTTTTGTTATTATTATTTTTATTTATTTATTTATTTATGTACACACAAGGAAACATGGTAATAAAAATGTTACAGACATATGAGCACAATGGAACTACTTATTTCTAAAGAAATTTCTTCCAGTAGTCCCGCGATTGGAAATAAGGATGATAGACACATAGACACAGTGTGTAAAAATTACAAAAATAACTTTTTTAGACCACTTAAACTTATGGTATACTAAACTAAACCAATAACTACATACCTATGAAATAAACTACATAGATAACAAATACAATGAACTACATATACCGTACGAATAAATACTTTCTTTAATATTTTCCTTTACTGTGGCTCTCGCTGAAAACCAGCGCTGTCGGGTTGTTCGCAGCACGGCAGCTTAAGCTGAGCGAAAGCCTTTTTGACACAGCTGCGACGTACAATCCATTTTTTATTTAAGATGAATATTTTTATTTTTTGTTTTACATGTTTTTATTGTTTTATTTTTCTGTTATGTTATCTCTAAAATAGTTTTTGTGCTGTGTCAAATAAATACGTTTTCTTTCTTTCTTTTTGTATGTTATTTTCTGTGCGAGTTCGAAATAACTCTTCTTTCTTTCTTTTTAATTAATAATTTTATTATTACTTCCAGGTCGACATCTGGTCTTTAGGCATCACTCTAATAGAGTTCGCTCAGATGGAGCCCCCTAATCACGAGATGACGCCCATGAGGGTACTCCTCAAGATCCAGAAGAGTGATCCGCCCTCCCTCGATCAGCCCTCCAGGTGGAGCAAGTCTTTCAACGACTTTATATCCAAAGCACTTGTTAAGGTAAGCTATCATCAGAAAGACTACACTTCAAAAAAAAAAGTAAAAAAAAACCTTTAAAATACACAGTTGAAACACCCCTCCCCCACACACACACACACTCACTCACCACACACACAGTTGAGTTCAGCTGTGGAAAGTTGGACCTTATACAATGGTATCAGAAATGCGTGGTCATATATTTTAAGGGTGTGGATCAGACCATCAAACTGAACTCTCGCAGGTCTGCTGGAAGATATGCACGCCGCAGCACGTAGCGCAGAAAGTCAATCGCTTGGCTCCTGCGCCAACCATCGTCAAACCTTACCTAACCGACTGTCATACGAATACCTTTGACAGTCGTTACGGGAGTCAGCAACCCAAAAAGTCTGACAACCGGTGTAACCTTAGGATATCAGTGTCTCCCAGTAATTGTGTGTCGGAGGTCAGATGGCAGTCGCTCTGTACAATACTGATATTCTGCCGCATCTGGTTACACTGGGAGCCGACCACAACGTAGTTGGGATAAAGGCCAGGCAGATGATGAGACCTATCATAGGGCTGTCCTCCGCCTGGGGGGGGCGGAGGGGTGCACCGGACTCCTACCGGCTAAACTCACCACGGTGGTCCAGTTTGGCACCTACAGGTGGGCTTCGGGTACTCTTAAAAGACCTCACCGAAGCCCACCTCGGTGCCACGCCTGTTATGGCACTTCTCGGGGAGGGAGACTGTAGAGAGGTCTCCCTCCCAGGCCGAAGACCCCGACCTAACCTAACGTAACTTGACTTTTATCTCGCAGGATCCAGAAAAGAGGCCGACATCGATCGAGCTGATGAAGCACGAGTTTGTGAGCGGGAAGCTGGACTCCAAGCCGCTGCGAGACTTACTCCTGGAGTATAGAGCTGAGGTGGTGGAAGAAGAGGTCCTCGATGATGATTCAGAGGTCAGTAGATATTATTACTGTAGAATATATTGTAGCGACATCTATCACCACATAGAATAATTACTTACAAGTCAGCAAACTGACAACAGTAGTGGCGCGAAAATATGAATTGATCAATCAGATTACGAGGCCTGCATCGCGCAAGGAAAATGATAATCGTATCTAACACATATATAACTGTCCGACATCAACCGTCGGGCTTCGGCCCGCCAGGCAATATCACCTCACCTGGTCAGAGGATCCTCCCTTGTCAATGGAGGAACACCACACCTCGTTCCTCCATAATATAATAGTAGAAACTAGATTTCTTATGATTATCGAGAAATTTGCACTGAAAAAGTCCATTTTCTGTTTTTTGATCCTGAAACTGATATCCCTTAATATTTATAACATATTAAATATATTAATAATATACTGTAATTTTAGGTTTATTTAGATAAGTCTTCCATGTCATTCTTTCCATCAAATAAATATTCTATCTATATACAAAGAACTAAATATATAACGTACTATTATATAATAACACGTGTTTGCTTCTATTGCACGCTTACTAACACGTGCCTCTTTTCGATGAAATTCGCAATGTGTAGTCGAAATCGAGGAGAGGCAAGAAAAACAAGGAACAATATCAGAGAATTGGTTAGTATATATTGTTGATACGTATTTATAAACATAGTTAATTTATGTATTATTTTATTACTTATACCCATTGACCTACTACTATAATGGTCCGCCCTTAAAAGTGTCCGAGCTAAAAGAGTTCCAAAACGAAAAAAGAGTTCCAATCGCGCTCCAGTCTTTGTTTTGTCAACCAACAGAATGCACGTCAAAAATGCCGTCCTATATTGTGAAAAAGTTGAATACAGACAGGAACTAACTAAAAAAAAAAAATTTTACACAACGATCTCTAGGCAAAGTTTGAAAAGTCTCCAACGTACTCTAACCATTTTTATTTACATGTTTAGAACAGATAAATGTGACATAAATTTCTACTTCCATGGGAATTTACCTATAGTCGTATTTTTAATTAGACGAAGCCAACTGACAGTAGCTAATGTCACTTTGTAAAATAATGTTGCCATATTTAAAGTAATAGTGATGCGTTCAGTTCTCGTTCAATCAGATGAATGAACAATGAGTGTGAATAGTTAATCATTTCAAACTATAAAAGAATATTATTTCTATTTTACAATTAAAGTGTATAAAAGTGCTCTGATATAAGTTACTAGTAGTATGTAACTACAATGTTTAAAACACTCGGAATTCAGTATAGGTAGATACTATAGGAACATAGTCGTCGAAAACTCGTTGGTATGTACAAAGCACGACTAAAATTCGAACCCCGTATCGGCAGTTCGGCACTAACTATTCACTAGACAATCGAGGCAATTTCATTCATTCAGGAGTTTTTTCAATCATTCACTTTGTCACAACACTATTTTTATTTCATCAAAAACTGACAACACAGTAAACGTCAGTTGACTTCGTCTAATTAAAAATACGACTATAGATAGACCAATGATAGCAGAGTGAAATTTATTGCAAAAAAAACTTGCATAGAAATCGCAGATTTTTTGTGTACGGCTTCAGAATATGATACCGAATACGTCGTTAGTATATTTCTATTCTTCTATTCTATTCTGTGTGTATATTTGTATCGTATAATAAGAAGCGATACTATATTCGTAGCGTTACGTTAATGAGACTTGTGTATGGTTTACATTGCAAACGAATCGGATTGCCAGCCGCCAGAGCCTCCGCCTGCGTCGAAGGTATACTGTACTTTGATAAATATAAGATCTTAATTCACTTGGAAAGAAATTTGATTGAATTTTCTTGTTACGGAAAGCAAAAAGTTCCATTGTGTTAGTAAGGTCAGTGGGCCGAGCACGAATGTGTTGACGTATCTTAACGTTAGCAAATTTTGAATAAAAAATACATATTTAATCTAAGTTTTAAAAAAAAAATACATTCTGTATTTATACATTTTCATGAAACAAGTGGGTTTGTTGCATAAAATTGAACAAAAATGCGATAGATTCACTGTATTTTATAATCAAAATTTGCTTACGTTTACGTTACTATACGTCAAAACATTCGTGCTCGGCCCTGTCATCCACAAACTTATAAATATAGGACCACGCATTTCTGATACACATTGTATTAGAAAGTCTCATGATTATTTTTATATCAGATGTATTTAAAAAAAAAAAAACATAGTAAGGCCATGGACGGCTCTAGACTAATGTGAATAATAAATACAATGTTCTACATTCACGCTATTTATTCTCAGGAGCCGCGCAGCTCTCATATGCCTATGGAGGAAGATGACTCCACCTCCGTCCGGTCCGGCGACACCCCAGATGTCAAGAGTACGTACAAATTATTATTATTTTTATATCACAAGTACTTCATTTAGTTTTCTCGATTATTAGAAAAATCGCTTTAGGTTTAAAGAATTTTTATTTCTCATAAAAACATACAGTTCACTTATAATGAGATACGAAGTAATATTAGGTTACTATTATTACCTCTTAGAGTGTTGGAGTATCAGAGTTATATGTCACAAGCACAGCTTACTAATTAGATTACAATAAGTATATGTATTCCTTAAATTTGCTTTTGAATACATTAATGTTATCGCAGTTTTTGATGTCATCTGATAATCTATGGAACAGCTGTGCTCCCCAAACAATATAATTTTTTTGCCGTTCTTTCACCTCGATAAAAAAAAAAAAACAAGAATATCCATTTTCATGATTATTCTTTCAGCAACCATACTTTCGGCAACTGCATTAGGCCACAGTACAAATAATATAACAGTAGTAGGGTAACTATGTACGAATCGTTGGGAGAAAGATGTTGTTCGCCTTTAAAAAAAAACCACAATTTCCCAACACTTAGTTTGTTACCAATACAACCCATTTTACAAAATAAATCCTGCACTGACTTCCCCACTTTTCTTTCTACGAGTATACGAAATTCAGATTCTAACTAATTAAGGAATTAATCAATTTTATTACAATTAAAACTCTAACTTGCACTTTTGAATATTATGGAAAAACATGCGTTGAAGTAAAGTGCTGACCGCAATTTAATTGCATAGTGACGAGTTTATAACAGAACGCTCCGAATATGTGCGCACGAGTCGAGTTTCGATACCTGTCCAGTGCATACCAAAACTCAGTTTGAAGTCCAGTAGGGCGCGCGTCTGTGTGAGTGCTTCAATGCGGAGCATAAGTACGTAGTTACCCTACTGTTTAGATATGTATACTGTGACTAGACCGATGAAGTAGATTCTCAAATTCATGATCCAAGAATTTACTTGTTGTATATTTGTTTTTGATAAGCAGTGATGATAGCCTAGCAGTTGAACGATCGCCTTCCATGCAGGATGGTCTGAGTTCAAACCCAGCTCGCAACTCTGACTTTTCGGATTCATGTGCGGATTAGGATTTGATTATCACTTGCGATAACGGTGAAGGAAAACATCGTGAGGAAACCTGCACATCTGAGAGGGCCTCATAAAGTTCTCGATGGTGTGTGTAGTCCGCCCGCACTAGGCCAGCGTGGTGGACTAAGGCCTAACACTTCTCATTCCGAGAAGAGGCCCTTGCCCAGCAGTGGGCTGGATTTATTTATTTATTTTCACAAATACTTGATTTACCCTCAGTGTCGGAAGAACCCCAGGCGGGCACGACCCCCAGCGCTGCCCCCGCTCGCCCCCCTCCCTCCCCCCCTCCCGCCGCGCCCGCCCCCGCCTCCCCCGCGTCGCCGGCCGCTGCCAAGAGGCCGCACGAAGACGAGCACCCGCCCGCTGACAGGAAACCACCCGTGAGTATACATAATTATTAATAGTTATTCGTTATGCAAGGCTGCAAAGTTGTTATTTGGTGCGAGTGCTTGTATTGAATACCGAGCAAGCGAAGGATTCTAAGAGTGGACCACGAGCGTAGCGCGGTATTCAAAGGCACGAGACGCAATTAATTTTGCAGCCGTGCGAAACACAACTTTTCATCTCACTGAAGCGAGGAAAATGTTAATTGCCTAATTATATTTGAGTTGTTTTTCACCACTGTACACTTGTCCAACGCGCCACCCCCTCACTCGCGGCAGAATGCTCTCGTAATTACAACAGACTTGGGGCCCAGGTGTGTGCTCTACACCATAGTTCGTCACGTTCGAATTTCGAATAACTTTTCCACGCTATCGGATAAAATAGACTTTTCCGCTCAGATTTCGAAGAAAGCCTTTCCGAACCAGTGAGATGAAAAATTATTTATTTCGGCTTCTGAAATATGGTTGTTATAATTATTACGTAATAAATCGACTTCTTTTAATAAGACTATTTAATTTTATGAAAATGACACTGTAGTGGATTTTTTTTAGTAACACCAATTATTAAACACATTCAATATTTCTAGACAGGCATTCTCTGTCCTTTTCTCGCAAAACGGAGATTTCTATTAAGTTAAAATCATATAACGTTATAGTGCTATTACCGTCTCTTGTCTATTCTACAATTAGAAAGATAAAATATTAATTACAACAGACAAATATATTTGATCTACCGAATCTAACCTATACATCATTTATCCGCAGGCACCAAAAAAAGAAAAAGGTCCAGCACCGCTCCCTCCCTCCGCCAGCACGCCGCCCTCCCCCCCCGCTCCGGCCCCGCCCCCCGCGCGCAAGCAGCCCGCGCCGCCCCCGCCCGCACCGGTCCCTCCCCCCGCGCCCGCGCCCGTCCCCCCCGCGCCCGTGTCGTCGGTGACGTCATCGTCGTCGGTGTCCACGTCGGATGCTTCTGCAGAGACAATCGTGTCGCCGGCAGTCAACGCTGGCAGGCTGATTGTAGACCAGGTAATGAGATATTTATCTATATATTAATACTAGCTGACCCGGCGAACTTCGTATCACCAAATAAAAGAACTGTGAGCCTATCTACTTACCTACCCACCCACCTACCTACCTACCTACCCTCCTACCTACCTACCTACCTACCTATCCTACCTACCTACCCTACCTATCCTACCTACCTACCCTACCTATCCTACCTACCTACCCTAGCCTATCTACCATACCTCCCTATCTACTATACCTGCCCTATCTACTATACCTACCGTATCTACCTACCCTATCTACCATACCTACCTTAGCCTATCTACCATACCTACCCTACCTACCTTCTCCTTACAATTATAACAAACACAACAAAAATAGAATTAGCGAAATTGGTCCAGCCGTTCACGCGTGATGACGTGACCAAGGGAAATAGGGGTTCATTTTACCCGACTACGGAGAGGGTTATATGTTTGACCGGTATGTATGTATTTATGTATAGATACGTGAAGAGAAAACTTTGTACCCCTATTTAAGCATATTGCGCGCACGGAGGAGTGTGAGATTTGGCATAGTTAAAGTTTATATGGAGAAGGAGTGCAGAAAGCTAAAAATAAGGTCAAATTTCGACCAATGGGCGACCACTAGTAGTATTAAATAGGTATATTAATATGTACAAATCTATACTATAATAAAATCGCTAGGCAGACTAGAAATAAGCAATAGAACACAAATCCATCATTTTTAGAATTCTTGTTTGTCTGTCTGTCTGGAGATGCAGTGCAGAAAGCTAAAATTACAGTCGAATATCGGCGACCACTAGTAATCACAATTCTTTCCCACAGGTATGCAGAGACGCAGAGAAAGCAGTCGAAGACAAAAAGACAGACAAAGAGCAAGTCAAACAAGAAATTGATACACCAAAGCAAGAAGTAAAATCAACAGAAACAAAACCAGAAGTCAAAGAGAAGAACTACTCCAGAAGTAACTCCACAGAAGACCGAGTAGACAGAGTAGAAAAGAGTAGACCAAACTCTTTACACGAAAGAGAAATAATAAGAGATAAGAGAGATTCTTTAGAGAAAACTGGTATTGAATATAATAGGGTTAGCGCAGAAGTCAGTAGGCTAGAGAAGAATTATTCCAGATCCAATTCTGTTGATGAAGATAGGTTAGATGAGAAGAGAAGAGAAGATAAAAGGAGTGACAGGAGATCGCAACATAATGCTGTGGAAATTAGGCCTGTCACGGTGAGTGAATATATTTTAACGGTTGGCGCAGTGGCTAAGCGATTAGCTTTCTACGCTACGTGCCGCGGGTTCCATCCCCGCACGGAGCAATTATTTGTATGATCTACAGATAGCTGTTCCGGGTCTGGGTCTGTGTGCATGTGACATGTATGTTTATGAACTGTACGATACAAGAGAAATACTGGTGAGGAAGGTTTTTATAAAACGAAAAGATAGAAAGAATTAGGTCATCTTATTTTATTAAATTAATGCATGAAATGTAATAAGTAATATATATTTTTCAAATATTATGTACTAGCGACCATTAGGCTAATTCACGTAACTAAAGAAGTGCAGTTGCCGCGCAGTTGCTATAAAATATTGATCAAAACAACACATTTGGTAATCTTATTATTCTTCTTTCGCTATGGCAATTGAGCCGATGTCGACTATTCTGCCATTTGGTATTCTCTGAGCTTCAGTGAGATACGCTCGCGTCAAGTTCGAGAGTAACTGCAATACGATCGGCGCGTCTTAAAATTACGTGAATTAGCCCTCAGTCCGCTTCGCACGTGTACAATTTCTCTACTATCCTTACATTAAATATGAAAGTATTGTACATATAAAGTTTCCTCTTGATTCACTCTATCTATTTAAAAAAAACACATCAAAATCCGTAGTTAACTTTTTATTTTAAATTTTTACCATGTTTGAATTGACTTCCGTGAGTCACAAACGAGTTCAGTTGAAAATCAGCCTTGGGCATTGATGTCTGGCATACGCTGAATTGAACCTTTTTGGTGCAGCCGTGACGCCCACACGATTGTGGTAGAACTTACAATACAATATGTATGTGATTATATTAATTTCAATTTTTTTTTGTCTTTTTTATTTCTTCTTGTTGAGTGTGGTGCCTTAATTCTGCAAAAGGATGAATAAATGATACCTATATTTTCGGTATAAAACTACAAATATCGCGTTTTTAACTCGCTTTTATTAGCTTCACCTGTAACTAACTAACTATGTAATAAAATCTTGGAAGTTAAATTTGACCCACTTCCCGGTTTCCGATTGAGCTGAAATTTTGCATACACGTTCAGTTTGGATGACTAAAGCGTGTTCTATAGTTTTTTTTTAAACTATAATAGGAAGGAGATGGAGTGATGAGCTGGACGTCTATCTAAAGGATTGGTACCAAATTGCTATAGACCGGGAAAAGTGGAAGGAGGGAAGGGAGGCCTTTGCCCTGCAGTGGGATACTACGGGCTATTAATAATAATAACCAATTCTCTGGGTTAGCACTTGGCTTCGGCCCGTGCTATCCCATACGTCCGGCAATTTTCAGCCGAGATATAAAAATATATACCAAAAATAATAATAAATAACAGGTATTTTATTATCAATTCCGTTCTGTTCCAGCCGCCCCAACCCAAAGAGCCGGATCCTCCGAGGGAGCCGAAGCCGCCGGCGCCCCCGCCCCCCGCGCCCGCGCAGCAGACGGTGCTGGTGGCGGCTGTGCCCGTGTCGCCCGTGGTGGTGGCCGTGAGCGACAGCGTGGTGCTGGTGGAGCCCAACAGCCTGGCGGCCACGCCGGCCGGGCTGGTCACCGTGACCACCACGCACCCGCCCGTGCTCAGCACCGCCAAGCCTGTGAGTGCGCGCACCCATCATTTTCTATACCGCAATCAGTGTTGCTTAACCTGCTCATTTTTTTTTTCTTGGTGTTTTTGTGCTTTTTATGTGGGATTTGGGCCAGCAACGCTATAAACCAATCCTATTTTTGATCTTATATTAAGTTGGTTAACTTTAGTGTGTTGCACAATTCTGATCCTTATTCTACCAACGCTGCTCACCTAATTCATAACCTCAACATTGATATTATAATTTTAAAAATAAATTTCTTGTATTAAAAAAGCTGAAGTTCAAATAACAAGAAGTACTTATCTATAGGATATTTTTTTATGTAGTGCGCAAATTTTGCAGTGATTAAACTGTCCGTTCCCAAATGCAACCGCAGTACTAAAATTCACTCCAAAACAAAATAAACATTTGATTTTGTATGGCTTGCGCTAGTAAATTATGCTTGTCCCCCATACTAAGTCGAATTATCGTCAATACTGCGGTTGCATTTAGGAACAGAGACTGAATCACTCTACAAATTATGCGCACTACATAAAAAAATATTTAAACTAAAGTAGAGTCATTTTAATAGGTAACATTTGACAGTTCAACAACAAAACCTTGTAACGGCGGGCATAAAATAATATATTTTTTCGTTTTGTTAGAACTGCACAATTACTTAACTTCTTTCAATTACGATTACATATTTATTGTAATAATGGCCGAAACGAGTAATTTTACGATTTGCTTTCACTATTAAACCATTCTAAACATAATAAACAATTACTGATCTAAAGAACTGAACGTCGTTACAATGTTGCGTCAGTTAACCCTTTTTCTTTTTAAACACTAGTGATGTTAATCTAAAAATCGAAAGCTGATAAGTAGAATCGAATGCAATGATTACTTGTGAAGAAATATCACCATAAATTAATAACCACGTTGTGATTATAATAAAACATAATTATATTTATTATTCTTTTAACTTACTATAAAAATACAAAAAATAACGCATTTTTTTTGTTAAATTATATACTTGTCTTATTTTGCTCCTTAAATTTACGAAAGAATAAAATAATAATGGGACAGAGCTTCGCCTGATGATTTCTTAAATTCATATATGTTTCAAGTCCGTATCGATTCATTCACTTTAATCGATGTTTTTAAGCAGGTCACCTCACAATGAAGATAAAACTGACAGACGTCAAATGTTGCCTATTAAAATGACTCTACTTTAATATTATAAAGAGAAAATAATTTTTTTTTGTATGTTTGTTTGTTATGGATAAACTCAAAAACTACGAAAGCGAATTTAAAGATTCTATCACCAGCAGAATGCTACATTATCAGTGAGTAACATAGACTATCATTTATAAAGATATCACGCAGGCGAAGCCGCTGGCGGAAGCTAGTATATATTTACAAATAAACATTTTTGTTCCTCAGCTCCCGCCAAACGCCGTGACGATATCCACAACGCCGCCTATAGCCGATGAAGTCGTGATTGTCGGCGCCGGCTCATCGTCAGACGACGACTGCTTCGCCCCCTCCTCACTGGACTCGCTCGACACTCACTGTTACAGCGGTAAGATCCATAACACTCAATACTTTTTGCATCAACGATCATCAATTTCGTTGCTTTTCGGAATCTCGACACAGCGACTGATCTTTGACCCGAGGGCCTCGAAATGCGACGCTCCAAGCGAATTCGCCTTGTGCTGCAAGCGTCAAAAGTAAATGTATGCCTATTATCTACAAGGCCACAAAGTAGCGCTGCAAGCAGCAGCGAAGTTCGCTACGAGCGAATTTGCACGAGCATTGGATGATCCAACGCGCGTTTTTTATGAGCGCCGAAAACAGTTGTATGAGAAAACTCCGATTCCATTTATAATTTAATACAATTTAAATATCTGTACGCCTTCAATGGTATAACATGTAGCTCTATGAAAATGTAACACCATTGCATGCACGTCATTGTAATTTACACATGTTACAGCAAATAAATATATCTTTATCTAAAATTCCACAGTGTGCATGAAACAGTCGCTCAACGCGGTCCAATAGCAGCGGTCGCTCCGCGCGTCTGTGCCTAAAACATTTTGTGATTATCGCGATTATAGTAACTAATAATTCTAGTATACTCAAAGAATTTTATAGGAAAACATCTAATTTCTTTGTATATGTTACGAAATTCTCTTAAGGTAGCTCGAAGTTTAGTCTCTCACGATCGTATTGAAGTTTAATACCAGTGTCGATGTTCATTACAATTTTAGTTACGCGCTAGACCCGCGGGTCCCATAGACAAAATCAACCATAGCTAATTGTCGTGTTACATACCTAATTGTTACTGCAACATTTCTATAATCATAACAATGATAATTCCATATATACTTGTTTGTTTACAGAAAAAACTCGAGGACGTCGTCTGGACAGCAGTGAGGTGCTCATCCTGAGCCCAACGGCCGCCGCCACCGACTCCGGGGTCTTCGACGACAGTGTCACCAATGGACTCAACCTGGTGAGTCTACCTTCAACCTTGACAATGACACACCCTGTACACTATTAGAAATTTCGTTCGGCGAACCTACACCCAGTTGGTTGTTGAGGAAGAAGACCAATTTTCTAGGTGTCTGTACTGATTTTCTCATCATCATGGCATTTTTATAATATATGTTCAAAATTGACCTAACATTTTTTAAGACCAGGGGGCCTAAAAAGGCCACATTGAGCAATTCATCTAATGATCTGCTTAGTAACTTTCAAACAGATGATTACTGAATATGAACCTTATGCGGATGATATTAAGAGTCGTCAATTAAATAGATATTTTGACATTCGTAATATGAATCATATTATGATTCATCTAAAGCGGCCTTTTTAGCCCCCCAGCAGCGGGGCCTTAGCGCTAGCGGTGAAAGAATAAATAATAATTAATAATAAATAGCGCTGAGGATGCCTTGTTATACATACACTCACGTACGTCAGCCCGAGTACGCTGCGAGCTCGCTCGGCGCTCTCGGCGCACTCGCAGCGTACTCGTTGCGTGCACACCTCGCTTTCAACTCGCTTGCAAATCGCTAGTGTAATAAGGCCCTAAGTTTAACGAGCTCATTCATTCCCCACAGGACACCTCCCACGTGTCAGTGGTGACGGTCGGTAACGAGGAAGTGCGGGTTCGAGACTCGGCCGCCACACACATCGCGCTCGGCTCCGTCAGCACGAGACTCAGTCCCGATAGCTTTGAGAGGTAAGGACCATTAAATTGTTGACAGCATATTCCTTATTCAGGGTTGCCACACTATGTTCCGTATTCTAGTCTTTCCCTCTTAGTTTTTAGTTTACACACTGTGTTAGGGCTTGATATTAAATTAAGTCGACTGCTTCACTGTTATTAATATTTATATTGAAAAAAGTTTACATTTGTGATCTTAGAACAATTTCATGGTTATTATGACGCGCGTGCACTCATTCGCTTGTTCCTTTGGCGTCTGCCTGCCCCCGCGCCCCGCCCGCGCCGTGCATCCCCCCGCATACAGGGACGCACTGGGAGCAGGGCCGTATTGAGGTAGTTGTACTTAACACACTGTGTCTACGTTTTCTTTTGTAGTTCTCCAGTCGCAGGTCTGCTGGCAGAAATTTCTTTTGAAATAAGCAGTACCTTTGTACTTAAGTGTGTCTTATTCTATGTATTTTTCTTTTTGTTGTGTGTACATAAATAATAAAATAAATAAAAACTAAAAAAATCATGGAATTTCATTAGCTTACTGAAAAAAGCAAATGATGAGGTAGATGATGACAATTTTGGGTTTTCTCAAATACATCTGAAGGTTCAGAATTCTCATCAGATTTCGAATCATCCAAGCAAAACTTAGAGTGATTACTCTAAGAAGCATACAATATATTGTAAATAGTTGGTGTGGTCTCACAAAAACTATTTTGAAGCTATGATTCTAAATCTAAAATGTCGGAAAAAAAATCCTGGAATATCATGGAATTTCGTTTTTCAATTTATGTGGCAACCCTGACTAAGCACTATTAGAGATAAATTACGATAACATGGCGCGCCCCTCCTAATGACTGTTTCAATGTGTGTAGTCACATCCTTACCGAGCAACAAATCCTTGGATGTATTTGTGTTGTCCGGCCGTCTCAGTACGCACACATGCGTTGTGAGTCTTGGTGGCGCTTTGTAAATACTTTCAAACGTTTTGAATTTTGGAGGGGCGCCCTTTGTTATCTAGTTTATCTCTACTTTTTCCACTAAAACAAAGAGGGACAGTTATTAATAAATTACAATAATTTCTCAGCAGATCACAGTCGGACAGTGGGTCGGTCGCGTCATCGTCATCCCGGGTCGCGCAAGACGCTGATTCGTTGGCGACCACAGCGACCACCGCGACCACAGCCTCGCATGACGACCAGCTTCATCTGGCACATCTTAATGGAGGAACTAGGTAAGCATAAATATTAAATACCACCTAATCTCACTAGATGAGATTAAATCCCTCCACCCCAAGAATATAGTCAATTTTATCATTGACTTACGGCTAGAGGGAGTGCTGTAATAACACAAGAGGCGTCACAATAGATCTTCGCAGGTCGCAGTGACAAAGGGGCTTAGGACTCTTCTAAATAATAATAATAATAAGCATAAATAGCGCACAGAATTCAGGCGCGGATACAGAGGGGGGCAATGGCTGCAATTGCCCACTCCCCCCAGACTCCGGCCAAATCAAGTATTACGTATGCACCAAAGGGTTTGCTTTGCTTATTTTTGATAATATAGGGGACGATGGGTCTGGATGGTGAATAGAATAGAATAGAATAGAATAGTTATTTATTGTTTGTCATAGGTAAATACAAAAAAGATCTTAATAGTAAATAGCAAGTGTCACTATAACATACCCATTGGGTGTACAATAATATAAAATACAAAAAATTAAACAAAATATAAAAATATCTTAAAACACAACAATTACAATCAAATATACTTTAAAGGACTGGAAAACTGGTATTATTCATTCTACATCACACCACGGCCACTGTTAAATAATTATTATTGCGAGTTATAACATTAATGGACTCAGTATTCTTATCAGACAGAAACTCTGATATAGAGTAATAGCATTTGACTGCTAAGTAATCTTTAAGTTTCTTTTTGAAAAGATTAATGTTTAGGTCTTTAATGGATTTGGGTATTTTATTATATATTATTGGTGCCATACAGAAGACACTTTTGTGTAATAGAGCCGTGCTAGACATTCTGACACATAGTCTATCTTTGTCCCGTCTTTCTCTATTACTTACATCATTGAGTCGCTTAAATAGTTTTGGTGATGACGTCAGTACGTCCTGATTTACCAGACATTAAATGGTATTCAGAACATGTGCACCAATGTTAATAGTTAGCGTGAATAAATATTAAATGTGCATTATCCTTTATAGTCTATAAATTCCTTATTTCTAAACTTGATAACTGCTGCTCGTGAATAACAAAAAAGAAATCTGAACAGATTTAAAAAAAAATGTACCAATGTTTACGTAAGCATAGGAGGAGGGAGTAAGAGATTTGCTTAGTTTTTCTGACAAGGGGAGGGGGTGGGGGGTAAATTGACTAAAATTCTGCTTACATAATACTTGAATGACCCCACATTATTATGACCATCATAAAAAAAAATTAAATCGATCGATCAGTTACATGTGTTTCGAAATTACTGATAAATTATTATTTTTGTCAACAGAGTAAATACAGACAGTCAGAACTTGGACAACGGCGAACAAGTCGTGTTGAGGAGAAAGCAGCAAGACGGACAGCCTGTTAACAGGATACAGAGGTAACTGTTCTAGATAATTATAATAATAGAAATAGGATCTACTATTTGGAACCGCGCACCTAGGCTGACATTCAGAGGCGACAGAAACGAGTCTAAGCGTGAACTTACGCTTCCATCTGTCAAACTTACGAACAAATTTTGACAGATGGAAGCGTAAGTTCACGCTTAGACTCGTTTCTGTCGTCTGTGAATGTCAGCCCTAGAGTCTCGACATTTATAAGTGCCTGTATCTGGTTTACATGAAATAAAGATCTATTCTATAAGATTGGAGGCTCTATAATTTATTATACAGGGTGGCCTATTTATGGAAGTTCAAAACCTTTTTTAACACGCTTTTATTAGCTTCACCTATAGCTATGTAAGAAAATCTTGGAAGTTAAATTTGACCCACTTCCCGGTTTCCGATTGAGCTTAAATTTTGCATACACGTTTAGTTTGGATGACAAAACCGTGTTCTATAGTTTTTTTTAAACTATAATATTTTATTATTAGATTTTCATACAAATTGATGTGTAAAATTGTCACCAGGTCAAAGGAAGATATCCACATGGCCAACCTGAAGAAGAAGACGCGCAAACGAACGAGGAAGTTTGAGATAGATGGCGTTATAGTCACCACCACTACTTCCAAGGTAAATGTTCTTGAGATTCTGTGAAGGCAAATGGTAATTTCCATAGAAATATTACAAGCCTAGAAGAGTAATAATTTTTTGACATATAATTGAACTATAACGCGCTAGCGCGACTTTTCTATCAAAAATGCAGCGTAATGAGTTAAAAAGAGACAGATATATAATCTCGGCACTCGTCAAATAGAACAGAATCATTATGAAGCCGTATTACGATATCAATGGTCACCAGTCTGGTCACCAATTCCTAAGGAAAATCGCTAAGTCCTTTAGTTATGACATTTCAAAAACCGGCTTCATTTGGACTTGAATGAAAAGTCGATTACAGCTAGCTGTCTCTTTCAATCTCAAAAGCGCGTGTATTTGATAAAATAGTACCACTACATTTGAAAAGTTCAATTAATAGCTACTCTTCTAGGTTTATCATATTTCTATGGTAATTCCAAATTAACTGAAAAGGGGCCATTCGGGGGTCAGGGGCTATTACGTAAGCACTACGGGGGGGGGGGGGGGGTTTGCTTTGTTTATTTTTGATGACATGGGGGATCGGGTCTGGATGGTGATTACGTTAGCAGTATTAATTTTTTTACCTTTTTCGGATTTTCTACAAAATTTTGTCGATTTTGGTTTGAACACATGGCAACCCCTACTTGTTTACGTTTAAAAACGTAACGCATTTTCATAAATAAAATAAAAGTCAATAAAATTTGTTATGCAAGAATAAGAATAAGAAGAATAAGAATATTATTGGTTCAAAAATAATATAGCAGCCGTGCGGAACTCACCACTTTTCATCTCATTAAAGCGAGGAAAATGTTAGATGCCTAATTATATTTGAGTTGTTCTTCTTCACCACTGTACACTTGTCCAACGCGCCAACCCCTCACTCGCGGCAGAATGCTCTCGTGATTACAACACACTTGGGGCCCAGGTCTGTGCTCTATACCATAGTTCAGCACGTTCCAATTTCGAATAACTTTTCCAAGCTAGCGGATAAAATAGACAAAAGTCTAAAGGCTGACTTTCCAAGAATAAAGAAAGCCTTTCCGAGCTAGTGAGATGAAAACAAATTTTCCCTCGTTCTCAGGTCATATGGGGCGACGAAGAAAGCGGACGGACTTGGGACGACCACGCGCTCCGCAAACAAGAGTTGCGCGAGATCAAGATGCTGCAGAAACAAGAGCAGAAGCAGTTCCAGGATCTGAACGCCAAAGAGAGCCAGCTGAGGGAGCAGCAGGATAAGAGGTCAGTAGCTGTTAACAGCGCCATCTATGCCGTACCCTTTGAACTAAAAAAATAATTAATAGAGAAAATTACAAATTAAAATACAAACAATACTTTTATGAGAATATAAAACTTTTGATAAATAAAATAAAAAATCTATACGTAATAACAACCTGTAGAAGGGCATTTTTGCGAAAAAGTGTACCCATAATGAAAATAAGCTTTGAATTTCAAAGTGTGTAATTTATTGGAATTTTAAGCTATTTTTGCTTCTAAATATATTAAACTATAAGGATAATACAATAGATTGAGTTACTGTTTTCTTTTAATAGTATTTTAATCAAGTTTTGTGAGAAATAAACTCAATTTTCTGTCAGTTACGTTACACAAACGTTACGGAGATTTTTGATGTTTACTAAGTAAATATAACAGTTTAAATACCAAAATCGTATTTATTGGGTATAATCTGCGTAAATGTAAAAAAATACACAGAAGAAATACAACATTTTGTAACTAAGTCTTCAAAATAATGCGTATTTTATTGCATTTTGTTACGTTAGGAGCTAATCAGGCTGTTAATTTTTCGCGTAACTCTTATAGTTTTGTCTAATTTAAATAAATTTAGTATTAAAAAAAAGGTAATCAATGTTTATAGCTAAATTATAAACTATACAACAATATTAACATTCAATATTTTCTAAAAATCAACAATATTCGTAAAGAAAATCTGGGACAATTGACCGCATGACAGATTTGTAACATAACTGACGTAGTAAGGTTGAGATCACACTCGGTCAATTTTATAAAGTTAATCATCAATGTCGCCGACATCGTTCTCAAATACAGTTAAATCATTTTTTTCAATTTCTTCTTCATTTCCTGTTTCATGCAAAATATCGAGGATCCTATATCCACTAATTCATTTGTTTCTCCTGATATTTTGCAGAATTTGTCATTGTCATTTTTCTCTGGCTTAACTAATATGGAATCATCATTTTGGGGTTCTTCTGTTCTCCTTCCTTTTTAAACTATCTATAGAAAAAATGTAGGTAGGTATCTTTTTCCAAAATTATAAAAAGCTTGGTGTGTCACTATCTTTTAGCTGTCAGTTACGTTACATTCGTTGTCAGCCATATACGTTACACTGCAAATTGTAACGTAACTGACGTAACAACATATGACTACTCAACTCAAAAAATAATTTTAGAATTTTAGTTTAACATTTAGTACTCAAATTTATACATACCTGTATTCTGCAAAAACTCGGCTAAATTCTTGAAGAAAGGCAACAACGAAGCACTTGTAACTTTTGTATTATAGCGTAACAAACCCTGACATAAAATTTGCCTAAAAAGCGTTAGTAATATCCGCTTCGAAGATTTTGTCGATTAGACATTTATCTGACAGCAAAATGACTTCGCATTTGCTTGTTTATGGTCATAATGTGTCCAATTTTGTGATTATGTAAAAATTATAGGGTAAAATGTTCAAGTTTCTCGTAACTATCGTAACTTAGCCTGACATGTCAGGCGTCATTCATATTTAATGAAAATTTCAAATTAATTTAAAAATTAGTAAATGATATTATAATTAATATATTTTGCATTATTTAGAAAGATAATAAGTCATTTTATATTACAAAAATCTAAACAACGTTAGGTCTTATGAGGAAAAATCGAACAATAGCCTCATAAACGAGATGAACGTTTTTGGGACAGTATGAAAACGAAAATGTCTCAGTTTTGAAATTTGATTTAAAGCTATAAATATTTATTATTTCTCTATATTCTTTGTTACAAATACATGGGACATTATTAAAGTTTACTTTTATATCCATAATTTTAATCATAGGGGTACAGACTGGTTTAAAAAAAATAAAAATACTCTGGGACATCATAATTTCACCTAGGTACACTTTTTCGCAAAAATGCCCAGAAGTTGGTTTGACTTAAGTGAGTTTTATGTCGGAATCAATGCGGCGACCGGCTGTGCATCTATTCATTCATTATGGTCCGGTAGGTGACATTTTTGCGAATAGATGTTTACCGCCAATATTATAAAAGTATAAAATGTTTTATAATATTAGTGTAGATAATATTGTTTTGTTATCGATATAATATCTATCCCAGTAAGTTTAACAAGTTACTTTGCTAATTAATTACAAGTTTTTAAACTGTCATGGTCACTAACATTAGTATTAGAGTTCAAAACGGGGTATCTACCATGTTTATATATTGCTTTGAGCTTCCGATATTTCGACACTGTTGCAGGCGCCATGGTCATGGATAAACTAAAAGTATTTGCGGGTGTTTATTGGCAGACAAAACGGTCTACCCCCTTCTGTTACGTTTTGTGCGTCGGGTTATTTCAATTGTAATATATCTCTCTCTCAGGTTCGAAGCAGAACTAGTATCCCTCGGGCGAGCGCACGAGTCCGACCTGGAGGCGCTGGCGCGAGCGCAGCGCGCCGCCGCAGAGCGCGCCGAACAACAGCTCGAAGCCGAACTTAGGCACGCGGCCAAGCGGCTGAGGGCCGATCACGAGCGAGACCTGAGGCACTTCAGAGATACCTTGAAGCAGGAGCTACGGCTGTTGAAACAGGTGATAAAGATAATTCAAAACTTTAAATATACACTGTACTAGCAACCCGTCCCCTGCTTCACACGGGTGAAAAAAAGGATATTTTTTCTTTTACTTTTATTAAAACGGTACGAAACCAATTACAATAATAAAAGATAGGCACATAGGTAATTAATTACACATATAAACAAAACAACACAGTCATACAACTCTCTCACAAAAAAGCAGACACTCCGACAATATATCCGCCTTACATTAGAATAGAATTTTTCAAATTATTAGTAACACTTACGACTATGTTATACTCCATTTGAAATAAGATTAGAAATTTAAATAAACCTTTTTTACAGTCCATTCAACCGATTTTGACTTCTATTGCGTTAGTGGCATGACAAATGGCAGCTGCAGCAAATAGTTGGTATTGTAACCAGGGACCGGATTACCGATATTTATTTATACCGATATAAAAATATCGATATAATACCGATATACTGGTATTTTTTTATCGATATCGATACCGATATTTAATTTCAGTACATAAATATCGATACTTTAATTTGTCTATATTTGTATCAATACCGATATTAAAATCGGTATTGAGTATCGATATAAATATCGATAACCTAATACCGGTACTTAAAAAAGCGATATTTTGTATCGATATTTTACCGATACTTGAATATACCGATATATTTGTAAAATATCGGTATTTTACAGCCGAATATCGATATTTCTAAAATATCGGATCCGTCCCTGATTGTAACCACGTTTTCGCTTTTAATGCCATCCTTATGCCAACGGAATAGAAGTCAAAATCGGTTGAATGAACTGTAAAAAGGTTTATTACAATTTCTAATCTTATTTCAAATGAAGTATAGTAAGCACAGACACTGAACAAAAACAAGGAAAAAAAACACAGAAATCATGGTTGGTCACTGTTGCGATATCCCGTGAGAGACGGCACAACAGTGACCCACGTACACACAGTCCAGGCGACTCGCGACCATGCCCAAAACACTTGGAGCTACATTAAATATTAAAGTATTATACATACATTTTTTATGTAGTGCGCATAATTTGTAAAGTGATTCAGTCTCTGTTCCTAAATGCAACCGCAGTATTGGGATACACTTTAAAACAACACGAAAATTTGACTTAGTATGGGGGAGTAGCCAACACATTCGAAAACTTCTTCACTAACATCCCGATAGAGATTACGAAAACCCTTGCCTCGTCCTGTACATTAGCTGAATCATTACTTAGAGATAATTTCCGTAAAGACGTGCCGAACCTTAAGTTCAAACATATTTGTATTAGTACAATTAAAAAAGCATTTAAAAGTCTTAATATAAAAAACACTGAAGACTTGTGGGGCATCTCTGTTAAGGTTATTGTAGATATTATTGATACTATTGCCCCTATACTTACAGATATATTCAACCAATGCTTAGATAGCGGTACTTTTCCGGATTTGATGAAACATAGTAAAGTAATTCCAATTTTCAAATCTGGCTGTAAGAATAATCCCTCCAATTATAGACCAATCTCTGTACTACCCGCAATAAGTAAAATTTTTGAAAAAATCATGCTTGATCAAATGTTAACACACTTTAATATAAACGGAGTATTACATAGTCAGCAGTTCGGCTTCACGAAGGGTAGGTCGACCACTGACGCAGGTGTGAAATTAGTCACACACATTTTAGAATCCTGGGAGGGGTCACAGGATGCAATTGGCGTCTTTTGTGATCTCTCCAAGGCTTTCGACTGCGTAGACCACGATACACTTATCCGTAAATTAAACCACTATGGAATTCGTGGACGAGCTGCTGATCTTGTTTTATCCTACCTATCTCAGAGGCAACAAAAAGTAAGTGTCAATGGTGTCATATCTGAGGGCTCTTTGGTTAAAATGGGTGTGCCTCAAGGCTCAATTCTTGGCCCTTTCTTGTTTCTGGCTTATATTAATGATCTCCCATATATAATGAGCGAAATATCGGATATAATACTATTTGCGGACGACACTTCCCTCATTTTTAAAATAAGTAGAAAAGATAGGGAAGTCTTACACATTAGAGATAGCCTAACTATACTCTCTAAATGGTTCGCAGCTAATAACTTATTACTAAATGCTAATAAAACAAAATGTTTAAAGTTCTCACTGCCAAATGTAGCTCATGTAGGCTTAAATTTAATGCTTGATGGAAATGAACTAAATATAATTAATGAAACCGTATTCTTAGGGATAACAATTGATTCCAAGTTGCAGTGGGGTCCTCACATCACAGCTCTGTCCAAAAGACTTAGTTCTGCGGCATTTGCAGTTAGAAAAATTAGACAGTTAACCGATACAGCTACGGCGAGATTAGTGTACTTCGCATATTTTCATAGCATTATGTCCTATGGCATTCTGTTGTGGGGATCAGCGGCTGATGTAGATTCGGTTTTTATATTGCAGAAGAGGGCGATCCGTGCGATCTATAACATGGGCCCACGCGAGTCTTTACGAGACTTTTCAAAGACACCGACATTCTAACACTGCCATCACAGTACATTTTGGAGAATATTATGTTCGTCCGAAGAAACCTGCATATGTTTAATATCAATAGCGATATTCATAAAATTAATACTAGAAATAAGTACAAAATAGTGGTCCCTAAATTTAGATTGACCAAAACAAACAAATCATTTCTAGGTAACGGTGTACGCTTTTATAATAAACTCCCAAAAAGTATTACCGAGCTTACTGATAAAAAGTTTAAAACTCGTGTTAAGCTTGTCCTCATAAGGAAGGCCTATTACAGGATCAAAGACTATGTTGACGATAGAGATGTATGGAAGTGATTATCCTCTGCACATGCGGCTTCCCTGGTGACCCACTGCTTCCTGTCTTCACACACTAATTTTAACGCTTCCTTTGTACCTTTTTGGTACCTATTCTTAATTGGGTGACCGACTTGAGTGTTAAGTACGCACCTACTAGTATTGTATAATTATAATATTTTAGTGGTACCTAAGATCTTTGCTGTTCTTTTTTTTATTTTTTTATTGTAATATTGTGTAAATTGAGGTCGAATTTTAGCCGGGGCCGCTCCTGCGGCCCCACATTTGTTGTGTAGTACCTAAGCTTGATTTATGAAAAGAGTATCCATGGAGTTTCTTGCCGGTATCTTCTCCAGGACCAACCCACTTGGAACCGTGCGCCTAGAATCACGACGTTTTGAAAGTGCCTGCAAAGGCCCAGTTGAAATAAAAATCTTTGACTTTGACTTTGGACACATGTCCACACACACACACAGGACACATCCGCATGCCGGAGGAGCTTTGGGCAAAAACAACCACACAGTGGGTCCCAAATAGCAGGAAACGGCAACGCGGCAGGCCCAGAAGGAGATGGCGTGATGAGCTAGACGTCCATCTA
Organism: Allophyes oxyacanthae; assembly: GCA_932294325.1. Classification (NCBI taxonomy): domain Eukaryota; kingdom Metazoa; phylum Arthropoda; class Insecta; order Lepidoptera; family Noctuidae; genus Allophyes; species Allophyes oxyacanthae. Next base: position 1,861,397 of record OW028638.1, read on the forward strand.
AAGGATTGGCCCCAAATTGCTATAGACCGGGAAAAGTGGAAGGAGGGAAGGGAGGCCTTTGCCCTGCAGTGGGATACTACGGGCTATTAATAATAATAATAATAATGGGGGACACGTATAATTTACTAGCGCAAGCCATACAAAATTGAATTTTTATTTAGTTTTGGAGTGAATTTTAGTACTGCGGTTGCATTTGGGAACGGACACTGAATCACTGCAAATTTTGCGCTCTACATAAAATATTATCCTGTATAAACCTTCCGTGAAAAATTATCTAACTGATGGTAAAAATCGCATCGAAATCCTTTGAGTAATTTAGGAGTGAGCGGATTCAATTTCTTTGATATTACGAGTAGGGTTATTACTCTCGGAACACAAAAATTGTAACTAATAATTTCTAATCTAATCATAGTCATAGTAATATTATAAAGAGAGAAATCCTGATTGACTGACTGACTGACTGACTGACTTATCATCAACGCACAGCCGAAACTACTGAAGCTAGAGTCACGAAATTTGGAGAGTAGGTCCCTTTTGTATTGTAGGCAAGCAATAAGAAGGGATTTTTGAAAATTCAGCCCCTAAAGGGGGGAAAAAGGGGGTGAAAGATTGTATGGGAGTCCCTTAATTTTTGAAGTGAGAAAGATGAAAATTGGGATTTAGGCTTTTGGTTACAAATAAAGAAACACGTGATTCTGCGTTTTTGGAAATTCATCCCCTAAAGGGGCGAAATAGGGGTGAAAATTGTTTTCGAAGTGTAAAACGTGAATATTGGGATGGTTTTTGAAGTGAGAAACGTGAAAATTGAGATTTAGGCTTTTGGTTACAAATAAAGAAACATGTGTTACCGCGTTTTTGGAAATTCATCCCCTAAAGGGGCGAAATAGGGGTGAAAATTGTTTTTGAAGTGAGACGTGAAAATTGAGATTTAGGCTTTTGGTTAGAAATAAAGAAACACGTGTTACCGCGTTTTTGGAAATTCATCCCCTAAAGCGGCGAAATAGGGGTGAAAATTGTTTTTGAAGTGAGAAACGTGAAAATTGAGATTTATGCTTTTGGTTAAAAATAAAGAAATACGTGTCACCACGTTTTTGAAAATTCATCCCCTAAAGGGGCGAAATAGGGGTGAAAATTGTTTTTGAAGTGCGAAACGTGAAAATTGAGATTTAGGCTGTTGGTTAGAAATAAAGAAACACGTGTTACCGCGTTTTTGGAAATTCATCCCCTAAAGGGGCGAAATAGGGGTGAAAATTGTTTTTGAAGTGAGACGTGAAAATTGAGATTTAGGCTTTTGGTTAGAAATAAAGAAACACGTGTTTCTGTGTTTTTGGTAATTCATCCCACAAAGGGGCGATAAAGGAGTGAAAAATGATTTTGAAGTTAGAAACGTGATTGTATTTAAGCTTTTGGTTAAAATTAAAAACAAAATCGGTTTCGAGTTTTTCGAAATTCAACCTCAAAGCGGATAAAATAGTTATCATGAGAGTCCGTATTTTTTGAAGCCGAACGATTTGTAAGAAGTCAGGAATTGATGAAAATTAAAAAGTATCTACCGGCTAATTTGTACCCGAACGAAGTCGGGACGGGCCGCTAGTAAATAATAAAATAATTAAGGAATTATTTTGTTTGATAATTTTGGTGTTTTCGTAATTATTGTGTTTGTTATCATTAGTTTGTCTTATAATTTTTTTATCTTTTTAATTATATATTTTTTTTTAAAATTAATCTTGTTTTGAGTTTTGTTCATATCTAAACTACACACCGCCTTGCTGTTACACTGTTATTTTGTGTATTATGTGTGTAAATAAATAAATAAATCATGTATTTTATCAGGAAGTGGAGCTAGTCGCGAAAGATCGTCGCAAAGAGGCCTATAGACAGCGACGAGCTCGTCTCGATGCTGAACATGCGGAGCGAGAGCGAGCCTTCGTGGCAGCGCTGGCGGAGGCCGGCGACGCCGTGCTGCGCCGGATACACGACGCGCACCGCGACCGGCAGGCGCTGGCCGACCGCCAGTACCTGCAGCAGCGGCACCAGGTGCGTACCAGCTGGGCATCGGCGCCATCAGCCAACATCGACCAACATCGACTCTTCCACTCCCCCTGCTTATCTTACTTCTCACTTTTCGTATGTGTGTTCCAATCACGAAAAAAGTCTTCGTTCTTCGAGCAATCGTCTCCTACAGTGTCCCTGTCATCGCTCTGACCTTGTACACTCTTCTTTCTTCGTCCAGTCTATTTTACAGTGGAATGCGCTCCCTCAGGAAATCAGGACGGCGACCAGTCGCTGTTCCTTTAAGTATAAAGTGCGTGAACATCTTCGCACCAAATTGGCAGAATCATCTCCGCTTTCTTACTACTTATAGTATATTTATGTATATAACGGCGCAGGAATCCCATCACAGTTTGTTGAAAGCGTAACGTTAGCTTTGCTAACGTCAGCACTTTCTTTAAGAGGATCAGACATTTGCAAGCAATAAAACGACACAGGAACAAGAATGACACGCTTAATATTTATTTAAACACCACACAAAAATACTTATAAAGAGAACCAAATTCTTAGAAATAATTATTAAATAATTAAATAAAATTTTCTCACTCACAAGATAATTGTAAGAACACCTTCCTCGACTAAGCTCCTTCAAAAAGTGCCGTCCTGATTCAAGTGATCGGCGGCCCACAACATGGCGGCCGCGTTCACACAACTTCCGATTACTTGCGTCAGAGCATAATTATTACAAAACTAAACCGATCATTATACAACTTTCTTGTTCTAATAATAATGTTTATAAAATTGAACTTAATTTATAAAAACGAATTATGAAACAACAAGTCATGTGTTTTCAACATTGTCTAAAAATAGTAATTAAAATAAACATTGATTAAATTCGATATTTACTAACTTGATGAAAACACATTGCTTGTTGCTTAAAAATCACAATATTAATTTAGAATCTGGTTTGCAAAGAAACTATCACCTTTAATTAGATTATCATTTTAAAATCTGTAGTTCAGAACAATAACAATCGTTTACCATCCTTTTATGTTACAAAATGCAATTACTAGAGTGAAAATCAAAAACATAATATGAGCATAGTTAATTTACCTTGATTTAAAGCTTAATTAAGATAAACAATTACTTTCTTAATGTAAATTAAATCCCAATATGCTATTGCGTCGACATATATATAATTATATATATATATTTATTTATGTATTATTAGTGTACATATAATATGTAGTGTATATTATTTAAAAATTTGTGTATAAATAGTTATAAGTAACTATGCATAATTTACTTGTTTTAGTATAATTATCTTGTCCGTGCACCTACCATACGGATACGGTTGTTTAAGATACAATACAGACATATACTAGTAAACTAAACACTAGAAATGTCTAAATATATGCTTATTGGTTTATTTCGACGTATTTGTTTACGCAAATTCAATGAAATACCATTTTTATATGACCATACTTTAAATAGCGTGTTTTGACGATAACTTCGTCCGTCACAGTCATTTGGCGAATAAGTCTGCAATATCAAGTAATTTTTAGTAAAAAAGTAAGCAAAATTAGTAAGTAATAAAAAAAAATCTAATAAATTCTACGATCGTGCTAGGTTCTTCTATGAGCGTTTTAGCGGATAACCGAAGATTCCCGAAGATATCCGAAGGTGGCCGAAGACCTCCGACTCCGTAAGGGTTGGGCTGGAACATGGTTATCTATGCGTGTTAACAATCCCATAGAAAACCATGTTCCAGCCTGACTGCTTGGCGGACGCTCTGCTATCAAGTGCACCAGGGAGGCTGTGAGTTATTAATTCAATCTGAGAAAAGGCTCGTGGGGGACAGTAAAGGGTTGTTTTTAATTAAAACGCTTTTATTAGCTTCACTTGTAACTAACTGACTATGTAAGAAAATCTTGGAAGTGAATTGTGTAAATTTGACCCACTTCCCGGTTTCCGATTGAGCTGAAATTTTGCATACACGTTTAGTTTGGATGAGCGTTTACTTTCGTTTTTTTTTAAACTATAATTTTTGTTTTAACCGACTTCCAAAAAGTATTAGGTTCTATGTTCGTAAAAAAATACATACAGTGTATTTTTTTAATGTATTTTTTTCTATACTCATATCGAAAGTTTGTCATTTAGAATCTCCATTACATGTGCGAGGTGTCTATGAAAATGTTTTCTTTACTTTTTCAATTTATGAGTACATTATGAACGGCCGAAGTTCAAATAAAATTTGTGCAAAAAAGCTGATTTTCAGATGTCTTTACTGAATTTGTTTCTCAAAATATTATTATTTGTATTACATAGAAACCTAGATATAGACCACAAGATACCTGTGTATTCAAAATATCTATAGGAAAAAATTTTATAGTGCCATAATCAAGTACGAGCGTGTGTATGGGAATTACGACGGGTCGGCCGCTCTTAACAACTTCCTCACGCGCCCCTATATAGCCTCGCGACCCTAGGCACGTGCCTATTTTGCCATAGGGATAACCCGCCACTGCTGTAGATCATACAAATATTAGTCCCGTGGTCGAACCCGCGTCAGCCAATAGCGCTAGCCATGCCTTCATTATTATAAATGTTTAATGTTGTAGATAATGCGAACCCGTGAGGCAGCGCTATGGGAGCTGGAAGAGAAGCAGATCCACGAGCGACACCAGCTCGCAAAGAGACAGCTCAAGGACGAGTTCTTATTGCGGAGGCACCAGATGCTGGTGCGGCACGACAAGGAGTTGGAACAGATCAAGAGGTAATTGCTCCAAACCCTAACCGTCAAAAAACCTAACTCCAACTAGAAAAAGAGCTGTAACTTTTGAACGGCTGAACAGATTTTCATGAAACATAGCTAAGATGATACCAGATTAAACTAGTTTTTAATTAAAAAAAACTGCCTTGAAATCGGTCCATCCGTTTTGGAGCTACGATGCCACATACAGATACATAGATCCACAGATAAATAGTTACTACCACTCTTGAAATTGGTCTTGGTCCATAATGATCGAAGTTATTGTTATTTTACCACCTAAGAAAATTACATTGTGGAACGCAATAAATATTGAGTAGGTACTGAAAATAATTCTGGTCTATCGGTCATCGAGTAATTTCCGATTGCAGTTACACTAGCGCCACATAATTATGTGAAATTTTGAGGGCGTAAGCGGATATTTATTAAACTAAAGGACATTAGTTAATTGTATTTGTTATCTATGTAGTTTATTTCATAGTTGTGTAGCTATTGGTTTAGTTTAGTATACAAAAGTTTAAGTGGTCTAATTAAGTTATTTTTGTAATTTTTACACACTGTGTCTACGTGTCTATCATCCATATTTCCAGTCGCGGGACTACTGGAAGAAATTTCTTTAGAAATAAGTAGTTCCATTGTGCTCATATGTGTGTAACATTTTTATTACCATGTTTCCTTGTGTGTACATAAATAAATAAATAGAATTGGATTGATTACCTATTGACATTATTTTTGAGATTAAGTGCAGGGTGGGTAAATCTAGAACAGGGGTTTGTAGCTACATAGCTACCGCGCAGATCAGTCTATCAGCGCGTATATTAGGAAAAAAAAATGTTCTAATATGTCATTCATTAACCACATAATCTTTAATTTTTCAAATTATTATTTTTAAAACGCTTTTATTAGCTTCACTTGTAACTAACTATTTAATAAAATCTTGTAAGTTAAATTTGACCCACTTCCCGGTTTCCGATTGAGCTGAAATTTTGCATACACGTTTAGTTTGGATGACAAAAGCGTTTTCTTTAGTTTTTTTTTAAACTATAATATTTTTATTTATACATAATTTTACACTGTAAGTTGCCATCCTAAGAAAAATGTCTTCTCTGTCTATACACCTGTCCTCTTCTTAATACCTATGTCTATCATTCTAGTGTGTATTGTATTTGTGGCAAATAAATGTTTTTATTTCTCCAGAAAAAACACGCGCAAAGAGGAAGAACTAGCGAAGTGCCAAGCGTTGGAGAAGAGATCTCTTCCCAAACGGATCCGCGCCGAGCAGAAAGCGAGAGAGATGATGTTCAGAGAATCTCTTCGGATCAGCGCCATCAACGCGCCCAGCCACGAGGATGAGCGGGAGAGACTTAAGAAGGTAAGCATGATCCTAGCGACGGCATTACGACCGCCTTCGTGCATTAGGATCGTTCATTAATCACGTGATGTTTTATGGCAACTTTTTACCCCCACCCCCAAATTCCCTGGTTATATGTGGTGAGACTAAGTCCGCTATCCCACTGGCGTTTTAAGAGCGTTGGCGCTTCTCCAACGTCTGCGCAGACGCGAGTTTCTTGCGATTTTTGGCAACAGGTATAGCCACGCCGCAAATCTCTTTTAAAAGTTCGTCAAATGTAGTCAGTCTCTAGCATTCGCAAATATTTATAAAATTACGATTCTTTATTTTTAATATTATTAGAGTACAGTGCGAAATATTCACTTTCTTGTAATCGATTGGACCATAAAGGATTTTCCCAAAATTGACGATGAGACTTTCTTTTTCTTTTACGTAATTTTTGTCGAAGTAGCAATGCCAACAGTAGTGTTTCCTCGTCGTAATCAATTTTGGTCTCTGATTATACACTTCAAATCGCAGCATGTGAGCGACGTTAACGTTGCGTTCAGCGGATGTAACGCTTGCCACTAGAAACTCGCGACGTTAACGTCGCGTCTGCGCAACGTTGGCGCTGCGCAGACGTTGGAGAAGCGCCAACGTTCGTAAAACGCCAGTGGGATAGTGGCCTAACCCCCTACCCAAAATCATGTGTATATTTTTGGTACAAGGTATCATAATTTTTTTCAAAATATGTATAAATACAGTTTTTCAGAATAGAAATCGCGCGTTCATCAAAAATATTAATACACGCGATATCTCACTACATTACAATCTCATTTTATGTATATATATATTAGTATGTATATATACGTTTATGTGTGGACGAGAATACCAATTTTATTATCTTTGTCAGTTCAAAATGTTAGCAGATTACCGATTTGGCTTCAATCGACTTTCGACCCCGTTACAATATAGTAATTTCACGTTTGACGTTGTTTGTTTGTGTAGGAGAATACCATTTGTGACATTTATGACATTGATACTATATTGGAACGAGATTGGAATTATATTTTGAACAATTTGATTATGAGAATTGGGCTTCGGGGGGCTAAAAAGGCCGCTTTAGATGAATCACAATATTGTTCATATTACAAATGACAAAATATCTACTTAATTGACAACTCTTAATGTCATGCGCATAAGGTTCATATTCAGTAATCATCTGTTTGGCAGTTACTATGCAGATCAGTAGATGAATTGCTCTATGAATTTTTCTCGTTTTGAGGCCCCCAGATCTCTTCTTTATAATTTGTACTGATATTATTTTATTTGTCCAGTTCCAAGAGAATGAGAAGCGTCGGTACCGCGCCGAGCAGCAGCGACTCGCGACGAAGCACGCCAAAGCTAGGGAAGAGCTCAAAGCGGCCGGAGAGGTGAGATTATGCGTTGTAATAGAATAGAATATATAAGTTTTCAGGGCAGCCACAGACACCCGGAATGCCTCTCTGAATTCAGAGTCGGAATTCATAATTAGAATTCCGCGGCCTGTATGGCAGTCTGCGGCGAGACGCGACGTAACGCTTGTAACTTGTTTTGAGGGCGACCAGACGCGACATATTTTTAATATGAACTTTCAAGCAAAATTGTACTGTATTTCTCCATGATTCGAGAAGTAATGACCAAAATCACGTAGGACATTTGTCACATGTAGCATCGTGTCGCGTCGCGTCGTATTCGTCGCTCTGCGTGAGCGAAGAACCGGACACCGCGTTAAAAATTCTGATAAATCACTAATCTCGTGTTTCTTGGATATGGAATAGGAATTAATACTCCGATGTTTATAGTTTGTTTTGTGCTTCCGATATTTCGGCACTGTTGTAAACGCCCATGGTCACGGATAAAATTCATAGAAGTGCTTCCGCCAACAAAGAGTCTAGCGGAGAGGACTGAACGAGTAAAAATAGTTAATAACGAACTCGTTCTTCATTTCTCTTTCAATCTAGAATAGAATAGAATAATATTGATTTGCATAAATAGTATAGTTTGACATTTTAATTCAATACAATCATGATACATGCCTATCAGTAATTTTTTATTTGACTTGTAATTTATTTATATCCTAGTACTTATATTTGAATATTTGCATGGTGGAAAAGCAAAAAAAAATGTTAGAGCTTTACTTCATGTCTAAGATCTGTATATTTTATGTAACCATGTTTTGAATCAAATAAATATTTTAATTTAATTTTGCATTGGAGGTCAAAAATCTTTCTTAAATGGAAGGTAAAATGTATTTTAGCTAGTTGGGGTCCGTTCCTTCCAGCTATTACTTGCTCATTACCCTTTCACAGTGGAAGCCTGGCTTATAAAATGTCACTTTAGTTTTCGGGACTATAAGGCTGACATTCAGAGACATGAACTTAAGACGGGCGAAGACCGCTCTAAGCAAAGTCGTCGCTAAGTGCATCTTCAAAATTACGAATTCAGAGACGCAGTGTAAGCTTAGCTAAGACTCTCTTCTCTATGGCCATTTTTAATAGCAAATTTTTTATCGATAAGTTACTTGATGAGGTTAGTCAGACTTGAAAATCTCAAATTGTCGATATTAACTCCACCTTAGCCCACTTGGTGGCGCTAGTGTCGTCTTAAGTAGTCAATATTCACTACTTGGCTTATCTTAGTTTACGTTAAGTTTAAGTCGTGTTCCGAACCTCTCTGAATACAAATATGAGCGCAAGCTGTTGATTTTGACAGATGGAAGCGTAAGTTCACGCTTAAAGCCCGTCAAACACGTAGCTATAATATATATTATAGCAAGACATATTACGATATATTTTCCATAGTAATCTTCGAGTGACCTCAGACGCAGCTATAATATATATTTCTATTACGTCATCAAAATATGTTATAGTATAGCTACCACGTATGGGCGCTTGCTATAATGTAAAATATAGCTTAGTATATTAATATATATTATAGCTACGTGTGTGACGGGCTTAAAACTGGCATTTATATCCACCAGGCGTTACTCCGAGAGTTGGAGCAGTACCAGAACGAGAAGCGTAAAGCCCTCATGAACCATGAGAGCAATAAGATGAAGACCGTCGAGGAACGGTACTCCCAGGAGCTGAAGGAGTGGCGCGCTACCCTCGGGGACAGGAAACTGGTGAGTACATGGTGTGGTGTAAACAGAGAGGGTGCACTTCAACGTCTTTATCATATACCAGCTTTTACCGGAGATATAAAAAAAAAACATCCTGTATACACGAAGAAATTTGGATGGTTTTTTTTACAAATTAAAGGGGTTATTGTACTCGTGATTATGAATACCTAATACGAAATCGCGACAAAAAATGCTGTTCTATACGTTTAGTCAAATAATATTGAAATTATTTGTATGAAACAGCAGATTTTTCGCAATGTTCTTTCCCGTTTTTTTGTAAATAAATGTGTCATCGTAAGTATTATGAGAAAGTAAAAAAAAATCTAAAAAATTATTTTCATAGACATTGAAGTGGGCCTTAGTCATTTATTAAGAAAAAAACATCTTTATATTTATTTTGATGTGATATTGTCTATGTTTTGATAAGTGTGGACAGGAAAAGATTTAGGTTGACAATAGACAAGAGCGATATAGTTAGACATAAAGGGATACTGTGGAGGTGAAATGTAATGTAACGTGTGTCCTATAGCTTTTAAATGTTCTATGTTGATATCGATGGTTCCTCATGATGTTAAAACATTGTGAGGAAACCTTCACACCTGAGAGAGCCTCATAAAGTTCTTGATAGTGTGTGTAGCAGTGGCGAAGGATGACAGTTTTAAAAGGGGAAGCCGTCCCAAAAATGTCCTCTAAAAATTGCTGCAAGACAAAAATCCATACCGTATCTTGTAATCTATATATAGTCATGTCTGGAAGAGCTCGACCTAACTGAATAACATGCAATATTACGTTGGTCTATGCACTAACCAATTCAATTCCTAAAGGGAAGCCGATGAGAATCGGGTTGTATGGACTCTTCGCCACTGGTGTGTAGTCCGCCCGCACCAGGCCAGCGTGGTGGACTAAGGCTTAATCCTTCTCATTCCGCGAAGAGGCCCGTGCCCAGCAGTGGGACAGTAATAGGCTGGATTTTTTATGTTGATATCAACTTAGTGATCTTTAGCAGGAGTAGATAAAGATTTCGACTTTTTTTGTGAATGTTTTTTTCCCTTAAATTTTAGCGAGATGAATGCATGATTATTTATGTAACTGACTGTATTGAAAGAGCAGCTTAGCATTTTTAGATTTAGGACTAATTTTTTTATGAAAAATACTAAAATAAAATGATGAAATATCTAATTCTACTTTTCAAAATAAGGCCAACTTTACACAGTTGTCTATTAAAAAGAAACATGGGTTATTATCTACAGGATTTTTTTTTATGTAGCTAGCGCAAAATTTGTAGAGTAATTCTGTGTCCGTTCGTGCAACCGCAGTAATAAAATTCACTCCAAAACAAAATAAAAATTTGATTTTGTATGGCTTGCGCTAGTAAATTATGCGTGTCCCCCATACTAAGTCGAATTTTCGTTTTGTTTTAAAGTGTATCCCAATACTGCGGTTGCATTTAGGAACAGAGACTGAATCACTCTACAAATTATGCGCACTACGTAAAAAAATATCCTGTATAAGTTTCTCCCAAAAAGGGAGATACAAAAATTAACATTCTTTTCAACAATATATTTCAATACAGTCAGTAGCACAGATATTTGGATATTCATAAGGCATGTACTGTAAGTTGCTTGCAAAGGATTGGGTGGACTGTACGCATGTGTTCATGTACTGCATGGAAAGGGAATTTTTCCATTAATATACACTATTTTATACCAAATCAAAGAGAAAAAAAACGTTAAATAATATGGTTTAATTTATTAGAAACGAAATAATTGATTTCTATTTCTAAAAAATAGGTTGAACAAAAAACAAAATACATACGCGACGAACATAGTACCTCCTCCTTTTTGGAAGTCGGTAAAAAGAAATTATGCCGTTGCCGTAAACCGACGACCGTATTGACCCATTGAACAAAAAAAAAAACTCGTTTTATTTCAATATGATTCAGTACTATTAAAAATATTTTTCATTAAGTTTTCAGTTTTTTGTTCCTAAAATGAAACTGCTTTATAAGCGAAAAATGTTAACAAAAAATAACCTAACCGTCAAAAACCCCCGACTTCAACTTAAAATGAGCTGTAACTTTTGAACGGCTGAACAGATTTTCATGAAATATGGCTAAGAACAAACGGGATAAAATTATCTATGACACAAAAAAAAATCTTAACGAAAATCGGTTCATCCGTTTGGGAGCTACGATACCACAGACAGACACGTTAAACTTATTACACCCCACTTTTTGCGTCGGGGGTTAAAACATTTTAAATGTCACAGCACATTTTGCTGCTGATTCTATTTGGAAATTTTCTTGTCTACAAGCTCTTTATATCGCGGGGTTAATTCTAAATTATTAAAAAGTTATATTAATGGTAACAATTCCCTTTGCCATACAGGTAAGCATGTTCGATCATAGCTTGAACTAATGTGTGGTGGTGGGATACGGAGAAGGTTTTATATTCAGCAAAGTTCTGATGGGTTCTGAAACGTGTTCAGTACAATAAAATATGTATTTATGTTCAAAATTAAAAATAGTTTTCGAAAAATTATTGAAACAATTATCAATTGCGTTACAATACAATACAATTTATTGCACACCAGTAATAGAAGAAAAGATACAGTAATTAGAAAAAGAAATGTACAAAGGGCGATCTTATCGCACGTGGCGTGGCGTGCGTGGCGTGGCGTGGCTTGCTTTAGCGGTGAAGGAAAATATCGCGAGGAAACCTGCACACCTGAGAGTGCCTCATAAAGTTCTCGATGGTGTGTGTAGTCCGCCCGCACCCGGCCAGCGTGGTGGACTAAGAAAGACTAATTCTGAGAAGAGGCCCGTGCCCAGCAGTGGGGCGGTAATGGGCTGGACTTTTCTTTTTTTAAGCCGGGCAAGTTGGGTTTTCAATGCAATTTATTTGCTGTCGGTTTTCAATGAGTAATTTCTTAATTAAAGAACATTGGTTTTCTTTCGCCGTTAAATTAAAAATACAGGGTGACTTGTAGAACGAGGGTATTGTACTCATCATTATGAAAATCTTTTACTATAGGAACTGAAATCACGAAAAAAAAGTCAGCTGTTCCATGTAAATAATTCAATAATCGACTAAATGTACGGAACAGCTGATTTTTTTTCGCGATTTCAGATTTGGTCCCAAGTAAAAGTTGTTATATACCCTCCTTCAATCATTCTCTCATTCTACCAGTCACCCTGTATATACAAAGTATTGATGGATCATTTGAACATACTCACGCGCTTCAGAACTCATACGAACAAGATATACTACACGTTGTAATCGTCCAGTGACGTCCGGTACCGGTTTCTTAAATAATTACGTCAAAAGAAGCTAATAAAAACCGTATTCTCGAACAGAACACCATTAAAACATTCGAGAAGCAACTGGATGACCATGAAAAAAAATTCGGCATCCCAATACCGGACAGAGGCGTGTACTTAAACGCGCCGTGGCCTAAGAACGTCCTCCAACACGTCCTCAGCGCTTATCACCAGCGAACTTCCTTCATAGGGTCCTTATCACGATCCAGAACAAGTCTTAACTTCTTATCCGCTGCAAACACTCCTAATATGGACAGGAGACGAAGTATTAGTCCAAGTAGAGCCACAAAATCAGCAGCTACCAGCGCGAACAATACAACGAAACGAGGAAAGCTTACAAAAGGACATAGATACGCTTCTACATCAAACTTGAAACTAGTTTCCGACAAAATATCCGGATTCTCAGTCTTCAATTCCAGCGATGACTGGAGAAGAGAACCGATCATGGCCTACGGAGATGAAAGACAAATCACTGAAGAAAAAGTCCAAGATAAATCTAAAAATAAAAAGTTGAATAGGCAATCAATGTCAGAACATTTGCTTAAAGTAACGGAATCCCCTAAATTGATGAAGCGAAGTATCTCCCAACAAAGTTTGAAGCTGGATAGGGCTTTAGAAGCGGTTATGATTGATCTGCCTTCACTGGAAACCTCAATGAAAAGTGAACGAAGCGATAGCACTTACACCATAGACTCCAACGAAGATTTTGAAACGCATTTCAGTCGATGGGGGGCTGTTAGGGGGTCAAATAGCTACTCGAACACGGAAGTTCCTGTAAGTCAACTTTCGACGCTGAATTTAAGGAAGTCGATTCTAAGTGACAAAACTGAAGGTCCCCCGGATTCTGTGGTGTAATTCATTTGGATGCGGGAACGAGGGGTTTTTTATACAAGGTGGCAAACATGTATACGGCCCGCCTGATGGTCAGCGGGTATCGTGTCTAGGGTTGCCACCCATACTTTATAATGAAGTATTGTACTTTATTTCGGGCAATAGTACTTTATACTTTATGAGAGCAATAAAGTACGTGAAAATACTTTATTTTGTCTTTTCAAGGTTTTATTTTATTGTTTACTAAAAGATTCAAAAGTTTTAAGACATTTTTTGCGTACAACCTGTTCTTAGACTTAATAAAAAAAATGTTATTTATACCTATCTACATCTTAACTAAGACATAGAATGTAAAGATGCTGTCAAGGTGTTCACCATTAACAATCATTTTTTTGAAGTTGCTAAAAGCAACAAAAAATGCATATGGAAAAAAATTGCAATTCCAATAAAAATAGTACTTTATTTTCACGTGTTGTACCTTAGAAAAGTAAATATACTTTATTTGCTCAAAAAAAAGGTGGCAACCCTACCTATGGACTTGAGAACATTGATATTTTTGCCAGTGGGTAGCGACATGTCAGCCTCATGTGGTTCTGTTAGTGACATTTATCACAGATAGCTGATGCCCGCGTGTTTTATTTTTATCAAAATAAAATATAGCCTATATCATTCGGGAATAGTGAAGCTTTCTAAGTCCGCGCGGACCTTGTTGGCCGCGCCTTAGGTGGAGACGGCGGTGAGGGCGGCGAGTTTGCCTATCGTTGACGGCGTCGTACTGAGTAATGACAAAGCGCCCCGCCCCTCCGCCCCACCGCTTACATACCTAAGGCGCGGCCAACTAGTTCCGCGCGGACTATAGTGAAAGAATTTTTGAAATCGGTCCTTTCGGTTTTGAGTTTATTGATTACAAACAAAAATACACATCTTTTCTCCTTATAATGTTCGTGAAGATGAAGAGCAATTTTGAGGACTAGCAACCAAAGGACTCTTTTCAAAAAGTAATAATAATAATTATAAAAAACCAACTTCACTGTTTCACTCGGCTCCTATAAATGATTACTTGAAGGTTTTGCCAATAGCGTTAGGTGGCAATGTCAGCTCTGTATTGCGGAAGTTATATCAAAATCGGGTTAGCAATTTTCAAGTTATTTTCGAACAAATGGACGAATACATAAGATAGATAGTGAATTCCACTCACTCCCGCATCCAAAACTGATGTAACTATAGCATGTTTTAAATTTACAAAAATTGGCATGTTTTTAAAAATATTGTATTGAGTTTTAAAGTGTTTTTGCATCGTAAATAGGTATTTTGTCTATAATTTTCTAGAAATGCGCATGATTTTCTACTAAGACAAGGTTTTAATATAAAAAATGTCTTTGTTTTTCATTGAATTAATATCATTTGCATGTAAAAACACTTTGACATCACATTTTTTATATTTAAGGCTTTATTATTATGCTTCCAATAACTAACCCATTTTTAACTTTAACATTTAACCTTAAAATAATGTGTTCAAAAATGTACAGTTGACCTTTTTTCCAATTTCCGAATATAATATTACTACATAGACTTTATAGATAAACTTCGACTATGAATAAAACTTAAGGTCGGGGCTCTTCGGGGTAGTTCGGGCTTCAGAAATAAACACCAAAAGACTTCTCGACTCGATACAGTTGAGTAAGCTTGTATATGTAATCTTCCAAAATACTGCGGCCTCTAAATACTTGGATAAATCTGCCGTGATTCTTTTTAAGGCAGCCTTCTGACAACACGTGACTTTAGAGAAAATCGCGAAAACAGTCTTCATTTTATTTTTCTATAATCCACTAAAAGGAAGCTAATATCTCAAAAACTAAATATGATACAGAAAAAAGGGTTAGATAGCTCGACGCGCCTTTTTTTCCTGATCACGCCCAATTAAATCAAAATCGGTAAATTGTCAGATGACTGCCTTTTAAAGCATCGCGGCAGAGATTGTGAATACGCGAAGGTCGTACGTTATTACGCGTGAAGCACATAATAGCCGCTTTTATCAGCAGAAATGCAAGTGTCAATTGTTGGC
Organism: Allophyes oxyacanthae; assembly: GCA_932294325.1. Classification (NCBI taxonomy): domain Eukaryota; kingdom Metazoa; phylum Arthropoda; class Insecta; order Lepidoptera; family Noctuidae; genus Allophyes; species Allophyes oxyacanthae. The sequence goes on from OW028638.1 coordinate 1,876,867, forward strand.
CACACTTTGCCTTCAAAAAGTAAAAAACGGACGCGAAGACACGTGTTTTTGCGGGAAGGGCTTGTGTGTTTAGGGGGTGAAAATTCCTGCTTTTGCTTCCAAAATAAAGTTAATCACAAAAAAATCCTTATAATAATCATTATGTCACAAACTTGCCATTAGATATGAGGTGGAGGCACCAATTGTTAGGAATGCAATTTTTTAATAAGTAATATTATCATATTATAGAAAGAAAAAGCTATTTATTTGACACAGCACAAAAACGATTTAAAGATAACTTAACAGAAAAATATAATATGTAAAACAAAAATAAATACCTATATTTATCTTAATTAAAATGGATTGTACTTCGCAGCTGTGTCAAAAAGGTTCCGCTAAGCATATAATTATAATCAATCAATTTTATTTCAAGCGCTGAAGCAGTGATGACGAGAGTCTAGGTTTTTCTTTGAGGCTTTTTGTACTACAAAGCTATAAAACCTTTTCCCAAATGATTAGGGTTTTTTTAATATTTAAGTGACAGCTTGGAGTCAGGTGCTCTTATCTTTTTAATTATATAAAAAATGACAGGCTGAAATAGAGTTACATCTAGGATTATCTTTGGATTGTTATTCCTAAGACGATCTTGTTTTATTATTGTTGTTTTACGTTCGTTATTCAATTGCCTTTTAAAGTCATGCTCGTGAACGGGTGCCGACTGTCGGGACTGGTCAGATGCCATGGCAATTTTATTCAGAGGCAAATCATTATTATCCTAAATTACATTATTCTCGCGGCTCTTACGACATTTTACTAATCAAGATTGTGATCTATTATTTTAAAAGAGTTTCCATGTAGTTTCTTGCCTGTTCTTCACCATAGGACCTACTATTTGGAATCGTGCACCTAGAGTCTCGACAATTCATAAGTGTATCTGGTTTATATGAAATAAAAATAATTCTATTCTATTCTAAAGAATAAGGCCAATAGAAAACAATTCTAAATAATTCCTTGTTATCTGACAATTGGTACCTTCACCCCAATTGATACTCAAACCAATCCACTTCCATTTAGCCAAAAAGCTTTGCTTCCTTAGTATTTATTGTTAGATTAGAAATAAATAATAAATTCGTCAAGTAATAATTTTTAAATTAAATATTTTTTACAAATAGAGATTATGATAGATTGCCTTGGCCGTGTGCGCCATCTTTGATAAACAATAAATTTTTAATTCGGTTGAACGAGAAGGCTTAATTAAAGCTATGCCCTTGGCCAATATTCGTCTTGATCGAAATAATTTGTACCCGAGCTCTTCGAGACCGTTTTATTAATTGTAACGGAGCTCTAACGGTGTTTTGGCATTTAATTGATTAGAATGTTAGTCATTGAAATTATGAGCGAGTTTTGCTAAGGCATTGCTCAAAACGCTTGTAAAATTAACAATAATTAGGTCTAGTATGTTATAAATATTACATTTTTCGTATTGGGGGGGGAATATGAAAAATTAAAGCTTCCAACCGTGTCGGCGAAAAGGATTTTCGCTTACTGTCGGCGTTCGGCGAACCCGTAGGCGGAAGTGGCGATTTAGAAGTAGATTCGATGTGCCTCAATCCAAAGTCTTAGGTTAGATAAAATATATTTAAAAAGTTGAATTTGATATTGTTAATTGTTACATTTATTTATACCGGGTGTTTTTTTTAACCTAAAAATGATTGGTTGATATGATTGTGTATTTGGTTCTGGAATTGCACTTAATTTTATTAAGTACCGAGTTGGAAAGACTATGTTATTCTCAAAAAAATATACAGGTGTTTATTAAATTATGGATAACACAACCGCAACTGCTTGGACAGTGTGTAAAATAGTTTTTGGAAAAAGAAGTCATCCACATCGGTTTAAAGAGTTCATTTTTGTTGAGAATACTAAAAAGCGATTTCGTTTTGTGGAAGTTGATCAAAGGCCAACTGTTGGGTCTTCGAAAAAAAAAATCAGACTTTCACATCAGTTTAAATAGTTTATTTTAGTTGAGCATATTAACTCTTTGACCACCAGTTCCTGGAAATCTATTATGTTATCAATTTAATCGGACCTTAAACGAGCGGAAAGGAAAAAAAGAGATTTTTTTGGTAAATATTAATAAAAATTACTTCTGTTTCTACAAAATCATTATACATATACATATTCAGATTAACTTGGGTTCAAAAAAACACCTTGTATATCACACGTCCCCTCAGGGGAACAGTAAAAAAAAATTAAATTAATATTTAACGAAAATTACTAGTCGCGTAAAAACGGTTAATCACTTTACTATTGATATTTACGCGCGTAAAAGGAGTGATAGATTAAAACGAACAATGCGTTTACAAAGCCGAAAAACATTATTACCCGTCATAATAATATGCGTCAATTTATTTTATGGGTATTTCATCAGTCGGTAATTTTATTACGGGAATTACCTCTTGATCAGTTACCAAATAAAAAAAAAAAAATGTAATTTTCTTTTATTTATTCAATGAAACGGAATACTTTTTAGTATTTAATTTATACAGTCATAGTCAGATACACTACAATAACCAAAGTAGTCTTAATTATGGTAACGGAAAAGAAAATCCTTATTCCGTTGAAGAAAGTTCCGTTTTAGCATGTTGACACAATACCCTATTTTAAAATTTATTACAACGTTTATTTTTCCGAAAGGGGGGCTTATAGCAGGGCTGAAATTTAACTGCCCAGAATTTCCAGAATAAGCTGACCTTTCATTGTACGAAAAGCCTATACAGTGCGAGGTCAGCTCATACTGGATATGTCTGGGCAGTTCAGTTTCAGCCCTGCTATAAGAGTTCATGGTAAGACCCCTGTTACCATAGTTATGACCGCTCAGGTTGTTTCAGTGTATCTGACGGACTTCGATTAATTCTTTCAGACTTTGACATAACGACAACTTTTAAACGTATTGACTTGAAACTCATACATTCCAAAACATATTATGAAACGTGATTCTAAACTTGATAAATTAATGAGGCGTTTACATGATTTAGTTTGACCGTTTTCGATTGCAGCCCGTTTGCGGTGACCGAGTAGTGTAAATTGTTACATTCGTTCACAATGTGAAGGGAAACTCATTCGGTGATCGACCTAATGTAAGCGCGCCATTAGCTCATAAATATTTTGAATCAAGTTTCAAATATTGTGATTCTAACAATTTCGTTGTACAAATACCACGTTTTATATGTCTATTGTAAATTAATTTTAATTATTTGTTTTTTTGAAGATATTTTAATTATATTATTAATAGATTCTATTATTATAAACAAAGCTGTTTGTATTATTTGACTGTTTCATCACTTAGAAAACACAATATATAGTTAGTTAAGTATGGTGTTTATTAATTTTATAAAAATAAGAAAAAAATACCATCCAGCCTTTTCGGTAAAAAAAATTACCTTATATTCCTCATTTTTGGCAGTATGCGTAACTAAAGAATATCGTAGCAAGTCAGTGATTTTATTTATTTATTTTTAAATGACTTCAAAATTTAGGGCCTTACAAGCTTCTATGAACAGTACGATTTGGTACACGATCAGTAGGGCCAATTATGCATATGACATGCCGATTGGTCGAGAAAGAAAGAAAGAAAGAAAAAAAGTTTATTAGACATCACAAAGTAACCGACACCAAAACAACAAATTATAACTTAAAAAATATTAAGAAAATAAAAAATAATTAACGTATAAAACAAAAAAATCAATTAAAATTAATAATAATAGTAAAACAAAACTATTCATAAATATACATAACAAGGACAGAAACCCCACCGATCGTGATCCAAATTGTGCTGTTCGTGGACACCTTTGGTTTGGATCAATTCAGATTTTTTTAAAACAGTGATGAAACAGTCACAGATAAAACATAGGAAAGCATTTCTTAACCCTGTCGTTACAATAGAGACCTTAATCATATAAATATGTTTTTATACGCTTTACTGAAATGATTATTTGAGACCAGGTTTTAGTATAACAGGTCCTATTGTACCATTTGACTGGTCAGATTAACAATCCGATTCATATTACACCATACAAAACGTAGACAGATTTTTTCCGTACCACGGGAAAATATCGTTCGTTATTTCCGTATTTTACGGAAAAAATACGAGACTCACGCTTGAAATTAGTCATATATAATGTTTGTTGTTCAATAACAATAGAAATGCGTGCCTCAATACGTGAGATACTTGTTTTATCGACGCGTCGTCTGAGGCTGACATTCAGAGACGACAGAAACGAGTCTAAGCGTGAACTTACGCTTCCATCTGTCAAAATTTGTTCGTAAGTTTGCCAGATGGAAGCGTAAGTTCACGCTTAAACTCGTTTCTATCGTTTCTGAATGTCAGCCTCAGACCCGCCCCGGTGTACAATGAATCGGTCTTTACCGCGGTAAACTTCAGTGTATTAATAGTTGAGTAAAAACGAGAGTTTTACCGAGTTTACCTTGGGAAGCATGTTAGGTAGTTTACCGTGGTAAATGTACTCAGATTTTACTGCGGTAAAATTGTTTTATTTTACTTTATGCATGTGTCAAATAATTTTAACCCTTTGCTGTAATTTGCCTGCATTTTAAATGTAATGTTTAAAGGGTATGCCTTTTATTTTAATATATTGTGTTCTTAGACATAGATCGTCAAAATGATTATGCACGGTAAAAAAATAGAATAATCATTTCTGTAAAGCTAACCCCTAAATGTACAAGCTAGCGTAAAACGTTTATTTTACGTGAATATACGAAGATTTTACGCAATTCTGTACGCGTAATTGTAAAATGTCATTTAATTATTAAATAAATCATTTTTATTACGCAAATTATGATGTAAATAAAGATGTTATGTTTCATAGTTTTTGATGTTTTTTTCTCTAAAATGGTGGTGGTGCGTTACTTATTTTGAATATTAAATGCCAAAATCTTGCTTCATTTATACAGGGTGACTGTTTGAACAATGGACATATTGAAAGATGGTATAATATTGTACTCTTCATTATGAACAACATTTACTAAGAAACCAAACTTGAAGTCGCAAAAAATAAAAATCTATTACATACAAATAATTCAATTTTACTCTACTAACTGTATGGAACAGCAGATTTTTTTCGCAATTTCAGGTTTTGTGTCATAGTAAAAGTTTTTGATAGTTTTGTACAATACCGTCCTTCAATATGTCCAATGTTCAGCCTGCCACTCTGTATATTTTTAGTATTCCGATTTTAATAAAGGAATATTTCGAAAATGAAAGTTATTATTTTATTGTGAATTGGGTTATTAATCAACTGGGTATAGAATGTTAAATTAAAGTAATAATAAAGCATAAATGCTAATTAATTTCTGAGCTTGCTTTGAGTTATACTACAAAAAACAATGGTTAAAGAAATTCATTACCATACATGATACAACGCAACACGTAATTTTTGAAATTACGCATTACGTAATTTTCAGACTTACTCATTACGTAATTTTCAATCTTACGCATTACGTAATTTTCAATCTTACGCATTACGTAATTTTCAATCTTACGCATCACGTAATTTTCAAAATTACGTATTACGTAACTTTCAAACATACGCATTACGTAACTTTCAAACTTACGCATTACGTAACTTTCAAACATATGGATTACGTAATTTTCAAAATTACGGGACACGTTAATTTTTAAATTTACTCAGCTCGCAATTACGCAAACGTCATATGACGTAATATGTCTCCACACCTAACTACAGATGTAAATAAAGGCTATTTAACACAGACATACCAACGCATGAGCATGTGCTTCGAACTGGGTATATTGTTTCTTTTGCAAAAACCTTTTTTTTATGTCAGGTAACGTCCTTTTGATTATAATGAAAAAATATTTTCAAGTTCTAAAGTCCTTCCGTCATTGTGTTCATTCTATTCAATGTCATTTTTGCAAGCTTTTATATCTTGGGTTCAATTTGCACAACCACACTTGTTAAGCGGAAGACGAGAGTTTAATCAAAAAAAGTTTTAAAGTAAATTTGTTATGGAGTAAAAAGCCATTCTAATTAAAAAAAAATCTCTAGTGGTCCAATTTTCCCAGCCTTATTGTCAATACATTTTTGACGCTCTTTCGGATATGAAAAGGTTTTTGCAAATCCATCAACAATACTCAGGATACCTTAACGCCGTGGCATTGAGGTTCTGGCTAACAAGGACTGGACTTCGCAGGATGCATGGTATGTGGTTTAATTTTATCACAGTTATTTTCACCTTTCACTGCCACCGACGGCTATAGCCGACAACGTCTGGGGGCGTCTTTCCAACAGTCTGTCGTAAATTGCTGACACTGGCGTTCAATCCACATTGCGGGCGGCTATAGCTGACGGTTAACGCGCTGGCTGCAGGAAACACGTCACGCTTAGCTCCTAATTATTTCCCGGTAGAAAATACCCTTTTTCGCAGATGGCCGTCGACAGCTCTTTTTGCTTCCCTAGTCAATTTTTTACGAATCATTTAGGACTTTCCAATTGTCTGTCACTAGAGAAGTGTGTAGAGAGTCCTTAAATGAAAGGAACTGCTTAGCTATTCTACAGGTGTCCCAGGAAATCTGTACCAGCGAAGGTCTGTGGTCAGGGGACACTAATAATCATCGATTGAACCCCCATGTATGTTCTACGATATTTTGTAGCTTTCGAGTAATTAATTATTTTGTAATATTTTCAGATTTTTCAAAATTGTAGGCGGTTTTAGTTATAACTTTTTCTTGTCAGTATTATGGCTAGAATGTGTGTTCACCTGTTAAAAACACAAAACAACCAAAGTCTAACTACTAGTAGCTCAGAATATGATCACAAGATAAAAAATTCTATTTCGGAGAAAATACTACAAAATAATTAATTTCTCGAAAACTACAAAATATCGTAGAACATACATGGGGGTTCAATCGATGAGTATGAGTGTCCCCTGACCACAGACCTTCGCTGGTACAGGTTTCGATTTGAATCTCACACTTATTGTCGATTCATATTCGACGAACTGACAAACGATAATTTAATAACTGCAATGTTAACTCTGACTGTGACTCTTCACTCGCCATTTCATCCAGATTTTTCTCATGTTAGTTTCCGGTTTAACCCTTTAACCGCCTACCGTCCCCTACCGCTCGTGTCGTATTTCTGCGACTGAGAAAATGCATTACTTTTTCGTTCTATTTAATTATGTCTTTATATTTCTATTATAGGATTATTCTTTCGATTTGTAGCCGGGCACTAAGGGCACGGCAATTGATATTTAGCCAAAACGCTTAAAAGGTTAAACAGATGCGTTTGCAGCGTAACGTCAATACACGTCCGGTATTTATTTTATTTATTTACCAACTGATACAAGTAATGCAATTTGACGGCGTCTCGCGTTTTCTGCAGTCAACGTGGCCTCTATTCTTACGGCATGCATTTATTAGTTTCACAATGGAGCTGATTTTAAACTCGAATTTAATAGATGGAAATATATATATTTTACACTGCCGATAAGGAAAGGGTTATAAAATGCACAAAATACTGCACGATTTTTTTATATGACTTGGAATGATTTTTTTAAAATACATGTATTATTTTCTCCCTGTTACGTTAAAGTTGCATGGAAAATGCTAATTTAAAGGCTGTTTGAAACTTACCAATATCAAAAATCTTATTTATGTTTAAAAAATATTGGTTAGAAATAAAAATACAGGTTGGTTTCTTGACGTCTACTAGAAAGAGGTGAATGAATAATTGAAAAAAAAATAATTGAAATGAGTCCTCCATATCTCAATACCGATAGTAATTTTCAGTTATACAATTGCCTCGCAAATACACAATGTGTGGGTAGATCCAAAAAAAGCCGCTTTAGATAACTCATATTATGACCACTTATTGATGACTACATAATTCGCTTAAGGTCCATTTTTCATCAGCTTATCTATAGAAATTCGTAGATGATGCTCAATGTGACCTTTTGAGGCCCGCTATATTATTATTATTAGTTTAGTATGTAATATTATAATTTCTTTTCTACAAAATCTCATCCCTTTCTCAAATTTCCAGGCCCTTGAAGAGGAGTTCACAGTCCAGCTAGACGAACAAGAAAGACAGGCAGCAAGTACTCGGATACCCCCTCCATCTTCCACTATGCCACAGCATAGCTCTACTCTTCATTCTTCACGGACCAGCCTGGCATCCAGTCATTACGACTAGGCTTCAAATAATTATACATTTCCGTAAAAAATCGTGACGTGTCCGTCCGGGAAAAAACCGTGTATATGTAATAAATCACCACGTAAGAAAACCATAAGAAAGGACTTAAAAGTTCGGAATATTTTTGCAAATTTCCGAATTAGTTAAGTGGTTGCGTCGCTAGACGGCGCTGTGTTCACTGTGTAAGTTTACGTTTTTGGTAAGAGATGGCGCTGTCTTAAATTGTCTTATTGAGACTGTTTTAATGTTGATGTGTAAAAATTAGACTGAGAAGTACATACTAATGCAATGTTTTAACTTATGTATTATAATGCACAAGAGATATAAGATAAGCTTCTGGTAATCGGATCAGGTAATCCGGTTCGGAGATTTTCAACGAGATTCCAGTCACGAACTAAGTCTACTTAATCAAACGAGTCAGCCTATCGCAGTTCACTAGGGATGGGTCGAATATTCATTATATGTTCAGTATTCGGCAGGTTTACCGAATATTCAGCTAAAATGCTAAATAAGTTTACCTCCATGCTTGTTAGTGTCATGGAAAAAATGCCCAAATGTTCGACCTCTTTCTTCCATTGTTCGTTTTTGGCTATTTATTGAGATTTAACAATATTTCACACGAAAAAAAGCACGTGTCTATATTTTCCTGCAAACTAGTTGATACAATAATCGGCATGGGGGTGGTGGGGTTAGCGGGTTAAAGGGCTAGGCACTTAACAAGCTCAAAATGCACAGACTGGTAATTTTGTAATGCTTGATAAAGCGTGCCAAATCCTGGCGAATGTTCGGCTTATGAAACTTTTTACCGAACATTAATCCGAATATTCGTATTCGGTGAATGCCAATATTTGGCTCATCACTACAGTCCACTGTTTGACATGGCTTCACCCAAGTACAATAAAAACCAGTTCTTTGGAAATTGCGCTATACTGAAAAGTATAAATTATAGCAATGATCTACTTAATTAGAAATATTCAAGAGGGAATTAAAATAAAATAAAAAGCGAGAAAAAATGCTATTTTAATAAAAGCAATCCTATTGCGATTGAATTTCGCTTCAACACAAGGCATTATCGCGGGGATAAATTAGTAAAAAATGTACATAAATTCAAATTTTTGATGAATTTTTTAATATAATTATATTAGAATGAAAATTTTACGGCTTAAAGTAATCTTAAAGACATAGCTCACGTACAGCTTGTATACACAGTTTTTGGTACTTATAATGCAAATGATCCGATGGTCATCATCGCAAAACTGCTGGTAATAGGCCTTACCCAGATAGAAAGACCTTTCTTATCCCGATCCCTTTAGGTATTGTACTCATCATTATGTACAACTTTTACCAAGGGAACAACACTGAATCGTGAAAAAATATCAGATAATGTACAACGTGTGATCTCATGCTTCCTCACTCATGGAGACTCTCATTGCACCCTTTGGTTCCAAATAGAAAAATTATACGTATCACCATGTCTATTTGTTGACTCAGATTGAGGATCGAGATAAATAAAGTATATTGATTGTAATTAAAAAAAGGAATTGAGTAAAGTAAGATATAAGGTGTTTTTGCGAGATTGATAAGCGATTGTAACGCCGGATCGTTCTAGGGAGCTTTTCTTATACAAATCTATGTAAATAGTGTTTTTTGCATCTGCTGGAACGAATACGTTTGCAGGATTCTGTAAAGAGCAGGATGTTGCCGTGAACGGGCCGTTACCATGACCATAATAGGACCATTATGGTTATGGTAACGGCCCGTTCATACGGCAACACCCTGCTCTTTGCAGGATCCTATTTCTTGTAGGATCCTGTTTTTCGCAGGATCCTGCTTAGTGGCGAAAGTATTTCAATACAATTATTCACACGAGCATCCTATTCCCAGGATCCAGTAAGAAACCGATCTGGTTGAGTTCTGCTATTCGGTATTGTCGCTCCCACGTTTTATGACCTTGCCTGCAGCGAGATTTTGCGTTTGGTAGATGTAGTTAGTTAAGGCGGTTATACAATACTTAAGTGCGACGACGCATCGCAAAAACCTACATTGCGGTGCGACGTAATTTTTTGCGATGCATTGACGCACTGCAGTATTTTGTAAGCGCCTTTATTGTTGTGATTGTGACCTTTAAGGCCGTGCACGTAGTTTTCTGCGGTAGGTAATTCATTAATGATACATTCGCAAGCACAGTTCGCAAGCTATAATTCATGATCTGATTAAGATTGATATGTCAAATTGACGTTAGAACACGATCGGCCAAATAAGGCCTTCCGACAGTAATAGTAGATCAAATGGCCAAGCACGAATATTTAACGTATGGTAACGTTAACGTAAGTCAATTTTGATTATAAAATACAATGAATCTATGGCATTTTTGTTCAATTTTATGCAACATACATATTACATGAAAAAGTAAAAATACAGCATGTATTTTCAAAAAATATCATGGTTAAACGTGTATTTTTTATTCTAAATTTGCTTACGTTAACGTTACGAGACGTTAAGCATTCGTGCTCGACCCACAAAAATCTTAAGTCAAAATTGCCTCCAAAATTATCAAAACTTAATTATAGTAACACCAATGCGGTTTTAGATGTAGTTTAGCATTGCTAGGTTTGTGTGGAAACTAGTTACAATTCGGCCTAAAATGTTCCTATCTACGGACATTATTCGAGTCTTTTTTTTAAGATTTTTATGTAAAAAATTACGATTGCGGTGTGTTAACATTAAATTTTGTAACTAAGTGAAATGGCACTGATTAATATCTATTAATTAGATACCTATATGTCAGTAAACAGCAGACTGACAGCGTGGGTTTTACTGACAACAGATGCATTACAATATTTTATACATATTGAGCGGGTACAATATATAAATCGCACTTTTGCACTAAAATATGCCTCGATCGAAAGTGCATTGATTTTTTTAATAAACCACGAAAAAAAGGGAAGTTTTTTCTAAAAAGGAGTCGTCAAATTAGAGGAATTACTTATATCTTGATTCATAATTATAGTTTTAGATTTTTTTTAACGGCTCCTTTTAATTTCTCTCCTCTTTTGTACGACATTTTTACTCTGAGATTGTTAGCTATTTTGCTCTTACAGCTAAATGCTTACAATGTATTCCATAATTTTAAGATTTAGGTATAAGTGTGTTCCACACTTCAATACCCATTATGCCCAAAATGGGTAACAGCGAATTTTTATTCAGTAAAAAAAATTGCAAATTACAAAAAAAAGGCCTAAATATCATTAATTAGGCAAATTGCAATTTGCAAAATTATTTTAACAGTTTATAAACCCCGGTTTACGATGTAAATTTTGTACAGATGTTAAGGTGCACACACACGATAGTCAGCTTAGGTTTTGACTGACTTGTAGATAAATAGGTGAAAAAATAATATTTTCATGTACAGTTTAAAGTAAGAAACGTGCCTACTTAATTTATAGACTATCAGTATCTCTTAACGGCATGGGTTCTGCTGCTCAAACTGTGTAAAAAAGTTTAAAAAAATCTAGCCATTTTTATGTTAGGGTCGTCCTCCAGTCTAACCGAGCACGGACATGTATGACGTATGGTAGCGTTAACGTAAGCAAATTTTGATTATAAAATACAATGAATCTATCGCATATTTGTTCAATTTTATGCCACATACATGTTTCATGAAAATGTAAAAATACTGCATGTATTTTCAAAAAATATCATGGATACAACGTGAATTTTTAGTTTCTAAATTTGCTTACGTTAACGTTACGTTACGTTAAATATTCGTGCTCGGCCCACAGATGCGGTGGAGTATCAGTATTTAATTCAGAGACGATTTTAAAGTTCGGCTTCAATAACATCGATTAGTTTCATATAAAATCGATTTACACAGTTGATGTGGCTAGTCTTTTATGGAAATTGCAGAAAAAGCCAAGATTAAAAACAATCTGAAGAAGAAATTTTAATTATCTCAATATCTGCTTATAAAAAATTCTTCTGTATAATAATTAATAAGGTATCAATTAAGTTTTCTTAATATGGTGATAAAAAAAAACTATCGATGACTTTTTCTATTACAATTAAAGCGCCATCCACACCGTCGCGGTAGCGGCACAGTTGTATCCCACTGCTACCGCATGTGTCTATGACATACGAGATAGGCCATTACAACTGTCACTGTACCTCCGCATACTGTGCCGGTGTGGGCGACGCTTTTATGTCAATTCAAACAAAAATTTATTGGCATAAGAATTAATCACGTACTTGACGCAAATGTGTCAAGTACCAGTCTTTTCAAGAAAATCGAATACTTCTTTTTTATTGGCCAAATTTCAGAGTGCAATGACCATAACGAGACAGGAACCTTATATCTATCCTATATGTTCTGCCTGCCATAACATTTTATTTTCTGTATTTCTGTAAAAACCAAAGAGATCTTTTCAATCTGTTTTAAAAGCGTGTTCAAATTTGCGGGTAGATGGAAATTAAAATTAATTTATACCTACCTACATGCATTCAATCGTACTAAACGTTGACTTACTACTATAAAGCACGGTGGGTATAGAACGAAATTCCAAAAAAATGTGTCCCGAGTAAATCTATTTAAGTGTAGGTACATTTAAAGAAATATAAAAAACTATAACATCTTAATTCAAACCGTATCGTCATTAGTAAACTTAATTTTCGAAATAATCCTTTTTTCTCAATAAAATGACGAAGCCAGTGATTTCGTGAAATCCCTAGGGATACCATAAAATTACAGATGTCGAAAATCGGGATATGCCAATTAATTTCCAAATTTAAAAAAAAACTAATTACGGAAACCGGATAAAGTTTCATTACTTGTTTTTTTTATAAACATTTTTAAAGATGTTCATAAAATAAAGTTGTTTGCGTCAGGTTTCCGCGCCTGTATTGGATAATATTCGATATGTTCCGTAATTTAGTGGCATCCCTAGGGATTTCACGAAATCCCTTGTTTCGTCATTCCGCAAAGTCGCATGACCTTTGACCACGCTTTTAAACGCGCTAGTCTATCGGGCTGATCATAAAAAGACGTAGATATTATCTTATTTTGTGTATTTTTTTATTATTTAAGTCGGAACAACGATTAGGACGTTTTTTCTTAAATTATTATTATTTTTTTAATAAAATCTGCGTTATTTTGATAGTTTTAAGTGTAAAGATTTTTTTTAGATATAAAAACGAGTTATAGTCTAGATGTTGTTTAGCGTACGTTGCTTGTTTTTAAACTAAAATGAAAAATTTGTAACTAAACAGCAATGTAAGTTTAACAAGACATAGAATATGTTAGAAGTCTAATAAGGATAAAATTAAAGGATGCTCAATATTTGAAATGAATTTCGTTTTTTTGTAAACCATTTTTTTCGATTGAAGCGAATTTTTTAGTGTAAGATATTAAAAAAATAGGTATACCATAGTTATAAAAATCCTATTCATATCAAATAATTGACTTTCGTTAATTTTTCATCCTAAAACTGATTAGCAACTTAAAATATATAAAAAACTGAACAAGCGATTTTTCGGCACACATAGGCATTATGTAGGGTCCGAAAAACAATTACATATTTTTTTTAAATAATAATTTTCTTTAGAAACTTATTAATTTGTAAATATTGAACATAATTGTAACCTAATTAAAGCATTTTTACTCTGTATACATTATTTGAGAGATTACCACAGTATTTTGTGTAAAATTTTTATCTTACTTTTTTTTAGTTTTAACAAAATAGCCATAACCATCTTTTTAATGTTAATTTTTGTCAATTAAAAGTGACTAAATTATTGTTAAATTTTTTTGATATAAAGGAAATACACTTTGTACTATTGAGTTTTATTTTATTGATTAGATCCATCACTACCAACCGTAAAATACTTAGTTTATGTAATAAAAAATGACTGACTCGGTAATGGCGTCGCTGCCGTCGCTTTTACCAATGTCGTCTCTGTACAAAAAATACATTTTGAAGTTGCAAGTCATTTTTGTTCTTTGGCGACGTTAGTTCCAATTTTGGTCAACAGGTCAGATAAGTTTGTAATTTATTCAATGACCAAAGAATCATGGTTTATATTGGTTTTATTATGCCGACTGTTGCCATCTGTCACTGGGGAGGCTACGGTAGGTAGGTAGACAGTCCTGGATAGGTAGGTACATAAAGTAGTTTCCCTAGGATACGAGGAAAACGTGGGCAACAGCTAATAAAAAATACATAGGTAATCATGATTTGGCAAAAAATGTATTCTAAGAAGTAGGTACATCAAATACAAAGCAGTAGCAGCTATCCTTCTAAGGCTCAAGTTCACCGACCACATAACAATCGATTAGAACAAAATCAGCCGTTTAAATATAAATTTTTGTATAGTGACCATCCATAAAGTACGTTACACGTTGGGGGGGGGGAGGGGGTCGACAAAGTCTGACATTATGTGACAAGGGATGGGAGGGGTCCTAAGTTTCGTGACGTCACATTTTAAAATCATACTATTAAAAAATAATTTTATTGAATAAAAAACTAATTTCGGAACTGCTGTTTTAATTTAACGATTTCTAGATGTAAAATTGCAAAATATGTGACGTCACACTAGGGAGTTTCACAAATGTGATCAACTGTTGCAAGGACGGGGGAGGGGTCAAAAAATCACGAAATTAGTGTGACGCACATTATGAATGACCCCTTAAATCGACCGATTTCATTTTAAACATCTGTTATTTTGTCGGTGAAAATGGCCCTAAGAAGTACATCAAATACAAAGCAGTATAGGAGTTATCCTATCTTCAGGGCCACACGATGCTCTCGATCCAAGGCACATAGTAAGCGACCCTGGTGTACATGCCGGACCCTCCGGCGAAGCCACACGACCTGCCGTATGACGTCACGCCGAGGATCGTGAACACACAGTCGGAGAGGTGACTTGTAGACTGCAGGGGACCGCCACTGTCGCCCTGGGGACACCACAAAACTTGCTCATCTACAAGGGATTCTCGAAAACTTCCGATAGATCTGTACTAGATTATTAAAGTATGTATGTGTCGCCGGGTTATTGTCAAACCAGTGGTAATTTCACTAGTGAATTTATAATTGCACGAAACTTTGTCAACTGCCTCCATTTCTCACAATTTCACGGGCTCATTTCAGTGACATTATAATTCGACTGGATCCACGCAGTGAAATACAAGGCAATTATATTTTAACAATTTCACCGTATGTGCAAGGCCGTTAAATTGTGAGACTGTCATTGATTGGTGCGTTTCAAAGTTAACTGACAATGAGCTAGGTTAGGTTAAAATATGCCCAATCAGCTATAGGCCTTAAATATGATTTGAAAAGATTTTTTAAAGGACTTTTTGACAGGAATCAATAAGTATACCTCGCAAGTATCCTTAGGGTCCTCCCGGTGTCCGTAACACATCTGCGTGGTGTGGTTATACCCTTGGCGCAGGTGTCTGTGTTTCGGGTATGCTCTTGCGCATTCTGCTTCTTCAAATCTCTCTAGCCCGACCTGGTAAACATAGCATTAGGTATCTATGTACTTTGTACGCCACTATATGCGGCTAAACATAACATGCTTTGTATGTACACAATGTTTAAACAATTAAAGAATATCTTATCTTATCTTATCGCAATGTATACTACTTATAGTCAGTGCGGACAGTTTAATTTTTTTTTAATTGCCAACTTTTGTCTGTTAGGTACATCTTTCGTTGGCCAGACTATTATAGGCTTTATAAAAAAAAAGTTAAAACCGACTTCAAAAAATTAAAAGGTATAAAATAATTTTCTTAAAAAACTTAACAGCTTCTGAAGTCGGGGCCACTGCCAAGCTACGAGTAGGTACATTGAAGAATTATAGGCCCCGACGACGAAGAATCATCAAAATCGGTTCACGCAGTCGAGAGTTATGAGGTAACAAATATGAAAAAAAAAAAAAAACATACGCCTCGAATTGAGAACCTCCTCCTTTTTTTTCAAGTCGGTTAAAAAGAGGATTCTTTAGTCATTCATAAAGACATTCCGGTATGACTGCCCTCTCGTGGATCGTCATAAACTACGCTCATGAGTATAGGACCATTCCAAGTTGCGACTTACAGTTTGCAAAGTCTCTGCCAGCTCCCGATGGTGACCCAGCGCGCCCCATCCGGTGGCATGAGCCCTCTCGTCAGACGTCTGCTCCGTGTGGAGACACGCTGGCAGCACGTGGGAGTTGAATGATATGCTGGAATAAAATAATGTAGTGTAGGTACCCGCAAACAGACTAGGCGTAGCTATGCGATGGGACGCCATACGTTATCTATATATTAATAATACGTGAAGAGAAAACTTTGTACCCCTTTTGCGCGCACGGAGGAGTGTGAGATTTGGTATAGTTAAAGTTTATATGGAGAAGGAGTGCTGGGTGACCACTAGAGTAGGTATAATATCACACACAGTATTGTGTGGCGCAGGTCAGATGGCCTTCGCTTCCTGTACAATACTGATACTCAGCCACATCCTGCGGGTCTACCGCGTAACTAAAATGATAATGAACATCGACATCGGTATTAAACTTGAATACGATCGTGAGAGCCTAAACTTTGAGCTAACTTGTATTTTTTTTACCGATCATGAAGATAGGAGTCCCAACTATATGATAGGTAATTTTTTTACAAGTTAGCTCAAAGTTTAGGCTCTCACGATCGTATTCAAGTTTAATACCGATGTCGATGTTCATTACAATTTTAGTTACGCGGTAGACCCGCCGGTTAGACTGGGAACCGACCACAACGTACACAGTTAGGATAAATTAAAAAAAAGTAAAAACTGACTACATGAAACTAAAAAGAATTAAAAAAAAAAATTGAAGTCGGTTTTTACTTTTTATTAAGTTTATTTGTTTTTCTATTTTGAGTGGCATAAACATGCGATTACAGCAATCGCGAGTGGGTTGCTGTTATCCATTGAAAAGTTACACTGACTATTTCTGAAGACCTTCATCAGATCTTCACCAAATTTAAATGGGACCACCTCGAGAGCCACCCCCTCCCCCCTCTCTTCACTCTCCCTCCCGACCTCTTTGTAACAAAAAAGGAATTCTCAAAATCGTTACGCAATTGACGGAGAAATCAGTGAACATACATAAAAAACTAAAATCGAACATAGAACTTCCTCCTTTTTTGAAGGCGGTTAAAAAGGCTAGACAATGAGGTCCATAGACAGAATACGTACGTAGTTTCAGTTTCCAGCAGTGCGATATCGTGATACTTCGAAGGTGGCATGTATTGCGGATGAGCAATGATCTTCTTCACGTTGTACTGCTGCCACATCTCAGGAGGATCCGACCGCTTAAGGATACCCAGAGCCACGTACTTAACTTGACCTCTGAAAATACAGGGTGACTGGTAAATCGAGGGAATCGTTGAAGGAGGGTGTTCTTCTCATCATTATGAACAACTTTTACTATGGGACCAAAACGGAAATCGCGAAAAAAAAATCAGCTGTTCCATACAAATAATTCAATATTAATCGACAAAATGTATGGAACAGCTGATTTTTTTTTCGCGATTTCCGCTTTGGTCCCATAGTAAAAGTTGTTCATAATGATGAGTACCATACCCTCCTTCAATGATTCCCTCGATTTACCAGTCACTATGTATATTAAGCCGTGTACGTACGAACGAACAAAACATGGTGAACACGAACATCGAACACTTTCTTATATCTTGTTTGTTGTTGTCTTTGTTGGTTGTTTATTTATTGATTTGTTTATATTCTATAACTCTATGGTTTCTCTCATCGTTCCTTCGTCTATTTATGATAGCAGTTGGATACTTACACGGAAGGGCTTGAAATGCAGTGTGCGGCAGTGAGGACATACTTGTCACTGATGACCGTCCCTCCACACAGCCATTGCGCCTCCTTTATGTCTTCTCCATAACCTAGCAAGGCCTGTAACAATATATATTCTTTGGGCACCGAAGGCTAATTCACGAAATCATATTCATCATATTGCCGTGACTCTCAAACTTGACGCGAGCGTAACTCACTGAAGCTAAGAGAATACTGTTTGTGTTGTTCTGATCAAAGTTTTACTGCACCTGCGCGGCAACTGCACTTCTTTAGTTACGTGAATTAGCCTACAGATGATCTTAACATACGTTGAGCGAAGTACGCTATTTTGAGCTCAATTTTCGCGCTATTAAGTTTATATTGCTTCGCTGACTACCGGCGGCGAATTGGCTAGATGACCTATGTTCTATGGGAAAAGTTGTTCAGTTTCATGGACCTGATTACCTTCTAGATCGATCGCTACCCCGTTCACAGGCTAGGCTAGGGTAGGCTTTTAGCATCGGTGACTAGCTACTTGGAGGCCCTTTCACATGCGATAAGTACTTTTGTTCCTTAATTCATTTTTCAAACGCTTTAATGTAGAGAACAAACGAAATGAAGAAAGAAAGATAATATTTATATTATAGGTCCTCATGCTCGTTAAGACCTCACCAACACCAGCAACGACATCTGATTTTAATCGTTCGGCGAACTGTACAATTTCGTAGCTCTGGATAAGCATTTATTACCTATACTTGAAGTTCTTTGAACATACAAGCAGCGCGGGCCTTCGGAGGCGCGTGGCCCGTAGCTTTTGCTACTTTGTTAATCCAGCACTGGATTCACTTCTCCGCCAGACGCAATGAGTCGCCAAATCGTGATGCAGCATCGATGCGGTCTTTAAATCGCGTGATTTAGCAACCGCGATCGGACGCAGCGAGTCGCTAAAACGCGATGCAGCATTGATGCTCTCGCAAAATTGATATATCGGCGATAGATTTTAGTAGTGCTTGTATAAGGGCCCTTTTTGTGCGCTGATATTTGACGAATCGACATACGATACCGCTTACCATGTGTGGGAACTGGTCGCGTCCAGCATTCCTTCCACCAGCTATTACGGAGAGCGAGAATTCCGTGTCGTAACAGTTCTTCTTTGAGTGCTTGTACTTTAAAACGTTGATCCGAGACGGGCCACTGCAAGGGTAGTCCAGCTTTTGCAAGTACTCCAGACATTCTAAAATTCATATTGAGACTTCAAACAACCATATTAGGTACTATATACTACTAAACTGTGCTGTGCCCGACAGGGTCCATAATTGTTACCATAAACTTAAGCCTATCACCTGCTTTACTATTACCTATGGATACACAAATATTATAAATAAATAAATAAATAGATTCAGAATCTCCACTTATAAAACGGCTCGAAAAATAACACCACAAATAATAGTAGTTTTATAGTATCACACGAGTGTTTTATTACCTAGTGTTAAAGCTCATAAACCAAATTTAGTGAAACCTGCCCCCGATAGATGGCGTTGTGCCTATGACGCGTTTTTGTACATGGCGGTGTCAAGATTTTTCTTGAGTTAACGACTCTCCGGCACTGTTTATAATAAATGCTCTCGACCCGACCTAGGTGTTTTCTTTGATTCCATCATAAATACCTGGGCACCCTGTGGGATCGTTTTGGATACTTAACATGGTCCTTCGAGCCGGATGACAAAGAGTTGGAAGCGGCAAATCGGATCAGAGAAGTCACGAAATTGCCGAGAATTGTGTTGGGCCACGAAAAGGTGAAGTGAGATTATTATTCAAAGTAAGGACTAAGTGTGAAAACTGTGAGTACTCTTATAAATTGTCTTAGAAAATTCAAGAAATTTAGGACTTAGAATAATTTCACAAAAAGTGAAATACGGGGAATCCACGCCGGTTTTCCTATAGAAGTGTTCAAACACTTAGAAAATTTGGAGGAAAAAGTCCATTGACTTAGAATTTTTTTGGAATTATTTCAACTTTGGAAATTTCATCAAAGTTGAACAAGATGGAGACGTATAGTACATTCCAAGAAGATACAAAATTAAAAATTGAAAAAGCCAGGGTGAATTTCAAAAAATCTCCCAGAGATAGGATTACACAGTCGTACGTGGAAACTCGACTAGAAACATTGGAAAGCTATTGGAACTCTTTTCGTGATACGCATAAACTAATTATTTCGGAGTTTGACATCAGAGATTTGACAAAGTCAACTTACTACAAGACAGATGCGTATGACGTTACTGAGGAATTATATACAGATTACAAGACAGAACTAAAAGAAGCTTTGTGTAGTTTTAAGAATGTTTGTGATCCTCTTGTTTTGTCTGATTCAGCTGTATCCAATGCAGGCAAAAGTCAATCCTTTAGTGTCAAGTTACCAAAGATTTCAATTCCTATCTTTAGTGGCAAATATATAGAATGGACTAGTTTCCGAGACTTGTTCACATCATTGGTTCACAACAATAAAGGATTGGACGATGTTCAACGGCTACATTATTTGAAGAGTCATTTGACGGGCGAAGCTGAACAACTTCTTCGGCATATTCCAATCACTGCATTGAATTATAAAGCGTGTTGGGATCAATTAGAGAATCGGTATAATAATAAAAAACATTTGTCTAATTGTATCTTGCAACGATTTATGAATCAAAAAAGTGTATTAACTGAGTCGTCCAGTGCTATCAAGGAGTTATTAGATACAACCAATGAATGTCTAAATGCGCTTCAGAATCTTAATATTGATGTCTCTACTTGGGATATCATTATAATTTATATTGTTAGTCTGAAGCTGGATACAGAGTCTAGGAAATTATGGGAAGCTCAAGTAAGTAAAGTCAATGATGAATTGCCCAAGTTAAGTGAATTTAAAGATTTTTTGAATCAACGTTTTAGGTCACTTGAATTTTTAGATAATAAAATTAATAAGACAATTAGTACTCACGCTCCAAAGGTTATGCATGTAACCTCATTTTCAACAACTTGCAATTTTTGTTCAGAAAATCATAGGTTAATCAATTGCAAGAAATTTGCTAAAGAGGATGTCGATGCACGTCGTAACTTTGCTCAAACCAATAGATTGTGTTTTAATTGTCTTGGCTCAAACCACTCGGTATTTTCATGTCGCTATTCAACCACTTGTCGTATATGCAGAAAGAGACATCACTCTTTACTTCATCCAAAACCGGTCCCTAGTAGTGATCACAACACTAGTGATCAAAAGGAAGTTGGTGTGAATCCCTCTTCAACTTCACCATCAACTTCCCAAGGCGAGACGCCAAAGATTGTGACTTGTTTCTCGAATTTGAACAGCCAAGTGTTATTGGCCACTGCCTTAGTTAAGGTAGATTCGAGAACAGGCACGTATCATCTCAGATCTCTTTTAGATCAGGGGTCGCAAGCATCATTTATTACGGAGTCAGCAGTTCAGATGCTTGGACTCAAGAAAGTTTTAGGTATGAGTCATATTTCAGGAGTCGGCGGTAGTGATCAGACTGCATCATTGCAGTCTAAATGGTTTGTTAACATAAGTATTCAATCACGCCACGATCCCAACTTTATAGTTCAGGTAAAGGCTCATGTCTTAAACAAACTCACGTCACTTCTTCCTGAAAGGAAGATTGTGATCAAAGATTGGTCGTTACAAATTTCAGGAATGAAATTAGCAGATCCTTTATTTGATACACCAAACAAAGTTGATCTTTTATTAGGTGCAGAAGTATATGGTCAGATTTTATTGGAAGGTATTGTCAAGGGTCCACCAGGTTCTCCTGTTGCGCAAAATACCAAACTTGGTTGGATTCTCTCTGGCTGTATACACTCACCACAAAATATTTCTTTGCAGCGAGATATCATAAGCATGCACACTCATGTAAGTACTGATGATTTCAATAAAGTTATGATGGTAGGTCAGAGGCTTCAACCTGATTTGAAGCATATTATCATGCACTGGCGTTGTTACCCAATATGTCTTGTTGCTGACGTTTTAAAAATGTACAAGCTAGTGAAAGTGTCTGAGGATGATGTTGATGTTCAACGCCATTTGCGGCGTAGGGACTTATATTCAGAACTTCAACATCTCAGGTCATTGCGGATTACATTTTGCACATCCTCAGTACCTAACTTGGCTGTACAATCACTGCAACAGATCGCTTATGATGAGATTAAAAAATATCCATTACTTGTGTACAGGGTCTCTGAAATAGAATTTTGGAGAAACATCCCTAAGTGGCTACAAGAAACTACGGTTCACTACAGTAAAGGAAATTATAAGAAAACCAAATTAGAAGAAAAGAAAGATACAGTTGTATGTCACGTATCTACGCAAAACACAGGTATTATATCTAGGTTTTCTAATTTAAAAAGATTGTTGCATGTAATATCTTATTGTAAAAGTTTTCTTAATTTAAAGAGTAGTGTAAATCCTAAACCTAAAACTACGTGGTGGCTAACTGCAAAAGAAATAAAAAAATCATTACTTACCTGTATCCGGTTGTGTCAAGAAGAAGCTTTCCTAGAGGAAATTAAAAGTTTACAAAGATTAGGTATAGTAAATAAAAAAAGTAGACTTACCTCGCTTAATCCGTTCTTTGATGGCAATAGAATCCTCAGAGTTGGTGGGCGATTGCAGAAGGCTAATGTAGTGGAAGACACGAAACATCCAATACTGCTTCCTTATAAGTCGCATCTGACTAATCTGATGGTAACAGATGCTCATAATCTTACTCTTCATGAGGGTCCTCAATTAATACTCACACAGTATTGGATCGTAAACGCGAAGAATCTCGTTCGACAGCATGTTCGTAAATGTGTTGTTTGCATTCGGCATTCTGCTCAAACAAATCAACAGTTGATGGGTCAATTACCATCAGCTCGTGTCACAGCTTGTCGTCCTTTTCATCAAAGCGGTGTTGATTACGTCGGACCTATCGCTATTAGGCCCACCAAGGGACGTGGTTATCGCTCCACAAAAGGTTATATTTGTTTATTCATCTGCATGGCCACTCGTGCAATACATCCCGAAGTAGTGAGTGATCTTACTTCGGAAGCATTTTTGGCCGCTTTTAAGCGTTTTGTTGCACGTAGAGGGCACTGTGCAGACTTGTGGAGTGATAATGGCACCAACTTCGTTGGAGCGAATAGGGAATTAAAAAATCTGCCTCCGGCAAGATGGTTGTGTGGCATCATAACCGAGAAACACACTGGTTCAGACAATATTACGCGTGTTGTCGCTTTAAAATGTAAAGATACAACAATCAAGAGATCTGTATCCAGGCTCATTATTTTACTTGTTACAACTTTAGTTGTATAATGCTGTTGTATTTTTGTTTTAAAGTTTTAATTCCTACATTTGATGTTTTGGTTTGCTAGTGTTGTTATGATGTTTTTATAAGTTTATATTGTAGTGCAGTGAATTTGTTGTTTTAGATTTTTATTAAGGTTAGGTACATAATAATATTCTTGTGTTTGAACCACAGCAGTTTACCTGCTGTTATGGTGGGCAGTTTTGTTGTAGTGTTTAACAATAAATTGTATAGTTTTTATGGACAGCCTGTCCATGGTGGGCGGAATGTTAAAGCTCATAAACCAAATTTAGTGAAACCTGCCCCCGATAGATGGCGTTGTGCCTATGACGCGTTTTTGTACATGGCGGTGTCAAGATTTTTCTTGAGTTAACGACTCTCCGGCACTGTTTATAATAAATGCTCTCGACCCGACCTAGGTGTTTTCTTTGATTCCATCATAAATACCTGGGCACCCTGTGGGATCGTTTTGGATACTTAACACCTAGTTATGTGCAGTTTCATACACCACTTTATCTATACTCATGCAATAGGTAGTTAACACACTATTATTGTAAATAAACAAAAATGGCGCCGAATCTCAGCAGTTAGACGCGCATGCGCTCTAGCGCGCCGCGCATGCGGCCTAGCCGCACCACCATAGACAATGTGCGACTGCTATAAAAAAATAATTGAAAACTCCTTGCTGGAACCGAAGTGTAATAGAAAAAAAGTTATTTTTCATCCCACCATCTCGGAAAGAGTATTTTTAATCTTCAATATCTGAGTGGAAAAGCCGTTTTTATTCTCTAGAGGATAAAGTAATTTTTCATCCCACCATCTCGGAAAGAGTATTTTTAATCTTCAATATCTGAGTGGAAAAGCCGTTTTTATTCTCTAGAGGATAAAGTAAATTGAATTTAGAACATCGTGTGCACTAAGTTTGTGAATTAAACGTTTTTTTTTTGCATTTAGTCATTTCCTCGCTGAGGTGGAATGAAAAGTTACGTGTTGCACTCGAGTGCAAAGATTTTTCACCTCGTGCTCTTTTGATTCCCTCGCTAACGCTCAGGATTCTAATTTTGAATCACTCGCTGCGCTCGTGATTCAATTTTAGAATCCTTCGCTTGCTCGGTCATCAAAATTAAACACGCGGTTAAAAAGCAACTTTGCACTCTTGTATAACAAATAACTATTATCGCATTGTTTTGTTAGGGAAACCGTATCGTAATAAAACTTTTTAATTTTCATTATAGTTGCATGTGCTATGTCTATGTTGCATGTGCATAAAGTCTGTCATTATAGTACTAGCTTTGAATTCATAATTAGAACTTTACGTTAAGAGTGTAGATAAAGTTTATTTATTTATTTATTTAATGCTTTATGCACAGGTAAAAAGAACACTGCACAAAGGCGGACTTAATGCCATAGGCATTGTCTGTCAGTCTACCTTAGGGTGATGCAGAGATAAACATAGTGGGTGCAACGTAAAATAAAATAAACGATAATTTGATGGAAAAAACAAAGTTTAAGATCCAGGAATAATTACATAGACATGTAACATACATATTGATAAACTACGTCAAGATATACACAAATACCTATAGGTACGTAATAGTGAAAAACTAATCCAGCAAGGGGTCATCCATAAAGTACTGCACACTAATTTCGTGATTTTTTGACCCGTCCCTCGCCCGTGTCACAGTTGTTCACATTTGTGAGGCCCCCTCTCTAGTGTGACGTCACATATTTTGCAATTTTACATCTAAAAATTATTAAATTAAAACAGCAGTTCCGAAATAAGTTTTATTTCCAGTTAAATTATTTTTTGTAATGTGACGTCACGAAACTTAGGACCCCTCCCACCCCCTGTCACATAATGTCACACTTCGTCGACCGCCCTTAACGTGTGACGTGCTTTATGGATGGTCTTCAAGTAACCGCGTAAAGTTGTGGTTTTATTTGTAGGTAACTATTTAGTTTATTTTCAACCTTATTGCTTAGAAGTTGAGTATCAAACTTACTGTCTTTCGCTTTTTCTCCAGTTTTGTAGTACGATAAATCGAGGCTAGCATCTAAATTTCTGTAAAATAAAAAAGTTTCAAGTGACGCAAAGCTGCTCCGTACAAAAGTAAACACCGACTTCAAAAAACTAAAAAGTAAGTACCTAGCAGTGGCGAAGAGTCCGTACAACCCGATTCCCATCGGCTTCCCTTTAGGAATTGGTTAGTGCGTAGACCAACGTAATATCAAATATGGCTTGTTATTCAGTTAGGTCGAGCTCTTCCAGACATGAATATAATTATATAGATTACAAGAAACGGTATGGATTTTTGACTTGCAGCATTAATTGCAGCAGTTTTTAGAGGGCATTTTTGGGACGGCTTCCCCTTTTAAAACTGTCACCCTTCGCCACTGGTACCTAGGTACTTATATTTTTTTTTTATTAAAAACATTACAGCTTCTAAAGTCAGGGCCTTTAATTCTTCAATGCACCTTAGCTTGGCAGTGGTAACAGAAGCTGTTAAGAATCCGGCGCCCGATGATTTGGCCATACAAACGCAATACCAAAATCCTGTATAATTCGAGCACATTTCCACCATACTGTGATATTATTCAGATTCGGATAGCATTTATCTAGGTTACAACTTCTTCTTTTTTTCGAAATTCTAAACTAAAACGAAATTTAAGCGAATTGCATTTTGCATGTTTTTACTTTTGTTTGTTTTTTTATGTTTATTACACTTACACAAAATAACTCAGTTTACAATCGGTACAGCAAATTATAGGTGTCACGCCTCTGAAAAAATAAAAAATACTTAATATAAGATAAGATTTTTATTTGTTAGAACAAAACACAGTACAAATTTAAAACTTGTAATGTAAAGTGTTAATTTTTGTAGGATCTACAAACTTACTACATAACAGTGGCGAAGAGTCCATACAACTCGATTCCCACCGGCTTCCCTTTAGGAATTGGTTAGTGCATAGACCAACGTAATATTATTTACTCATCCAACTGACAAAAAAAGGCTTGTTATTCAGTTAGGTCGAGCTCTTCCAGACATGACTATATATAATATAGGTAGATTACAAGAGACGGTATGGATTTTTGTCTTGCAGTATTAATTGCAATAATTTTTAGAGGGCATTTTTGGGACAGCTTCCCCTTTCAAAACTGTCACCCTTCGCCACTGCTACATAGATAATATATCTATTTACTTATAATGTCCTACTTAATTAGCGGAGATCCTTTTAAGGGTTTATCGTACTCACGATTATGAACAACTTCAATATGGAACCAAAACTGAAATCGCGAAAAATAAACAAACAGATGTTCCATACTTCATAATTATTGATATATACTCGTCAAAACAAAATAAGGGCCACCTTATATTTTTGATCTTCTGGGCAAATTATGAGGTTCCTAGGTTTCTAAGTTGTAAAATTCATTGCAATGATTTGTTTTTAATGAAATGGGCTTAAATTTTACACAATCTACAGGAAAGAAAAACAATTTTACAACATTTTCGAGAAAAAGTGCAATTTCAGCAAAAAGTACACTTGGACTAAAAATGCAATTAAAAATGAAATTCCACGGCGTTTATTCTTCTTCCTTTTTGAATCAATATTTGCTGTAACCTCCTCTTTTCTGAACATATTCTTGAAGCCTAGAGGGCATTTTCTATCAGATGCCGCATTGTTTCTTGAGAGATTTGTTCCCAGCTCGATTTTAGGACGTTTAAGGGCTGTCTTTCATTGTCCAGTGATCAATTTGTGTCTCATACTCTTCTTTTCAACAGATCCCACATGTGTTCAATTGTGTTTAAGCCCGAACTGTTCGCTGGCCTCGGCAACACTTGTAAACAAGCCTCTTCTACTGTCTCTCTGGTGGCCCTAACAGTATAAGCGCGTGCATTGCCGTGCAACAGCTTGAAACCAGCACCCACTTGCTATGCAAATGGCACCACATAAAGTCTTATGACCTCCTGGATGTATCGTTAAGTTGTTACTGTACCCTGGTTCTGAACTATAAGCTCAGTTCTTCCAGTTTGGCTTATGCCTCCCCACACCATAACATTGGGCCCCCCAAATCGATCACTGTTGTGGATGCAGGCATCTGCAAATTACTCCCTTTTCATCTCCACACCCTTATGCAACGGTCAACACTAAAAACTTTTACTTTGCTCTCATCTGTACAAAGTAATGTGCTTCAGTCCCTTACGCTACAGTCCAATTGATGCCTTGCGGATGTTTATTGATTTGCATGATGAATACTGGTCTATGGAATTCGCACCACTTGACTCCTGGACAATTGCTGGTCTTCATAAAACTGGTTTCTAATTGTTTGGTCACTAAGTCACGTGCCTGTGGCCAGGCACAAGCGGGTTTGCAAAGAGCGGGAAGTGACGGTGCTCTCTTTGCGTGCATGTAAGTCTATGTAGCGGTCTTCCTGAGCGGTGATTCCTCTGGCTCTGCCTAATTCCTGACTTTTGACAAAATTTTGGATCTCATAAAAGCAATTCCAGGCATTCTGAATCGCTCGCTACGAAAACCTCGGCTGTAAAACTACAGATCGCTACGAATAGCCTTCTTGGATGAGTGTTATGGTCCTGGTCGTTGTAGTCAAGTCTATTTGAAGTCGAACCTGTGGAATTACGTTCTTAAAATGCCGATGTACGCACTAACTCGACACAATAAACTGTTCTCAGTACAATAAAAATGTTAAATGAGCTTAAAGTTCACTTTAAAAACAGGGCAAAATTAATTGGTTTCAAAAAAAATTATAAAATCTACCCATCTTAACGGTTTTTCAAGCGGAATGCTGTTAAAGTGTTCGCAAATACTTAAGATAATACAACGCTGTACAATTTACCACATGAATATAGTTAATGATCATTAAATCACCCATAATGTCGAAATTTGCAAGTGGCCCTTATTTTGTTTTGACGAGTATATATTCCATATTCCATAATTAATGAAATAATAATAAGAATAATTGATTGAGTGATTACTAACATAATTTTTAAGATAATTGTTATTAACAAAATATGGACTAATATGGTCGGAATTAAACGAATTTTATTTTATTTTATTTTTATTTATACAAATAATTCAATATTAGATACTCGACTAAATGTGTGGAACAGCTGATTTTATTTCGCGATTAAGAACTTAAGATGTGTTTAAATTAAACCAAACTATTTAGTTTGGTTTAATTTAAACACACACCCACCCACACACACACACACACACACACACACACACACACAGTGGTCCTAATTTTATTTTTTTATTGTATTTACAATAAAAAAATAAAATTAGGACCACTGTAAATGTGCCAACCTCTTTGAGTATCTAGAACGCCAACCTGTATAATTCACAAATTATTTCTTTAATATAATTAACTTACCGGTGGAAAGTTCTTCCATTTAATATCGTTCATTGCAGACGCACATTTGTAGGCGCTTGCGCACACTCCGTCCACCCCATTCCATGTGCAGTTTGATTCTAAAATAAGAAAACAAGATGAAGATTCTAGATTTTTTATTAATTTCATCTCACTTTCGCCTGAAATAACTGGGAAGAAAGTGAACTCTGTTTTTATCGCCAAGGGCCTCAACCCCTCACTAGGGTCTCTCCTGTATCGAGGGTACTTTACTATGTATTTTTCTTTTTGTTGTGTGTACATAAATAATAAAATAAATAAATACCAATATTTTGGCCTTCCGTCTCAAAATTTTGCATATTTTTTAAAGAAACATTGCCCCTCACTAGCATTTCTCCTGTATCGAGGGTACAGTTTACAAACATATATGTCACATGCACACACACCGAGACCCGAAACAGCTATCTGTACCTAGATCATACAAATATTTGTTCCGTGCGGGGATCGAACCCGCGGCACGTAGCGCAGAAGGCTAATTTTATTGCTTAGCCACAGCGCCAATCAAGTCGTCTAAAAAAAAGTTTGTCTACCTACCTTCAGGTAAATCCAAAATTCCATTTGCTTGATTATTTTCTTCACAACAAATATTTGTAAATAAAAACAATAATAATATAATTAATTTGTTTATCATTATTCCAACGTGAACTTGATTTTATCTGCATATGTGAGTTACAACAAGATTATAGAAGTACTAATAATATACAGATTACAGCATTCATATAAATATTTCGCATCATCTTGATTGATATACAGGGTGATAGGTTGAATGGACTCGTCAGTATGAACAACTTTTACTACTATACAAATAATTCATTATACTCTACTAAAGGTATGGAACAATAGTTATTTGTTATACAAGAGTGCAAAGTTGCTTTTTAACCGCGTGTTCAATTTTGATGACCGAGCAAGCGAAGGATTCTAAAATTGAATCACGAGCGCAGCGAGTGATTCAAAATTAGAATCCTGAGCGTTAGCGAGGGAATCAAAAGAGCACGAGGTGAAAAATCTTTGCACTCGAGTGCAACACGTAACTTTTCATTCCACCTCAGCGAGGAAATGACTAAATGCAAAAAAAAAACGTTTAATTCACAAACTTAGTGCACACGATGTTCTAAATTCAATTTACTTTATCCTCTAGAGAATAAAAACGGCTTTTCCACTCAGATATTGAAGATTAAAAATACTCTTTCCGAGATGGTGGGATGAAAATTTACTTTATCCTCTAGAGAATAAAAACGGCTTTTCCACTCAGATATTGAAGATTAAAAATACTCTTTCCGAGATGGTGGGATGAAAATGATTTTTTCGCGATTTCACTATATTTCGTTCCATAGTAAAATTTGTTCGTAATATAGGTACCAGTAGCGAAGGGCGACAGTTTTAAAAGGGGAAGCCGTCCCAAAAATTCTCTAGAAATTGCTGCAATTAATGCTAAAATTAATGCTTTTTATTATTAAAAATTGTTACTTTTATTATATTTTTTTTGGATCGTTATTTTAATTTTTTACTTTTTATTTGTTGTCTTCATTTTTACTTCTTTTTTTATTTGTTTTAATTTTAATTTTTTTACTTTTTTGTGTCGTAATTTGTGTAAAGAATAAATCGTTTTTCTTTCGACCTAACTGAATTACAAGCCATATTACGTTGGTCTATGCACTAACCAATTCCTAAAGGGAAGCCGATGGGAATCGGGTTATATGGACTCTTCGCCACCGATAGGTACCTATAATATACCTTCAATATGTCCACCGTTCAACTAGCCACCCTGTATACAGTACAGTGTGTTATTTTTAATTAACTATGCAACGTCTGAATAAAAAGTCAAGGTTATAAAAATATAATTTATTAGTGCCTAAATCCAAGTTATTATTCTTGGTGAAATAAAGCGGTTTTTACACAGGCGATTGATCAACGCCCGTAAAATGAGAAGTGGATCGTGATGAATAATTTATTTATTTATTTATTTTCACAAATAAGTAACATTCCTTTAATAAATAATTAAAGTTATTATTGGATATACAGGCTGAGTTTTTTTGGCATCTCCATAGCAGCTATAATGCTAACCGCTAGAAATAAGAAGATTTTTCATATAAATCCATCTAGAGAGTATTAAAACGTATTAAATATATGTTTTCTGTCGAATATTGATTTTTGCAAAAATAGAACCAAAAAAGTAGAACCATTTTTTTAAAGTTGACACAAGATCAAAAAAATTACATATATTTACTCTCATACACTTATTTTAGCAAAGAGAAATGGACTATTTTGAAAAAAGAATGCTCAGAAAAAAAAAATGCCGTATTAATATGTTTAAAAAAAAATCTTCCTATCTCTAGCATTTAGCATAGCACAGACAAGGCTGCCCGCCATCTCTAAAAAAAAATCAGTCTGAATATGGTCTGAATCATGTCTGAATAGGTACATAAAGTTTTATAAGGAAAATACATAATTTAGAACCGAGAGTGAAGATTACTTCGATACGCTGATGATCAGGGTCAAATAACGCAAATAATGTTCTAGAAATAGAAATATTTATTTGCAGAATACAAGGTTACATTGTCGTGTATGTAGGTACTGAATATCGCTGACTAGTTATGTCTAATTATCCAAGAATATAATTATATAATAATTTTAGTTCCTACTGTTCTAGTCCCGATCCCTTTAAGGGGTTGTTAATTAATCATCATTATGGACAACTTTAATTATGGGACCAACAACGATCAAACCGCGAAAAAAGAATTGCTGTTTTTTTCTTTCAAATACCGCAGTATCCGTTTAACATTTAAATCACGATAAAAACAAATGATTTAAAAAAAATCTTGTGATTTAAATCAATTTTCAATTTATGTACGTATGTGTTTGTATTTATTTATGTATATTTTTATATTTATGTGTATTTGTTTGAAGTATGTATCTTACTTATGTTTATATTCATAAATTTAATTTGTAGTTTTGGTCTATTCTTGTACATTTCGTGTTTTAAATTCTCCTCTCGCAGGTCTGCTGGAAGAGATTTATTTTGTGAAATAAGCAGTACCTTTGTACTTTGTTCTCCTATATGTTTTCTTTGTCATTTCATGTTTGTACATAAATAATTAAATAAATAAAAATAAATAAAAAAACAATTATATATTTTTTTTATTTCATTTTTATTATCAGCCCCCGATATTAGTATCTCACTGGTCTAAAGACGCATCCCATCAGGGCCACACGATGCTCTCAATCCAGGGTACGTAGTGATATACTCGGGTGTACATGCCGGAACCTCCAGAGACGCCGCACTGTCTGCCGTATGACGTCACACCGAGTAATGTGTACACACAACCGTTGCCGTAGTTCAGAGACTGCAGCGGGCCACCGCTGTCACCCTGGAGACAAAAAGTTTTTCTTAGTGCCACAAACTTATCTGACCCGGTCGTGGCGTCGCTACCGTCGCTTTTACCAATGTCATCTCCCTACAAAAATGACATTTTGATGTCAGTTTTGTTCTGTAGCGACGTTAGTTCCAATTTTGGTCACCGGGTCAGACAAGGTTGTGGAACTATAGTCCTGTTTAAAAGAAATTGTGCTATTTCACTCAGAACTTGTATATTAAACATGAAGCTGATGGCTTCTGATGGGCATACCTCGCACGTGTCCTTAGGCTCCAGCTTATCCCCGTAACACATCTGTGTCTTGTGGTCATACCCTCGCTTCAGGTGTCTGTGGGGCGGGTAGAACTTTGAGCATTCGTCTTCACTGAAGCTGGTGACGTAGACCTGTGAAGAGTACCACGTTACCACCTCGACCGGGCTGTACTTCAGAAGCCCAATTCTCGTAATTAATTTACACTATGACTGAACTGAGAATTGACAAAAAATCGGTATTCGACTCCTCTTAAAGTTCAGTCAGATTTCAGTATAATTTGAATTCAATGTTCTTATAGAGCCACAAACTTATCTGACCCGGTGACCAAAATTGGAACTATCGTCGCTACAGAACAAAACTGACATCAAACTAACATTTTTGTATGGAGATGACATTGGTAAAAGCGACGGCAGCGACGCCACGACCGGGTCAGATAAGTTTGTGGCACTGTACTATTGGCTAAGCTAAGCTTTATGGTGCGTATCATGGGCCTGTGACTGACATCTCGCGTCACACCCCTCCCGCACCGCGTAATTTCTTCATAAACTCCGGCACCTACCGTCTCCAAGACCACATTGCAAGATGGTTCTGGTACATACTGCCTGTAAGTTGTCAGCTAGATTCTTTCTATGCCCAAGCGCACCCCAGCCAGTGGCAGACGCGTACGGTTCCGCCTCCCCTTCCGTGTGGAGACAGGCTGGACGCACTTGATCCTCGAATGAGATCCTGAAATCCAAGATATGAATTTGTAAAAGAGACATATGAGCGGAAGAAATTAAGGCAACGACACGGCTGGCGCAGTGGCTATAGTGTCCATCCATAAAGTACGTCACACCTTAAGGGGGGGGGAGGGGGTCGACGAAGTGTGACATTATGTGACAAGGGGTGGGAGGGGTCCTAAGTTTCGTGATGTGACATTTCAAAATCATATTAAAAAATAATTTAAATGGAAATAAAACTAATTTCGGAACTGCTGTATTAATTTAATAATTTCTAAATGTAAAATATGTGACGTCACAGTACGGAGAGAGGTCTCACAAATGTGATCAACGGTGACAAGGACGGGGAGGGGTAAAAAAAAATCACGAAATTTGTGTGACGTACTTTATGGATGATCCCTAAGCGATTAACTTTCTACGCTACGTGCCGCGGGTTCGATCCCGAACGGAGCAATTATTTGTATGATACTATAGATAGTTGATTCGGGTCTGGTTGTGTGTGCATGTGACATGTATGTTTTTAAACTGTACCCTCGATAGAAATCTTAGTGAGGGGCAAAGTTTTTTTAAATAAAAAAGTTATAAAAAAAGTGTGGATCCAGGGGGGTACAGACCTCCTCCAGACGGTTCAAGTAAAACAAGGAGCTGTGAGATTAATAGGTACGATCGATGATAACGATCAGGGGGCCTAAAAAGGTAACATTGAGCAATTCATCTAATGATCTGCTTAGTAACTGTCAAACAGATGATTACTGAATATGAACCTTATGAGGATGATATTAAGAGTTGCCATTAAGTAGATATTTTGACATTTGTAATATGAATCATAATTGTGATTCATTTAAACGTCTAAAGCGGACTTTTTAGCTCAATTTTTTTTAGCCCGCCTGTTTTGAGCAGCGCAATAATATAGAATAGAAGATTTTTATTTGTTGTTTCTAATGTTGGCTCTGGACCGGAAGACCTGGAAGTCATGGGGGGAGGCCTTTGCTCAGCAGTGGGATGATATAGGCTAACATCATCATCATCATCATCTAATGTTCCTGATAACTCAGAGCAGCGCAAGACTTTGTTTATTTGTTGTTACTCACGTCCTGTCAGTTTCGAGAAGCGCAATATCATGGTATAATTGTTGTGTTGTTACTCACGTCCTGTCAGTTTCGAGCAGCGCAATGTCATGGTATTTTGAAGGTGGCTTGTACTGTGGATGGGATATGCTTTTCTTCACGTTGTATATCTGCCACAGCTTGGAAGGATCTGAGCGTCGTAGGATTCCTAACGTCACGAATCTGACAGGACCTCTGAAATCGGAAGAGTTGAGATGAGGAAGGTTACTTGAGACTGTGAGGCAAGGTTAAAGCCGCAATTGGGCTAATGTGAAGTCATTTACCTACGTGATGTTATGTATATCAAAAGCCAGCAGCGTTCATGTAAATATTTTTTATGTAATGCGCAAAACTTGCAGAGTGATTCAGTGTCCGTTCCCAAATGCAACCGCAGTACTAAAAATTCACTCCAAAACAAAATAAAAATTTGATTTTGTATGGCTTGCGCTAGTAAATTATGCGTGTCCAAACTAAGTCGAATTTTCGTATTGTTTAAAAGTGTATCCCAATACTGCGGTTGCATAATTTGTAGAGTGATTCAGTCTCTGTTCCTCAAGAGACTGAATCACTCTACAAATTATGCGCACAGCGCAATACATAAAAAAAAAACTGGCAGCCTTTTATGGAGCCTATTTCCAGCACTGAAGTCTACAGGCTGTTATGAGTATAATGAGATTACTTACACTGCAGGGCTGGACAGACAGTGTGCCGCAGTGAGGATAAATCTTTCGCTGATGACAGAGCCTCCGCACAGCCAGTCAGCCGTTGTGATGTTATCACCATACCCCAATAAAGCCTGGTGGAAGAAATATAAGGTCATTGACCTACTACTACGCGCTCAAAAGAGTCCGAGTCAAAAGAGTTCCAAAACGAAAAAAGTGTTCCAAACGCGCGCCAGTCTTTGTTTTGTCAACCGACAGAATACACGTCAAAAATGCCTTACTGTATTGTGAAAAAGTTGAATAGGCTGATAAATTGTCGCAAGTAAAATTAAGCTGTTTACAAATGATGATACCTACGGTTTGAATTATGATGTGGTATATAGTTATTATATTTCTTTAAATGTACCTACGCTTATATAGGTTGACTCGGGACACATTCGTGAGACCCGCCGCCCATTGTAGTAATAGGTTTCTTTCTTTCTTCTTCTTCTAGGTCAAAGGCAAAAACTAAAATGGTAATGTAAGTCGACTGGTACCTAATAAACTTCAATACGATCGTGAGAGAATTAAATTCGAGCTACCTTGCAAAAAAATATCTATCATGAAGTTAGTATTCCATCTTCATGATAGGTAATTCTTGTACAAGGTAGCTCGAAGATTATTCTCTCACGATCGTATTCATAAAGTTATTATTACTCTAGTAATAATAACTTTATGATTGTATTTTCGTATTTTTGGATCGTGTTTTTAATTTTTTACTTTTAATTTTTTGTCTTCATTTGTTACTTCTTTTTTTATTTGTTTTAATTTTAATTTTTTTACGTTTTATGTGTGTCGTAATTTGTGTAAGAAATTTAATCGTTTTTCTTTCTTTCTTTTCTTTCTATTGCCGTTTATTACTAAAATCGATGTTCATTACTATTTTAGTTACGTGGTATAGTACGTGCAAATCTTTATGAGCCCTCGAACTCTCCCTCTCTCCCTCTAGCATCTATAATACTCGTACTATTATAGATGCTAGAGGGAGAGAGAGAGAGAAGTCAGAGCTCAGTTCAGGGGCTCATAAAGATTTTCGAGTACTATTTATAGACGGCGCTAAAAGTAAACCCACATTTGTCCGCGCCGAAAGAATTATCCGCGTTGCGCCAAAATAAATAGCGTTTGGTGGCAAGAAATTAACTCGTCCGGGATTTGGGTATTTTCCAAACTTTTCCGAAGATTCACCCGATTCGGCGCGTATTGGTGAGGAGCGAGATAGCATTTCATATAAAGAATCCTAAAATTCGTCTCGCTCGGCTCATTCGACGCGTTCGGCGTGGATAAATGCGCATTCACTACTGAACCTTCATATTCTTTAACGAGACCCTTGTCCAGCAGTGGGACAGTATTGGATTTGTGGAGAATGAGATATGGTGTTCCTCCATTGAAAAAGGAGGATCCTCCGACCAGGCGAGGTGATATTGCCTGGCGGGCCAAAGCCCGACGGTTGATGTCGGACAGTTGTATGCAGGGTTGCCAACTGTAGAACTTTTTTCCTCGTTTAAGTACATCAAAAAATCTCGTATTTTGGCTTTGCAACCTCGTATATTCCCCTCAAGCAGATAAAATGCCAAAAAAAGACAAGAAAAGAAAGTGATCGTCTAAAAAAAAAAAGTGGACAAGCGTATCTAAATGTAATTTAGTGGGCAAAACAGTGAAAATCCATCATAATCTCGTACAATATTGTACGCGGTTCATTGTGTCCTCGTACCTCGTACAGCAGACCACAAATCTCGTATTTGTACGAGGAACCTCGTACGTTTGGCAACCCTGGTTGTATGTTAGATACGATCATAAAGTTATTATTACTAAATAATAACTTTATGGATACGATACGATATTCTTTTACCTTGCGCGATGCAGGCCTCGTAATCTGATTGGTCGAATTCATATTTTCGCGCCACTGTAGTTAGCTTGCTGCCTTGCTAAGTAGTTATTCTATGCGGCGATAGATGTCGCTACAGATTCTTACCATGTGAGGGAACTCTTCTCGTATAGCATCCACACCTGCAGATGCTGCATACGGCGGTGGTAGACTTGTCTCCCTAACATGATAGCAGTTCTTATCAGGGTCATGGACTCGTATCAAATCTGCTTTCCGGTTGTGTTTGCAAGGATAGTCTACTGTGTGCATGTAGTCGATACATTCTGGAAAAATTCAAGATAAAAATCGAAATGAAATAAACTTTAAAAAAAAGTAAAAACCGACTTCAAAAAACTATTTTTCTTAAAAAAGTCCCTTTATATCTTCGATGCACCTAGCTTGGCAG
Organism: Allophyes oxyacanthae; assembly: GCA_932294325.1. Classification (NCBI taxonomy): domain Eukaryota; kingdom Metazoa; phylum Arthropoda; class Insecta; order Lepidoptera; family Noctuidae; genus Allophyes; species Allophyes oxyacanthae. The sequence goes on from OW028638.1 coordinate 1,914,076, forward strand.
TGGCACCGACTTCAGAGGCTGTTAAGTTTTTAAGAAAATTATTTTATAATACTTTTTAGTTTTACGAAGTCGGTTTTTACCTTTTTTTTTAAATTTATTTTATTTTTCTATTTTAAGTGGCATAAACAAATACATAAACATGCGATTACAGCAATCGTGAGTGATATGCTATTATTCATTCAAGAGTTCCATTATCTATCTCCGAAGATCTTCATCAGATCTTCACCAAATTTAAATGAGACCACCTCGAGAGTATACCATTTCAAATAAAACACTTGATATGATATTTAAGACTTGCGATATCTGTACGAAATAATGTTGTGTATGATGTATGTAAAGTTGGGTCAGAGATAAATTCCAACTTCCAAGACCGCGGGTCTACCGCGTAACTAAAATGGTAATGAACATCGACACTGGTAATAAACTTCAATACGATCGTGAGAGACTAAATTTTGAGCTTCCTTGTAACACTTTTACCGATCATAAAGTTGGAACTCCTTTATTAGACAAATTTTTTACAAGCTCAAAGTTTAGGCTCTCACGATGGTATTGAAGTTTATTACCAGAGTCGATGTTCATTACCATTTTAGTTACGCAGTAGACTCGCCGATCAGTGGTAGTTATCATTACTTACTATCTTTAGCTTTTGGTCCAGTTTTGTAAAGGATACCCAATTGTGGATCAAATACCACGGTCCTGTAATAAAAACATATTCTAGGTTAATCGAAATCTGTTCTACAGTTTTTCAGCCAAAATAGGATAAAATAAGCTTTATTTGTGAAAACATATGTATATAAATAGGTCTTTTAATTAATTGTGGGTAACTTCCAATAAGTAGGTACCTATGTGCTGAGTTGCTGACCACGGTTGCCAACTTTGTCTAGAATTAAAAAAGTATATCCTATTTTTCAGAAAGGGTAAATAAAGAATACAAGCTTATAAAAAAACCCCAGACTCCATCTAGAAAAAGAGCTGTAACTTTGAACGACAATGTAATGCAATGCAATGGACGAAGCGACTCTTTTAATAAAATGTTACCTCGTATCATTGACCAGTTCACAGTCTGTGCAGCATATTATCGGCACGCTGCCTTTGAAACTACAGATCTGTAAAAAAAAACTCAATTTAATTATCTTTAAATTAATACGTATTGATATAATTGACTTGGTTGTTTTATTTAAGCCTATTTAATTAAAATTGTGTACCTAATTCATTTTTGTGTCAACTTGGAACCGGCTCCCCTATCTATATGTTAATATTTGTCATTTATTGCTTAAGAGTGACCTTACGAGGCTGGATAGTCACTACGGTGAACTGAAGCCTCAATAAAAATGTGAATAAAAAAATAAAAAAATACGTGAAGAGAAAACTTTGCACCCCTTTTTTAAGCATAATTGCGCGCACGCAAGAGGAGTGCCGAAACATAAAATTACGGTCGAATTTCGACCACTAGGCGACCATTAGTGATAATTATTCGCGTCCTATTATAGGGCCTACATGGAGCTTAATAACAGCATCGGTGAAATGTGGGTACTGCAGCTGAGCAGAACCTCGCCCTTCGGAGGGAGAATACAGGATATTTTGTTATGTAGTGCGCATAATTTGTGGACTAATTCAGTCTCTGTTCCTAAATGCAACCGCAGTATTGGGATACACTTTAAAACAAAATGAAAATTCGACTTTATGTAAGTTTATATAGGTAGTTGTTTCTCCAAGAACCTTAATGTAATATTCTTGTGTTTCTCTCATTTAAGTTTGTTTTTTGGTGCATCTACCTTCATTGTCTCTGCATCACCCTAAGGTTGTCTGGTAGAGAATGCCTACGGCATTAAGACCGCCTTTGTGCATTGTACATGAAGCATTTTAAATAAAAAAATAAATATAGTGCCACAAACTTATCTGACCCGGTCGTGGCGTCGCTGCTGTCGCTTTTATCAATGTCATCTCCATACAAAAATGTCATTTTGATGTAATTTTTGTTCCGTAACGACGTTAGTTCCAATTTTGGTCACCGGGTCAGATAAGTTTGTGGCACTATAGTGTTACTTACCGGCGCATAATTCTTGTCTTGTGTGTCAAGGAATGAACTCATACATCTAAAGATGCTCACACACTGACCAGCAACCTTGTTCCACTTGCACTGCGATCCTGTTATTTACATAAAAAATTACTCGACAGTGATAACTAACACCATTTTGCTAAATCAAAGATAAGATAATTAGATATATTTATTTTGTAGTCAGAAGCCCAATTCTCGTAATTAATTTATAATATGACTGAAAGTTGACCGAACTGAGATTATATTATGAATTGACAAAAAGTCATGTATTCTACTCCTCTTAAAGTTCAGTTAGCATCTAACAACTTTTTATCCGTCACTTATCGAGTAAAATGGTGCCGACACGAAGATCTTCAACTTTACTCAACCTATTTGTTTTTTTTTGTATTATTTATTCGTTTGGATTGTTTTTTTTTTGTATGATATTTGTTGCCATATAAATAACGCATACATTTACTAAGAAAACAACATAGTTATTGCAGTTTATTTACTAAAAATATACTTATTAAGTGGTTGTCCGCCACGCCGGACCGTATCGAAATTACCGAATTATTTATTTGTCCGTGGCAGTGGACTTTGCCAATAAAGAGTAATAAATAGGGATATCTATTCCTTTCATGAAATTGCAAAGTATTTAGATTTTTATGGTACTAACCATACCTTTTATGAATATTAAATGATAAATACATATAATAGCTATTACCTAGTACATTCGTGTTGTATAGTTTCAATTTTTGTGGTGGTTTGCTTAGCTTTTTCGTTTCTTCGTTGACAATGTCACTTACATGAACGCTCCATGAAAATATTGGTATTAAACTAGTACCTAGAGAGTGTGCACTTATCTGAAACAAGTGACGATTATCACTTGTTTCAGCAAGTGATAATTGTCACTTGTTTCAGATAAGTCAGACTCTGAAAATGAGCTTGAAGACCCGCATGATTCCCACTGCGCCATCGCTTGCTTCCTCTGTAATATGGTCAAGGATTATAATCGAAATATGGGCAGTATTACCTAGCTGACATGTTGATATCGTTATATAAGATACCCATCAGAACTTGATGCCGGTATATAGCGATATTTTTACAAACTATTGACATATTTGTGTAAATAATGCCTGGATTCTTTATAGAGAACAAAAATTACATACTACAGCTGGTCTTGTCAACTCTATGTTACTCCAGTTTATTGAACAACAACAGAGCGGCTACCCACCAACGGACTGAATATACTTGTGTCCGTCACGTGTGTGTGTAAGCCTAGACCACCCGATGATACCCTATTTGATAATGTGGGAGCACTATTTATCTACGGCTGAAGGTCCTTGTATGGATTTTTATAAAAAATCAACTTTATATTGTTTAAAATCTAATATACGGTATGTTCTGTGACGGGAAAAGATTCACGCAACAGTTTTTTAAATTTTTACCGAAAGGCTAATATTAGATTTCGTTTCACTTTCGTTATTTTATTTGTACTCATATATGGCAAAGTCCGCCAGGACGGACAAGTTATTTTGCTTGTAAATCTTCATATATTCGATGGAGTCCGCTGTGACGGACCCCCTTTTTCTCAAAAATGGTAAGAGTTCAATTTTTTTTATTATTTTTTCGAGGTCCTACTATTCTATAGAAACATAGTTTCTGACATGAATTTGTAAAATTAGGATATTGAGAACTCCGTCGAAATAAGGGTTAACGTTGTTTCTTAGGGTAGGGGAATACATCTAATATTCTTGGGAAATACCAAGAATATTAGATAGTATGGTTCTTGGGAAATACCATTTGTGACATTTATGACATTGGTAGTAGATCGGAATGAGATCCGAACTATATTTTGAACATTTTTATTTACGAGAATTGGGCCTCAGGTTTTTTTTTTATAAGGGTGTAATATTATAGAGATTCGATTGAAGTTGTTGCTAAGCACACTGCACGCTGGCACGAAAAGTTATTGAATGGTACGCTATACAAAAATAATATTATATCTATAGTTACTTCTAAACTAATATTATAAAAAGAAAATATTAGATTTTTTGTATGTTTTGTACGGTTTACGTACATACGGTCAGGTTGCAAACGCTGCAACCTACTTTCCTCGATAATATTTAAATAATATTTGATGTAATTTACAGTTAGTTGACAAATATCTAACTTACGCGGACACTGCGGATGAGCATCCAACAAACTTTACTGTAATTATTTAGTTGTTATCGGTATCTCTAATAAACTTTTAGTGTTACAAATCTGTGTGTTTACGTCAACTCACCTCACTCCAACTTACAACATAAACTGCAACTGTAAGGTGCCTACTACTACGGGATCTTACATGTTTGTTTGTAATGGATAAAATTACTGAACCGATTAAAAAAAAAACAAGTTTTTATTTTGTTTTGTAGTGAATTTTAGTACTGCGGTTGAATTTGGGAACAGACACTGATACACTGCAAATTTTGCGCACTACATAAAAAATTATCCTGTACACAATAGTTAATTAAGTTTACCTTCATGTAAATTCAACTGCTCACATGTTACGCAAGAAATAACTAAAACTATAATTACATGGCAAAACATGTTATAATAACCTGTTCACGACTGACTCACGTTACATCTGAGATACAACTAAAATTATCATTAACAAAACTGTTTTATCACCAATAAATTATTTGCATAGTTTTTTTCCAATATGGAGAGATAGCAGCCCACGGTTCCGCTCACATTCTAGGGAAATTACTTCATGTATAAATTATACATTATACCTGGATAAAGTATTCTTTATCTCTACATATTATAAAATAAATTCGCTTTCCGCGTCTGTCTGTATATCCGCTAACTCCTCTTAAACGACGCAACGGATTTTGATGCGGTTTTCAGCATCAGTTAGATAATTTTTCACGGAACGTTTATGTATTGTCAAGTGTTTTACACGTGCAGCCTGTGGACCAAATATACCCAGCGGGCCATCAGTTCCTTACGGGTCCAGTATAACAATGGATTCAGGATGTTGATGGGGCTGCCCCGTTTCTGCAGTGCATCTGGTATGTTCGCGCAGGCAGATACCGATGGCTTTCATGCGGTATTCAGAAAAAAATCTGCCTCGTTGCTCTGTAAAGTGCGGGGCAGCTCCAACTCCATCCTGAAAACCATAGCAAGGAGGTACGACTCTCTTATTTTAAAAGTGATTGTCTGTAGGTGCATCACAGACACCAACCTTGTGGCTAAATAGGTATTAAGTTTTACTAACATAGTTTTCATAAGTTTGTTTTCTTTATTGTTACTAACCCACTATGGATGTCACTTATCCGAAACAGTTTTTTTTTTTTTTTTTTTTATGTTTATAATACTTTCATATTTAATGTAAGCATAGTAGAGAAATTATACCCGTGTGAAGCCGGGGACGGGTCGCTAGTTTATTTATATGTATATCTTTACACCAGTAAAACCAATATGTAATCGCGGAGAATAAAATCAGCTGTTCCACACATTTAGTCGAGTGATATTCAATTATTTGTATGGAACAGCTGAATATTTTTTTCGCGATTTCGTGGTTGATCTCATATCAAAAGTTGTTCATAATGATGAGAACCGCGGAACTAAAATGGTAATGAACATCGTCTCTGATAATGAACTTCAATACGATCGTGAGAGACTAAACTTCGATGTACCTTATAATTTGTAGTTGTTGAAGTTGGAACTCCCAACTTAATGGTCACGATGGTATTGAAGTTTATTACCAGAGTTGATGTTCATTACCATTTTAATTACGCGCTTGGACCTTATAATATTGTATGCAAAATCTGCTCAATAATATTAGGAAGATGAAGTTTAACGCATTAATAATAAAAAAGAAATGACACACAAAACGGGCAAGATATTTTATTTAATTATTTATATAAATTAATAAATAAAAAAAAATTGGTAGAACACAAAAACAAAAATAAAACAGTTAATAATAAAAGCTTGTACTTAAACACATACAAAAGTGTATTTACTATACATTGACCTACTAGTACAATGGACGGCGGGTCTAGAACAAAATTCACGAAAAATGTGTCCCGAACTCCCGAGTCAATCTATGGCTACGTTCAGTAATTCATTTTTCGGTGCGAAAGTCACTCGTGCGAATGTCGCTCGCTCATCGGGAATAATTGAACGGCTTCGAGCAATCCACAACTGCGTTACGCGAGTAACCAATCGAACGACTTCAAAATATCTGCTGTATCCTATGACTACAGTCATTGGTCGGTTGACAGCAGTGCGACCGAGTGCTACTTTCACCCTCCTATTTCACGGAGTGACCGGAGCGATCGCCCGACGACGCCCGCTCAAATAACTGAACGGTTTAGTGTGATCACCCGGACGATAATGCGTCGTCGAGCGTCGTCCGCCGTAATAACTGGACACACCCTATATAAGCGTATGTACATTTAAAGAAATGTAAAAAAAACTATAACATCCTAATTCAAACCGTATCGTCATTAGTAAACAGCTTAATTTTACTTGCGACAATTTATTAGCCTATTCAACTTTTTCACAATACAGTACGGCATTTTTGACGTGTATTCTGTCGGTTGGCAAAACAAAGACTGGCGCGCGATTGGAATTCTTTTTTCGTTTTGGAACTCTTTTGGCTCGGACACTTTTGAGTGCGGACCCAATTACCATTGTATTAATAGGTCAATGTTAATATACATTAAAATATTTGTGAAGCCTGACAGCAACTACTTGGACCTTTGCCAATATACATGATGTGTGTAGATAGGAGCCACAATTTCATGATCGGTATATTTTTTACAAGGTAGCTCAAAGTTGAAATCTCTCACGATCGTATTGAAGTTTATTACCAGTGTCGATGTTCATTACCATTTTAGTTACGCGATAGACTCACAGTTCCCAGATATGGCCCGATATAAAAAAAATCTTAGTGATGATGGGAAGATGACGAGCGGATCTCACTGAATCTAAGAGAATACTAAATGTGTTGTTTTGATCAAAATTTTACTGAAACTGCACTTCTTTAGTTACGTGAATTAGCTTACAGTAGGCTAATTCACGTAACTACAGTAGTGCAGTTGCCGCGCAGTTGTAATAGAATATTGATCAAAATAACACATTTGGTAATTGTTTGCGCTGTTGACCAGGCAATAACATACCGCGCCGCTGATTTAAAAAGTTCCGTCACTGTGTCGGCCTCGCGTGCTATATGTGTGAACCGCAAATACAATAAAATACACCAATTTACATAAACCTACACTTACCCCAACTCTGCATTACTCCGCACATAATTTTACACCACTGCACAGTTCAATTAACCGCCACATTCAATTATAATTTTGGGAAACAAGTTTAAAGTTTTCACACAGCCGCCATATTTTTTGCAAGTTCGTTTTCATTCTGCCGCTACGCCCAATTTTGGCGCTCGCGTCACGGTGTTGCGCGGGATCTCGGAAGTTGTATCCGCTTCCGAGACCAAGTAATTAAAATAGTGCCGCAGATTTTCCCCAAACCCATATACGACGAGAGGATAATATAATATACTAATAAATATACCAAATAAAGAATTTAATATATGAGTAAATGTTAAAGAGTGTCTGTGTGTGTTTGTCGATTGAGCAACTTTTACTGGTTGCTCCCGCTATCCGCCATAGATAATAAACATCCCCCCGCCCGAGAAAGGCTGAAAAGCCTTTATCAACCAATCCGCAAAAAAATACCGCTATTATTACTAAGTACATTAAAAACTAAACCGTAACTAAAACTATAAAATAGATCCGTACTAGCAGACCTAGTCCAGTGGCATACGAGCGATTTTTACAACTGGCCGCAAAAAATTGCCTGAGAGAGTTTTCAGCCTCACAGATCTGATTACCCCATCCTTTCCAGGCAAAAGTTCCAAAATTCTACCGCGTTTCCATTTGAGAGGTGAAACATCTTCCTCTTTAATCAACACTAGGTCTCCCACTTTAGGTGGATCCGTAAGTGTTGTCCACTTATTTCGATTCTGTAAACAATGCAGGTACCGGTCACTCCACTGCCTCCAGAATCGTTGGGAGATAGCCTGAACCAATTTAAATCTACCTAACCGCGAATCAGGCACATCTTCCAGATTATATTCCGGAACCGAAAGTAGTGGTTTGCCAACCAAAAAGTGCGCGGGTGTTAACACTTCGAGGTCCTGAGGATCGTGAGACAATGGGCACAGTGGCCGAGAGTTGAGAACCGCTTCAACTCTTGCAAATACCGTTGTCAGTTCCTCGAAGGTTAAAACCTGCAGCCCGATCATTCGTTTTAATAAAGTTTTAGCCGATTTGACCGCTGCTTCGAATAAACCGCCAAAATGAGGTGCAGATGGTACGTTGAACAACCAAGTGATACCGCTCTTAGCTGCAACGTCCACCAAACCTTGTTCAACTTCTCTATTCCGTAGATACCTTTGTACATCATTAAGATGCCTGTTTGTCCCAACATAGTTGGTACCATTATCCGACCGAATCACACTCGGTAGTCCGCGCCGAGCTGAGAATCGTGTTAAAGCCGCTGTGAGTGCCTCAGTAGTTAAATCGCTAACGACTTCGAGATGTACTGCCTTAGTCGCCGAACAAACAAAAACACATAAATATGCCTTCAACACTTTAGCGTTTCTAAGGCGTGAGGCTTTGATTGAGAATGGGCCAGCAAAATCCGTTTGCACCGTGTGAAAAACCCCAGTTGCGTTAACCCTGTCACGTGGTAGTGCAGACATGAGTGGCTCCACAGGCTTCGCCCTAGTCCGAAAACACGAGATACATTTATAAATACGACTCCTGATAATCTGCCGAGCCGAAAGAATCCAATATTCCTTTTGTAGAATAGCCTGAAGGGCTGTTGACCCGACATGACAATACACCCGATGTGCATGATCTATTATAAGATTTGTTAGGGGATGGTCCTTAGGTAGAACAGCCGGATGTTTTCCCCGAAATGGAAGGCTCGACTGGTCCAAACGTCCCCCAACCCGCAAAATACCCGCTTCATCAATAAAAGGAAATAACCGCCGTAACCGCGTGGTGCATATTTTGTCCTTGGTTAGGTAATCTATGTCCGCAGCAAATTCTACTTGTTGCACCATTTTAATAAGCCGATCCGTAGCTAATTGGCGTTCCTTTGCCGTCACAACGCCTACAATTTTATTTGTGGGATTTTTAGTATTATGGATAAATCTAAGCCAGTAAACTACCGCCGATTGCAGCTTCACTAATGAGCTACATTTACTAAAAATAGGGTTTGATTTTGAAACGCCTACAAGTACTCTAACCGAATTATCTTTTGTGGATGGGTCTACTGGCCACGCCCTTTCGTCTTTAAGCCATTGTGGCTCCCACCACAGGGTGTGTGCTAACAGCTCCGATGCCCGACACCCGCGACTCGCAACATCCGCCGGGTTCAACTCCGATGGCACGTGTCTCCACTTCACGTTTAATCCGCAATTTACGATTTGAGAGACCCTATTCCCCTCAAATGTTGGTAACGTATGAGGTGGCACCCGTAACCATGCAAGAACAATAGTGCTATCTGACCAACCAAATATTTCTTCTATTTCCACTTGCTCTTTAATTGATCCGACTACGTACTTCATAAGACGTGACAATAAAGTCGCACCTAACAGTTCCATTTTAGGAATGGTAACTTTAATCTTGGAAGGTGCAACGCGCGATTTACCCATCATTAAAGAAACCTTTACTCCACCGCTTTTGTCCACAGTCCTCAAATATACAACCGCGCTGTATCCGCTTTCAGACGCATCCGAGAAACCGTGTAAGGAGCAAGTTCTATATCCACCTAAGGCAAAACGCGCCATATTAATTGCCTCAATTTGAGGTAGATCCGCAACGATAGAACTCCATTCCGCTACCACATCCGGTGGTGGAGTCTCATCCCACGACAACTTTAACCGCCAGAGCCGCTGCATAAGAACCTTACCCTGGAACAGCACCGGTGCGATCCATCCTAATGGGTCAAAGGTTCTTGCCAAGGTTGATAATATTGTACGTTTTGTACATTTACCATTATCCTGTAACTTGCAATGATATGAAAAGCAGTCGTTATTTGGGTCCCATTCAACCCCTAATATTTTAAAAAACCCAGGTCCATCTTCCTTTTCAAATGTCCGAGGCTTCTCTAAATCCTCCGTAGGAATATCTTGTAATAACCGCTCACTGTTTGACACCCACTTGCTCAACTCAAAACCGCCAGAGCGGAGCAAGGATGTCAGATCCGCTTTCAAAAGTTTAGCCTCATCTTCACTATCCGCACCCCCCAATATGTCATCCATAAATACTGAAGATCTTAGAAGATTAGCCGCCGCTGGGAACTCCGCTTCACCATCGTCAGCCAATTGCCGCAGCGTCCTGATCGCGATATACGGACTGGACTTCATTCCATATGTCACCGTATTCAAGGTGTACAGGAGCAAGGGCTGTTCTGGCGATTCCCTCCAAAATATGAGCTGATACTGCCGGTCGTCCTCATGTACGACAATTTGACGGAACATCATTTTGATGTCCGTAGTGAAAACATATTCAGACATCCGAAAACGACAAATAATTTCCATCACGTCTCGCTGTAGTTTTGGCCCCGCATGTAAAGTATCATTTAGAGACACCCCCGTGGATGTCCCGCAACTGGCATCAAAAACCACACGAATTTTCTCCGAATCCGCTTTAAAAATACCGTGATGGGGTATTATGTACCCTTTACCGCCTGCATAGTCGTCTGGGTCCCGGTCACAGACCGACATATGCCCCATTTGTTCATAATCCCGCATGAACTTGATGTACTTTTCGCGCAGTGTTGCATTTGACATCAACCGCCTTTCCATCGCCAAAAACCGCTTCTTGGCTAATATAATTGAATCACCTAATTCAGGTTTGCCCTTTGTTAGAAAAGGCAACCGTACCACAAACCGCCCTGACTCATCCCGCTGATGAGTATTTTTAAAAAGTGATTCACATTCCGCATCTAGAGGGTTAGACACTACCCTATCTGGGATATCCTCTACTTCCCAGAACCGCTCCAGAATTTTATCTACCGAGGCATGGGCTGTGAAAAATGACTGTGAAGTTTCATAACCTGATGGAACCGCGTAAGTTACTGGCCCCATGAGCACGTGTCCGAACACGGTGTTCATAGCGCACGGTAAATACTCATTTATCTTTATACATCCACCAAGCATTATTTCACTCATAAGATCCGCTCCGATTAATATGTCAATAGGGCGACTAACATAAAACTGATCATCCGCTAAATATATACCCCTATACCAAACCGCTAAATTAGAGGATAGACTTATGCTAGGTAAGCTGTGCGTAATGTTACCCAATATAGTTGCAGTAGTGGCTAGCCGAGGGTGGTCCGAATGTTTGGGGCACATTATCAAATTGGCCCCACCTTTGCAGTCACTAACCGGCATTCCCCCTATTCCCGTAATATTTGCGAAGTCTGACCTAAACCGCTTTAGGCCAAGTCTCCGTACACACTGCTCTGTGATAAAGGTGCTTTGACTGCCACCATCCAGTAGCGCGCGCACTTCTTGATATTGACCGCATCCGTCAGTGATACGCACCACAGCCGTCGCGAGCAGCACTGTCCGTTGGTATCTACTCGGACCCTCCGTTCTATTGTACACCGTTAAAGATGATGCCCCACCTACTACTGGTGAAGTCACCTTATGTCCATCTACTGGACCCTCTACCCTACCTGATGTATAAGTAGGTGCATTTACCCTAGATGTGTCCGCCGTACTAGATGTACGTGGCCGACCCGATTCCGCATTCGGTGTATGAGATTGTCCACCCACTGGTGGGCCCCCACCCGCTGGTGGCCCCCCGGAAGGACCCCCCGTCGCAGCCGTAGCTGCTAAATCAAAATGAATCAGGTGGTGATGTTTAGTTGACTTACATTTATAACATGACCAACCTGATGAGCATTGACTGATATTATGCTCTCCTAAGCACCTGAAACACAGCCGCAATTGCTGTACTTGTTCCTTCCGCTGGCGTGGTTTCAGTGCTAAGAACTGCCCACATTTTGACAAATTGTGACTACCCCGCTTGCATAATTTGCAAACCATAGATCCACCCTGAGATGCCACATGGTGTGACCGAGGAGTATGAGTACTTGTCTTTCCACTATGACTATCCCCGGAGGACTCCAAAATCCTAACCTCATTTTCTAAGAACTGGATAAGGTCTGAGAAACTTGGCAGCTCTTTATCAGTCATTTTATCTTCAAAATGCTTTTTTAAACCGCTATCTAATTTTTGAAAATTAATAAAAAACAAAAGATATGACCACTCCGTTACTGGGAATTTCATTTTTTCTAATGCCTTTGTGTTCTCCAGTAAAGTGTTCAAAAATGGTTTTATAGAATTTAAGTTTTTATTTACATGAGCTGTCCCTAATAAGTTATGTAATAATTTATCCGCTAATAATCTTTTATTATTGTACCTACCTTTCAGTAAATCCAATGCTATTGAATAATTGTCACCGGTGACCGATAAATGTTGGGTAAGTACTTTGGGCTCCCCAGACAAAGACCCTAATAAATAATATAATTTTTCTGTATCCGATAACAATGAGTCTTTTCCCACTAATGACTCAAAGAGATCAATAAATGACAGAAACTCTTCTATTTTTCCTGAAAAAGTAGGGAGCTGAACCCTTGGCAAAAAAGCCCGCTTTGCCTTTGCCACACCTGAGGAACCAGCAGTGTCATACTCAGATGACTGACAGCTACTTCCAGGAAATAACTCTAAATGTCTCCGCTTAATATCATAATATTTCTGGTTATATGTCACATACCTTTTCAATAACTCATCTAACTCATCATCCTCCTCTAAACCAGCCTGAATTTCTATGTGAGTAGATGTAAACTCAGTGTAAATATTTTCTAAATTACTATACCTTAACTTAAACTCATTTCTTTCCCCCTCAGAAATGAGACCTGACTGTGATAAATCATAAAGTTTATCTAAATTAAGTATAGCTAGATCATACCTAACTTTAAATAATCTTAATTGAGCTTTAGGAGGCATTTTAACCTAATAACTAAATTATCCCCAAAAATACAAAATTAACCTTCAGAAATCTCTCTAAAACAATATGTAAATAACTAATTATCTAATTAAATTAGTTATATTTATCACAAAACAAATTAAGAAAATTTACAAAAACACAAAAAGTTAAAGAAGTTTGTGGGATCCGAACCGCCTTCCCACAGTACCTTGAAGATTTTAAACGACACCTTATACCGCAAGGCTATCGCTATCCTTATTAAATGGTTTGAAATTATGAGCCGCTTTCGTAGGTTTGTAATACGAATCTATTTAGAAATTTCAACAAAAACCAAAAAAAAAAGAAAATAGGTACAAAAACAATAACAAAAAACGCAAAGTAAAAGTTTATCAAAGAACGACGATGTCGTTTCGTTAAAAATTGGTATGTGTGTAATGTGATATTTTATGAATGTTTGTAAATATTATACCGATAAAAGGGACACTACGATAAACTATTGTGTAGCCCTACCGCAATAAAATATAATTTGAGTTTCTCTGTGCAGTGATTAAGTAGGTAGGTATTCTAAATAGGTACCCAACCGCTCGGTACCTACTGATTTTTCGTGTTATACAACACGAGAGTTGGGGAGAAGCTTACCTGACGAAAGTACTCATAAACCGCCAGAATACTTTGTCAAGCAACCGACCGACCGCTTGTAGTGTATTTTGTTATAGCACGAAAGTACGAATTACAATGACGGACTATCCGGCTCGAAGGACCAATGTTTGCGCTGTTGACCAGGCAATAACATACCGCGCCGCTGATTTAAAAAGTTCCGTCACTGTGTCGGCCTCGCGTGCTATATGTGTGAACCGCAAATACAATAAAATACACCAATTTACATAAACCTACACTTACCCCAACTCTGCATTACTCCGCACATAATTTTACACCACTGCACAGTTCAATTAACCGCCACATTCAATTATAATTTTGGGAAACAAGTTTAAAGTTTTCACACAGCCGCCATATTTTTTGCAAGTTCGTTTTCATTCTGCCGCTACGCCCAATTTTGGCGCTCGCGTCACGGTGTTGCGCGGGATCTCGGAAGTTGTATCCGCTTCCGAGACCAAGTAATTAAAATAGTGCCGCAGATTTTCCCCAAACCCATATACGACGAGAGGATAATATAATATACTAATAAATATACCAAATAAAGAATTTAATATATGAGTAAATGTTAAAGAGTGTCTGTGTGTGTTTGTCGATTGAGCAACTTTTACTGGTTGCTCCCGCTATCCGCCATAGATAATAAACAGTAATCTTCTGCTTCTTCTTACGTTATGGCAATTGAGCCGATGTCGACTATTCTGCCATTTGGTAACCTCTGAGCTTCAGTGAGATACGCTCGTGTCAAGTTCGAGCGTCACTGCAATACGATCGGCGCGTCTTAAAATTACGTGAATTAGCCCTCAGGTCTCACTGCGTCTGCGCGTCAGCTGTTTGCACAGTTTTTTTAACCCCTGACACAACAGAGAGGAGTGTTATAGTTGTAAGTTTGTAGTGTGTATCTATGTATCTGTCTGTGGCATCGTAGCTCCAAAACGGATACACCGATTTCAATGGAGTTTTTTTTTAATCGAAAGCCAATTTAATCAGGTATCATTTTAGCTATGTTTCATGAAAATATAATCAGCCGTTCAAAAGTTACAGCCCTTTTTCTAGTTGGAGTCGAGGGTTTTTAACGGTTCGGTTATTAGATACTCAAGCTACCTATATCCAGCATTAAAGGATGCTTGTTCTTCCAAAGCCTTTGCTCTTCAGAGTTCTATCAAGGCCATACGATACTCTCTATCCAGGGTACGTAGTGGGAGACCTTGGTGTATAAGCCGGAGCTGCCGAAGCTGCCACAGGTCCTGTCCAATGACGTCACGCCAATGATGATGGGGGCGCAGCCGGCCTCCTGGAAGTCCACCAAAAGGGGCCCTCCGCTGTCACTCTGGTAAAAATGCATAATACAAAATTAAATAAATATTTGGCAAAATATACAAATTTTTAGAGTGCCAATATTCTCTTTGAAATCGTACCGATATATCGATTTATTTATTTTATTTTTATTAAAAAAATATCGATATAGTTAAAAAAAAAAATATATAAAAATATCAATACCGATATTGATATTTCAAAAAAATATCGATACAATATGTATCGATATATTTTTCATCTCCGACATCCCTACCTGGCAGGAGTCTTTGGGCTTCCCTGTATCTCCTCGACACAATTGCGTGGTGCCATTGAAGCCATTCGCTAAGTTCTCGTTCGGAGGGTAGAAGAACGAACACTGAATGTCATCGAAGTATGAAATGGTGGCCTGAAAGTATAAAAGTAGTTTATTAAACTTTTGCATATTATATTAAAACACGAGTTTGTGTTAGTATGTACAGTCTGTCAAGAAAGTTATGAAAAGGATTGAGGGCGCCACTTGTATATTCTCTTGTTTATTTTTAATATATTAATGCCGAAAACATTTTTTTATCACAAAAAATCTACACAGAATAGTAAAATAAACACATCGTTGTACCCCAACTGACTCCTACGGTACTTTAGGGTTGCGAGCGAAGAAGAATTTTAGTTCCTTCAAAATCCTTTTCATGACTTTCTTGACAGACTGTACATACTAACTAGCTACCATAGACTTATTATCTAAGTAACAGGACTGTGCACTCTGCTAAAACAGCGAGCCACATGAGATAGTTACCACAGAGTAATTTTATCTTGCTCTATTAGAGTGACCATCATTTTGTGCATCGAGTGAGACGTTGTCATTTTTAATTTTCCTGGGATGAATTGTGATGTAATGACTTGTGTGTGACTGAATTTGAAAAATAAGTTACGCAGATACCTTTAAAAAAATCGATGAATTTTGGAATTATCGGGGTGGGCTCGGTCTGTCATTGTTTAATTACATGTAACTACACTTGTAAATATGGTTAAATATATCCACTCTGCACCGCATTTAGTACCCATATCGTAAACAATAATTATGTAGAATCAATTTTCTAATTAAACAGTTTTCTTAATCTTCCTTGATTTCTACAAACTTAGATATCAATAAAATTCCGTTTTACCAAGGATAGAAAATCTTGGACCATTTATCTAATAATGATAGGTCTGTTTTATTTGCCCACGGATGCAACGGACGGACGGATGGTTTTATTTAAAGTGGTACCTAATAGTTTCACAGCATTGCACTATCACCGCCAATACCAATAAGGTATGCGAAACATGAAATGAATATAATATAAAACA
Source organism: Allophyes oxyacanthae (assembly GCA_932294325.1). Taxonomy (NCBI): domain Eukaryota; kingdom Metazoa; phylum Arthropoda; class Insecta; order Lepidoptera; family Noctuidae; genus Allophyes; species Allophyes oxyacanthae. The sequence goes on from OW028638.1 coordinate 1,930,474, forward strand.
TGCAGGTAGCAGTGGCGTGCACTCCGTGAAGAAAAAAGACACCTGCCTGCCTACCTTAAAAAACATAGTATTGAATAATATTATAATAATTACATTAATTGTGTATAATATCAGTTAATTTAAGTCTTAGAGTGAGGTGGCCAATCATAAAAAATCATTTAACTTGACAATACAACAAGTAAGCTTTTTTTACCTACACCGTAAGAAATGTCTGTGCACGCCACTGGCAGGTAGGTACTTGCTACATTTCGTTTCTACACACGATATTAAATAACATTTCATACATAGCATCACGTCTATGTATTCCCCGAAAGTTTAGGCAGAAATGTAATACTATTGTACATCCACATTCCGCCGATACCGTTGTTATGTAGGTCCTATGTAATAGAAAGAAAGAAAATAAATTATTTTTTTGCACAAAGGACACAGGATAGTAAAATAAAAATATAAAAACGAAAAAAAAACTTTTAACGCAACTATACAATAAGCTTTTAAATTATAGTTTAAAAAAAACAAAAAACGCGCTTCTGAAGGTGCCTGCAAAGGCCCAGTTGAAATAAAAACCTTCGGCTTCGGCCTCGGCATCGGCTTTGACTTTGACTTCGAATTGCACTTTGTCGTCGACTTTGACCTTGACTTCGATTTTTCGTATTCTTCTCAGCAAACCCTTTCATTTGATACCTATATCATGGGAGTGCTTATTAATTAACTAGTCCGCCATCTTTGGGAGCCTGCCATATTGGATTTAGAATGACGTAACTTAGCTAACCATGCATTGTCATCTAAACTAAACGTGTATGTAAAATTTCAGCTCAATCGGAAACCGGGAAGTGGGTCAAATTTAACTTCCAAGATTTTCTTACATGTTAGTTAGTTACTTACAGGTGAAGCTAATAAAAGCGTGCTAAAAAGACAGGTTAACATAAACAGTATTATTTCGTAGCTGTTAATTAGGCATTGCAGTCGGGTCGGTACATTAGTTAATGTCTTTCGTGAACATGACTTATTGAAGTCATCTGGCTTAAAATGATGACTGGCATCGCCACCGAATTTTTCCCAAATTTTATAGTAATCAAAATTTTTAGGATGCCGAAATAGCGAACTAATTATAATTAATAATGATATTTTAAAATATGTCATTAATTTAATTAATATAGTGAAATCGTAGCACTAGTACAAACCCAAAGTCCGACAGTAATACGAGTATGTAAATATTGTCACCCTATCAGCAACTTAGACAAATTTTGTAAAATTTCATTATATTCAAGGTTACCCGTGGAAGGATATTATTACAGCCAGAATATGTTGCAATTCCACAACCTTTCACGCATCACATTCACCATTTTTGTAAATAAAATATTAAAATACGATTAAATATTAATTTAGTACCGTCAACCTGTCACAAATTGAATGACACGAGCTTTTTTTGAAGTTGTCATAATACACTAATAAAATCTATCATAAAATTACGGAGGTTTAGTTTTTTAAATAATAAGATTACGAAAAAAAATTATGATGATAAATTTGTTCATATTTAAATTTAAAAAAACATTGTACATCGAGCAAGATAGTAAATTCATTATTTTAATAATTTTTGTGTACGATTCCAATCTTCGTACCAAATCTACTAAAATGTACCAACTTCTATCCTGGCAATTGTTAAAACGAGACACACAGCTCCGTGGTCGCTCTTTCTAGAGGGTCTCGTCTCCTTTTACTTCAAATACAATTCTTAAGCGATTGTGATAAGGTCTGTTTTTCTTTGCGATATTTTGCTTATTGCTTGTTCTAGTTGTAGGGGGGAGCCCTACTTATTATTTCTATGCTAGCTACAGACTAACTTATAGACATAGAAATAATAAGTAGGTCCCATCTATGTCTATAGGTAAACAAACACAATAATGGCGCCAAAACCTAACAGTCCATCGCGCATACGCCCTAGTGCGCGCTACCATAGACAATGTGTAGCCGCTATAAGAATTGCGTTGAAATCTCCTTCGTGGATCCAGAGTGTACTTTAGAAAAAAAAGTTATTTTATAGCCGTATTTTGTTAAGAAAACTGTATCATTCATAATAAAACTTTTTAATTTTATTATAGTTCTTTGCATGTGCATAAAGTCTGTCATTATCCACAGTACAATTTTTTAAAGGAATCCTTATTTCCTCACCAGTTTTAAAGTTCCTTGTTCTTCTCCTTCTGAGTCCCAGATGACTGTATGCGCCTTGGTAATGCCAAACTTTTCATTTTCTGATAAGATACACGCTGGAAGTACCTTATTGGTAAAAGTTATCCTGAAACATAATGAAATAATAGATTAAAAAAAAAAACTTTAACCCCGACAAAAATGAGAAGTGTTATAAGTTTGTAGTGTGTATCTGTGGATCTGTGTATCTGTCTGTGGCGTCGTATCTCCAAAATGGATGGACCGATTACAATGCAGTTTTTTTATCGAAAGCTAGTTAGTTTAATCAGGTATCATCTTAGCTATGTTTCATGAAAATCTGCTCAGCCGTTCAAAAGTTATCTCTCTTTTTAACACGCTTTTATTAGCTTCACCTGTAACTAACTATGTAAGAAAATCTTGGAAGTTAAATTTGACCCACTTCCCGGTTTCCGATTGAGCTGAAATTTTGCATACACGTTCAGTTTGGATGACTAAAGCGTGTTCTATAGTTTTTTCTAAACTATAATATTTTATTCTAGTTGGAGACGGAGCTTTTTGGCGGTTAGGATAATACAGTCTTTAACTTACGTAGTCCCAATCTCGAGGAGCGCGATGTCGTGGTACTTAGAAGGCGGGTTGTACTTCGGGTGAGGAGTGCTTCTCTTCACGCTGTGTTTCTGCCACATGTCTACAGGATCTGTGCGCTTCACTATGCCCAAAGCTACAAACTGCACTAGACCTCTGAAAAAAAAAGTGTGTATTATGGTCTTTTAAAATCTCTTCATGGTAGAGCCACAAGTATAATAAATCCTAAACTAACCGTCAAAAGCCCCCGACTCCAACTAGAAAAAGAGCTGTAACTTTTGAACGGCGGAACAGATTTTCATGAAACATAGCTAAGATGATACCCGATTAAACTAGCTTTCGATTAAAAAATACTGCATTAAAATCGACCCATCCGTTTTGGAGCTACGATGACACAGACATACCCAAGCACACACCGAACACGGTTTTTTTTTAAGCTAGATGGCACCGGAATCCTACCATCTGTTTTAACTTTACATTATGGAATGCAATAAAGATTTGATTTGGAATTTCCTATCTGACTACCTCTGAGAAGAAACACCGAAACAAACTCAGGGGTCAAGATCTCCTTGAAAGCCCAGAAGTCCTAGTGTATTTATTTTTTAACAAATCCGTTTTTACCCATCGACCGCGTTCTGTGTGCCTATTGAAAGAAAAGCAATATATTTTTACACAAATTAAGACAAAAAAAAAAGTAAAAATTTAAAACAAAAAATTCAAAACACGTTCCAAAAAAATTATAATATAAAATAACAATTACTAATATTAAATGTCTGTGGACTCAATGAGTAGGATTCTTTGAATTCATTATGCGTCGCATTTGTGCAAAAAATGGTCATCGTTCAGCATATTGCTGAGGTATTGGTCCGCTCCATAAACTTATTCCTCCCTTACAACTAGATAATAAGACTATGGGGCTCCCCTACAACAATAAGTCTATGTATTAATTAAGTTTATGGTCCGCTCCGACCTCTTCACCAATCGGTATGTATGTAACTTTCTTAACAAATCGAGATAAGTTTTGGTTCCGCTAAGGACTTACAGCTTATCATCATTTAAACAGTGTGCAGCGGTCAGGATAAACTTCTCGCTGATGATTGCTCCTGCGCACAGCCACTGAGCAGATTTCATATCTTTACCATATCCCAACAAGGCCTGGAAAGTGACAGATTAAAAAAAAAAAAAAAACACTATTACTTTCTTTTCTCATATCAGGTTCTTATTTTCTCAAAAAACTGAAGAAAATATTTCGCCACCAAAATTGACAAAAAATTTCATTAACTTTTAAATCTTGAATATACCTCAATTCACCGTTTACCTGAAGCCCAATACACAGTATTTACTAACTGAAAGTTGACGGAACTGAGATTTTAATTATTATTATGAATTGACCAAAAATCGGTATTCTACTCCTCTTAAAGTTCAGTCCGATTTCAGTATGATATGAATGCAATATTATTGCAGACTCATTGTTTCAATCTCATTTTTGACGTTTATGTCATGTATGGACGAGAATAGCAATTTTATTATATGTGTCGCTGTCGGTTCAAAATGTTAGCAGAATACCGATCTGGCTTCAATCAAATTTCGACTTCATTACAATAATTATAATTTCACGTTGGACGTTGTTTGTTAGTGTAGGAGAATACCATTTGTGATATTTATGACATTGATACTAGATCAGCGGGTCTACCGCATAACAAAATGGTAATGAACATCAGACTCCCATCTTCATGATCGGTATTTTTCTTACAAGGTACATAGTTCGAAGCTTAGGCTCTCACGATCGTATTGAAGTTTATTACCAGAGTCTGATGTTCATTACCATTTTGTTACGCTGTAGACCCGCGGAACGAGATCGGATGTATATTTTGAACATTTTTAATTACGAGATTCGGCTTCTGGATACAAGCCCAACAAGTTACAAGTAATATTATGATGTTATGGTATATTTACCATATATGATTGGCTGGAGGTAGGTCTTGGACTTTCCCATGGTTCAATGAAGCCCGTATGGTTTTCTCCAATGGAGTTGCAGTTCTTTATAGTGTCCAAAGTTCGTGTAATCGCTGCAGTTTGATGTAACTTACACTCATAATCCAATTTATCGATAAAATTAACGCATTCTGAAAATAGAAATACATGAGGGCTCAATTATGGAGGGCCGGAAAGTCGCGCGGCGCGCAAAGCGGCGTGTCGCTCTCTCGCTCGCTCTATATGAACCGAGATACGCGCCTTTCTCTGCGTTGCGCGCCGCTTTGCGCTCCGCGCGACTTTCAAGTTCTCCTTATTTGAGCCCTAGATAAGAGTTACGTTGTTTTTAGTCCCATTTTTAACAGATTTCAAATAAAAGAGCAGTGGCGAAGGGTGACAGTTTTAAAAGGGGAAGCCGTCCCAAAAACGCTGCAATTAATGCTGCAAGACAAAAACCCATACCGTCTCATGTAATCTACAAGCTTGGCTTGGTCAAGTTCTTCCAGACATGACTATATAGTCAACTTGACCAAGCCTTTTTTTTGTCAGTTGGATGAGTAAGTAATATAATATTACGTTGGTCTAGACACTAACCAATTCCCAAAGGGAAGCCGATGGGAATCGGGTTGTATGGACTCTTCGCCACTGTAAAAGAGGATGGTATGCATTCGACGCGGTTTTTTTTGCCTTAATCGTTTGTTATTTTGTCTGGGAAAGTGGGCCTTAGAGAGGAGGCCTGAATCTAACTGAGAACACTAAAAGGACGATAAATTTTCCAACTTTCATCTAAATTATAATGAGAATTATGTTAGAAACAATAATAAAAGCTGTGAAAAGTGCTTTCATGAAATATATTTTATTTTAAAATTTATGTTATTTCCTGTGCGAGTCCAAAATAAGACTGAGTTCTTCTTTCGTTCTTCTTATATTTAATTTAATAATGCAAAATATTTTAAGTTTAATTACAAATATCAAATCAAAGCTGCAATAGATTAAAAAATTATGTAGGCATTATGAATGGGCGGCGCGGCGACGCGATGCGTGTGTGTGTCAGAGTAGCCGAGCCCGCCAGGTCATGTGGCCAAGTTCATGACCTTAGTGCCATTCATAATCACAGAGGAATAAAGGTTTTATGCAAACGAAAACATCAATTATTTTAATTAATTTTGAAAACGTATAAAAATATGTTGATATTATTTAAATTCTTTTGCTCAAAAGATTCTTTTAACCTTAGATTTACATCCTAAAATATTTTGCTTTATTAAAATAAGATTATGGGTCATTCTCCGAACAGGATTCTCGGCGTCATATTCATGGTAATTTTCATTTTTAATATTTTTATGTAACTAACTTTAAAATATTAAAATTTACAATAATACAAGTTCATTGATATGTATAACAACAAAATTAGATAAAAAATAAAGATAGAATTCAATTTAGAAAATTTTGCTTCCACGAAAATGACTGAGCAAACCACGAAAATGATACAGTAACATATGATGGTAATATCGATACTAAAAGTCGCTAAACAATCCCTGCTTTTAGACGAAGCAAGACTTACATTTTTATAATATTGTCTACCGACTTAATAATTATCTAATTACGCATTATATAGTAGCTCAAACTGTGTATCTGACATTTGTCACAACCCCCTGGTAGTTGTTTTCACTTGTCCTTTTATTAATAACACTAGCTCTATTAAATAACTTGGTATTATAATCGACGAAACTCTTTCTTTTAAACAGCATATTGCCACTTCAGCGAGTAGAATACGTAAGTTAACATTCGTCTTCAAAAACCTGCGCTATATTTCGGATAACAAATTAATTAAGCAGGTCTACCAGGCTTTGGGTCAATCAATTATCCAATACTACATTACTTCTTGGGGAGCTGCCCCAAAAACCTTAATGTTAACTATGGAATGAGCCCAAAGAGCAATCCTGAAGTCCATTCCTTTTTCCTACACGCCTATTGCATGAAAGTTGTAATGTATTACCAGTCCGCCAAATAAAGCATATTGTACTATAATACATATTGCACAGATCCCTTACGTATATGCCAACCTTTCTAACTCAAAGTAACCGCGAGTCGCATATCGGCGACGAATAGAACCAAACGTGGGTATGATCTTTTGTCAAGCATTCTAGCGAACGCTCGAGGAAATGCTCAACAGAATACCTGTAATGTAATGTAACATTAGTTAGAATGCTAATTACAAGTTTACTCTCAAGTTTATCATCACATTAAGCGAATTATGAAGGTTTTTTAATTTTATTTAATAGACACCGTCAATAGATCTTTGTAAAAAAAAACCTTAAATACTTAGTATTGATTTAAGAACTTCTTAGTAGAATATTTTATACAATCATGTTTACTTCAATTTTATACATTTTCTAATAGTAGGTACCTATTAGTGTTAAAATACAACTGGATAAAAGGTATTTTAACAATTTAAAATACCCAAAAAACCACCTAGATCGACCCAAAAACACTGTTAGCTACGTAATAACTAACCAAATATCACAAAGACGTCACCGTTCTAAACAAATAACACACTATGGGTTATTTATGCTCGATTATCGTTTTCCACATGCAGGAAATCCCAAACCAACGTATTTAGCAGTAAAATAAGGTTCATTAAAGCTAAGAAAATAAAAAACCAATTAGTTTTCAACGTTATTAACGAAATAAATAATGAAAAGCGTGTTAAAAAGTAGAAATCTATTTTATGGGTTGATAAGTGATTTTCGTGGACACCACCAATGCCACGTAACTGATGAATTTTAACAATAATCTGAAATAACTACGTAAATAATGACATAATTGCAACTCCAGGTACCTTATCAAAATCTCGATTATTTATGCTAACTTATAGCCAACCTTAATTGTTTAAAAAATCTATTAATAGGTAAAACTTAGTGTCCACGAAACTTACCTACGAATCGTGTGACCGATACATTTTGTCTCATAACTTTTAAACGACTTATGGAATATGAAATATATTTATTTTACGAATTCTACAACTATTAACAAGTATTCTGATATACAATACATAGGTGTTCATTATAACATTGAGAATATATACACGATTGTTTTAAGCGAGCGGGCAGTGTGACACGCGAAGAATTGCGAAATGAGCCCCGTTTTTAGTATTCTGATTTAGTTTATGGCAATTTATTTTTAAATGATCTGGATTAAAGTATATTCTTTAGTTACAGTAATAAGTGAAGAAATATATAAAAAAAAATCAATACTGTATCTTTAATAACTACAGATATATTGCTGTGTGACCACCAAAATCGACCTCTCGGAGAATGACCCTTATATGAGGAAGTATCTCAGATACTCACTATCATGCGCTTTTTGTCCTGTTAAGTAGAGCATTCCTGCGTGCGAGTTGAATACCATTTTCCTGAAAATATACATTTTGTCGGTATTCATTTTACAGTAGTACATAGTTACATACTGTAAATAGAGGATATTTTTTTAATGTAGTGCGTATAATTTGTAGAGTGATTCAGTCTCTGTTCCCAAATGCAACCGCAGTATTGGGATACACTTTAAAACAACTAATTCTGAGCTCAAAGTCAAAGTCAAAGATTTTTATTTCAACTGGGCCTTTGCAGGCACTTCCAAAACGTCGTGATTCTAGGCGCACGGTTCCAAGTGGGTTGGTCCTGGAAAAGATATCGGCAAGACACTCCATGGATACTCTTTTCATAAATCAAGCTTAAAATAAACCTCACCTAATGTCATCAACAAAGGTGCAATCTGTGCAACATACTACCGGCTCCTTGCCTTGAAATGTGCAAATCTGAAAATAAAATACAAAACAATTGTAAAAAGACCCTTATCGAAGCCAAGAGTCACGTATTCTTCTCATAATTACGAAATCATCATTATGAACAACAACATGAAATCATGGAAAACAATCTGCTGTTCCATACAGTGAGTCGAGTAAAATTGAATTATTTATACGAAACAGCAGATTTTCTGTTGTTCATGATGATGAGATGAGTTCAATACCTTCCTTTAATATGTCCATTGATCAAAAGTCACTCTTTTATGTATATAAAAAATTCAAAATCTTACCGGCGGATAATCTCTGGTCTTCAGAAAGTCCATAGCGCTTTGACACTTGAAAATATTAACACAAGTCCCGGTAGCACTCTTCCATTCACATTTGGATCCTGCAAGATTTGTCATCGGGTCATCAGCCGCCTAAACAAGTTGCAATCAATCGCTAGAGTATAGAATCTTATTATACAGGGTTATTTGTAAAACACCGGCAACGCTTTAAGGGGTGAAACTACTCATCAATATGAACAACTTTTACTACGGGACCAACCAGGAAATCGCGAAAAAAAATTCAAACTTTTCATACAAAAGATTAACCTTGCTCCATCAAAATGTATGAAAAGTTTGAATTTTTTTTTGCGATTTCATGGTTGGTCCCGTAGTAAAAGTTGTTCATATTGATGAGTAGTTTCACCCCTTAAAGCATTGCCGGTGTTTTACAAATAACCCTGTATAACCTAACCGTAAAAATCCCCGACTCCAACTAGAAAAAGAGCTGTAACTTTTGAACGGCTGAACAGATTTTCATGAAACATAGCTAATATGATACTCGATTAAACTAGCTTTCAATTAAAAAAAACTAAATTGAAATCGGTTCATCCGCTTTGGAACTATGATGCCACAGACAGATACACAGATCCACAGATACCCACTACAAACTTAAAACACCCATCTTTTTGTCGAGGGTTACAAAAGATGGTATAAGCAAGTATACACCCAGCGGGTCTAACGCGTAACTAAAATGGTAATGAACATCGATTCTGGTTCAAACTTCTATACGATCGTGATAGGGTAAATTTAGATCGAGCTACCTTGTATAAAATTACCGTTCATGAAGTTAGGACTCCCATCTTCATGATCGGTAAAAAATTACAAGGTAGCAGTGGCGAAGAGTCCGTACAACCCGATTCCCACCGGCTTCCCTTTAGGAATTGGTTAGTCCATAGACCAACGTAATAATTATTTACGCATCCAACTTACAAAAAAAGGCTTGTTATTCAGTTAGGTCGAGCTCTTCCAGACATGACTATATATAGATCACAAGAGACGGTATAGATCATTAAATGCAGCAATTTTTAGAGGGCATTATTGGGACGGCTTCTCCTTTTAAAATTGTCACCCTTCGCCACTGCAAGGTAGCTCAAAGTTTTGTCTCTCGCGATCGTATTGAAGTGTATTACCAGTGTCGATGTTCATTACCATTTTAGTTACTTGGTAGACTCGCCGCTCAGTGCGGTGTGACCTGGTGTGACCTTTATACGAAGTTGTTATTTTAAATCACAATTTTTTTATTAACATGGGTTACTAATAAATGCGATAAAAAACATGAGACAACGCACCTTGATGTTTATTAATTAATTCACTTAATACATCACTCAAGGAAAACAAAATGATTAAATGACGAAGCATTTTATAACAAAAACCAAATTGATACTACGATCGTTCCGCGGAAGATTCGCGTTATAACTAAAGTTAATATAGGTAGGTACATATAATAAGATAACAAGTACATTGGTTCCGATTCTGTTGGGCACTAAAAGCAAATACTATAGAGGGAGTATATCAAGTAAGAGCAGGAGACGTATATAGAAAGAAAGAAAGAAAAAAGTATTTATTTGACACAGCACAAAAACAATTTTAAAGATAAAGTAACAAAAAATAAAAGAATAAAACATGTAAAAGAAAAAAATATTTATCTTAAATAAAAAATGGGTTGTACGTCGCAGCTGTGTCAAAAAGGCTTCCGCTCAGCAGCTAGCAGTATATATGGCCCTACTCTCACTAATGTATTAGCTCTATATGCAAAGTGAGATAGCGATAGAGTTTCTAATTCATCTTGAAACGCTGCGTGCCATCAGTCGAGTTGTTTTCATCAAGCTGGAGGGCTCGGTGCGTCAAGTGTTTTGTGAGATTATCTTTGAAAATATCAAGTGTGTGGTGATTTTAACTATTTGTGCACATACAATAATGACAATACTGCGTGCAGCTACCGGCTGCAACAGCCGGATGGGTGTTTTGACTGAAAACGGTCAAAAAATATATTTCCATCGGTAAGTCATTTTCAGTAAATATATAGATGTTTCTATAGTACAAATGGCGGCATTACTTCGCTGAGCGGTAACAGATAGAATATATCTATCTCTATTAGTTTTGTTTATGTAAAGAGAAATGTCTATAGGTATTATGTTTTTTTTTTTTTTTTTTTTTTTTAAGAAAACATTGCCCCTGTCTAGGATTTCTCCTGTATCGAGGGTACAGTTTACAAACATACTTTTCACATGCACACACAACCAGACCCGAAACAACTATCTGTAGGTCATACAAATATTTGTTCCGTGCGGGGATCGAACCCGCGGCACGTAGCGCAGAAAGCTAATTGGTTAGCCACTGCGCCAACAGTGTCGTCCTACTCGATAGAAGGACTCTATAGCAGTGGCGAAGGATGACAGTTGTAAAAGGGGAAGCCGTCCCAAAGATGCTCTCTAAAAATTGCTGCAAGACAAAAATCCGTACCGTTTGCGTTTCTTGTAATCTATATATCGGAGTGGTCAAAAATGGTCAATGCAATGGTCATCACATAAGTGGATGCTACAAAACGCAAGCGTCACCTGCGGCTAGTTTCATGACGCTTCGGCAGAGTCTCGGTGCGGCGCTGGCGGTGCTAGAGAGCCTTAGGAGAGAGGAACGAACAGTCGTGGAAGACGGTCGTGGAACGAGAGTCGTGGAGACTAGTTGTTCTAGAGTCGTGAGATGATCGCTGAGAGCGAGATTGCGAGGCGGGCGTACCGAGGAACTGTCTTACGTTTTGATAGTGTCCATTTAGTGTTAGCAGTTAATGAAAACTGTTCAGTGCATAAATAAGAAAAAGACAGTTAAGACTTTAAGCGTGACTATAGTGTTGTAAGAACTATTGTGAAATAGCAATAAAAATTGTAAAGTGAACATTATCGTTGTTTGCATTGAATATCCTGATATTGAGAGACAAAGATGTCAGATAAAGATCATTCTTCTCCGCCCACCCTCCTGGCTGTCTGTTGTGTTGTGTGTTTTCCGACATATATTATATAGTCATGTCTGGAAGAGCTCGACCTAACTGAATAACAAGCCTTTTTTTTTGTCAGTTGCATGAGTAAATAATATAATATTACGTTGGTCTAAGGGAAGCCGATGGGAATCGGATTGTATGGACACTTCGCCACTGCTCTATAGTATTTGCTCTTAGGTTGGGCACTTTAATAGCAGCGCTAGCACGACGGGTAGACAAACCCGCTTTCTCCATCCTTTGTCTCCTTCATAGAAGATAAAACGTAAAATTGAGAGAGAAAACTGTAAAAAGTTTCTATCTTCCGTTTTTGCTACGCCTATCCCAGCAGTGGGCCGAGCACAAATGTTTTGACGTATGGTAACGTAAACGTAAGCAAATTTTGATTATAAATTACAATGAATCTATCGCATTTTTGTTCAATTTTATGCAACAAACACACTTTTTTCGTGAAAATGTAAAAATATTGCATGTATTTCCAAAAAAATATCATGGATTAAACGTGTATTTTTGGTTCTAAATTTGGTTACATTTACGTTACTATACGTCAAAACATTCGTGCTCGGCCCACTGGACTATACTAAACTAAGAACGTGTGTTTCTTTCTGTTATTACTCATCTGATTAAACACAAACATTTATATTTCTCAAGGCCCATTAGAAAGGTATAGAAAAAAAGAGTTTCCGTGGAGTTTCTTGCCGGTTCTTCTCCATAGGACCTATTTGGAACCATCGATGTCTATTATGCTTAGTGAACTCAAAAAGTGAGACGTGTCAGGTACTCCATTTTCAGAAAAATGGAGTGTTTGATCACCAGTCAAATGCCGTTTACAAACATAATTATTAATTTGTGTATTGAATAAAAAATATATAATAACAGTAGCTATTCAATTAGTGCATGTATCGCTGTTCTATTTAAATATTGTTGAATTTAAAATTTGACGTCTTCAAAAAATACGTCTCATTTTTTTAGCTTCCCTTTGTATGACAGAGCGTATCTCATAGAGATAATATATAGATATATATATATTTCTATGATGGCGTATCTATAGACATCGATGTTTAGAAACGCGCACCCTAGAGTCTCGACATTACTTACGTGCCTGTATTTGGTTTACATGAAATAAATATCTATTCTATTCTATTCAAAAAGGAAGTGACAGATGTGTTTATTCTAGTAGTTTAGTATTGTCAAAATGTGCAACAGAATCGACACCCGTTATTTTGTTTATCTTATTTTATAAATACTTCGTATATTACTGGTTATCCGAAATGAGTGTCCGTGGAATTTCTTGCCGGTTCAGTAAATAAGATCAACTTTTTTTGCAACCGTGCACAAGTATTAAGTCTTTAACGTCTCAAAAGTGCATAATATAAATGAGGAACAAATATTCAAACCGCTTTTTTAACAGACTTCAAATAAAATATTATACTTATTTTAAAAAAATCTATAGAACACGCTTTAAGTCATCCAACTGAACGTGTATGCATAATTTCAGCTCAATGGAAAACCGGGGAAGCTTCCAAGATTGTCTTACATAGTATTTATATAGATAGTTTAGTTACAGGTGAAGAGGTGAAGCCAATAAAAGCGTGTTAAAAAAGGGGGAGGTTCTCAATTCAATTGTATGTTTTTGTGTGTTTGTTATGCCATTGCTCCGCCAATTGGAGACCGATTTTGAAAATGTTTTGTTTGTAGAGTAGGTATAATCTCGAGGTGGTCCCTTTTAAATTTGGTGAAGATCTGATGAAGAACTTCGGAGCATAACAGCATATCACCCGCGATTACTGTAATCGCATGTTGATTGTATTGTTTATTAATTATTTTTAACATGACCTATAACTGGATCTTTTTGTACAATTATAATAAATTAATAACAGTATTAATCTCAGTATTAATTATAATAGTAATTCCTCCGACGTATCTATTAATTAGACTACAAACAGGTTTTAATAATCTGTTTTGAAATAAGAATGAGCATCAAATACCATTGCCTCATAGCTGCTATAAAAAAACATTCAAATTTAGAATCCACCATTTGACAATTTGTTTTGACAATGTAAATTTTCTTTTTCATCAAAATTTAATTTAAAATATTTCGAAAGCCTTTTTTAAATTAAAAAATGTGTAATATACGTGAAACAGGAACGCTAACATTATTTAATGGTGAAAATTGTTCAATAAGAAACGAAGCTTTGGAAAAAAGATACCGAAAATGTGGATTTCTGAATTTGATCCTCCATGTCGATATTTACGGTAAATATAGATCAAATTATTGCGAGCAAAATCGATCAAAAATATGTAGTAACGACTCTGCTATCTCAATAACATCTATATCGTCATCGACAAGAAAAATTATTGATGGTACCGACGGCAACTCGAGCGACCCTTCGGTTAAAAATGTTGATTCCAGACTAAGTCGGTTCTCTATGTCGACAAAAACATCAGGATTATATCCGAACAGCGATATTATAGCGAGACGCGTCAACAAGAACAGACTTTGTGGAAACAACTATATTTTTGGCGCCTTGGTTCCAAAATGAAGAAATATGTGAATATTTAGTCTGATTTTGTCATTATAAATTAAATGTTAACATAATGTAAAAGCTGTTTTCATTTATTTCCAGTTTGGATTCCGTATGGAATGAGCCCAGCGGGTCTACCGCGTAACAAAATGGTAATAAACATCAGACGCTGTCAATAAACTTTAAAACGATTGTGAGAGCATAGGTATACTTCGAAATACCGACCATGAAAATGGGAGTCCCAACTATTATGTTCGGTAATTTTTTACAAGATAGCTTTTTTACATGGAGTCTGATGTTCATTACCATTTTATTAAGCGGTAGACCGGCTGTAGGCTAATTCACGTAACGAAAATAGTGCAGTTGCCGCGCAGTTGCAGTAAAATTTTGATCAAAACAACATATTTGGTATTCTCTTAGCTTCAGTGAGATACGCTCGCGTCAAGTTCGAGCGTCACTGATCGGCGCGTCATAAAATTACGTGATTTAGCTTAGCCCTCTGGACGATACTTTTGGATAAATTGACATTGCGGCGGAAAAGAAAAGAAGGGAAGACAAGCGACTTTTTAATTATTGTTTATTTTGGAAAGAGTTATCCAGAAAAAAATATAAAAATAATCTGTCACGCTTAGATTATTGATTGGTTGTCGATTGGTTGTCGCAGCCGCTCCAACTAGATTCCGCCGGCGTACTAATAAAATGCGGCAAAACATACTACGCAAGAATAGGCGTACTCGAGTGAGTCGGTCAGATTAAAATGCCGGTTTGCGTAGTAAAACTGTGCAAAAACAATACAACCAAAATTAAAAAAAACCCTGGGATATGTACCATCAGTAAAGATTGTATAATTTCCGTAATAATTTCAACAATAAATAATACAAACCATAAATGACAATCACCGGGTTTACATAATCTAAGCAATCACCACATGACAATCACATGTCAATTACATGAGTTGTCCAGAGTTGACTATATATAAGTCAATGGAGTTGACGCATTCAAGGAGCCATTTTTTTCAGGTAGTGCGGTATCTAGTTGGAGCGGCCGCGACAACCAATTTATAAGTTGGAGCGGCCGCGACAACCAATTTATAAGTTGGAGCGGCCGCGACAACCAATTTATAATCTAAGCTGTCACGTCTGGTTTTAGGAATATCAAACATCAAACTAAAACTACAATGTAGGGTAGCTGAAATAAATGCTTTGAAAGTAGAAAAAAGAAAATGGGACGTGTTAGAATGTTTTCGCTAAAACTTTTAGGTCATACCTATTTAAATAAATTTCTTGTGGGGTATACAGGATGCTGCAAATGTTATCACATTCAATGGAACAGAACCAAGTATTTAGTATCACGAATCTGTGACCGTACACAAAAATCAATCAAACTCAATCAGTAGTTTAGCCACAGGAACGAATTTAAATTTTCATAATTTTACACATAATACCACGATCTCTAGGCACAGTTTGAAAAGTCTCCAACGTATTCTAACCAAAACTATTTTTATTTACACGTGTATAAACAGATAAAGGGGACATAAATTTCTATTTCCATCTCCCTTCACGATGTGATATTTATTGCAAAAAAAACTTGCGTAATAATTGCAGATTATTTGAGTACGGTATCAAAAAATGATACCGGTTACGTGGTTTCAATTAATGAGATAAGAATATAATAAATATTATAGTTTAAAAAAGAACTATAGAACACGCTTTAGTCATCCAAACTGAACGTGTATGCAAAATTACAGCTCAAACGGAAACCGGGAAGTGGGTCAAATTTAACTTCCAAGATTTATTTACATAGTTACTTAATTAGTTACAAGTGAAGCGTATGGCACCCTGGGTTGCAGCTGAAAACCAGCGTTGGGTAATCAGTATTAACCATAAAGTTATTATTAGTGGTAACTAGTAATAATAACTTTATGGTATTAACGTACTGACACCCAACATTATGCTGAGCTGCTGGCCCGTTTGGCACAACTACTGATTTTATTTTATTTTTATTTTCTGTATTTTTAGCATTTATGTGCCAATAAACTTTATTTCTTCTTCTTCTTCTTCTGAAACTAATAATTATAAAAGCGTGTTAAAAAAGGGGGGACCATGTATAAAAACCACGGATATCTATAATAAAAACAAGATTTTTTTTGTAAACTAGTGTTATAAAAGACAACTTTATTCAAACAAAATAAATGGTATTACAAGAATGCTCTCTATAATTATCTTGTCGTTTAAGGCCACACAACGCTTTCGATCCAAGGCACGTAGTGTGCGACCTTGGTGTATACATCAGGTTTGAGGGACTCGGGACCACATTGATTGGTTCCGAATGACGTCACGCCGATGATGGTGTAGAAGCAGTAGGAGTATTGCGTCTTGATCAACAGCGGCTCGCCGGAGAGACCCTGAAATTCAAAATAACAATAATATCAATCTCACTGATAAAAAGTTTAAAAACTCGCCTTAAACTTGTCCTCATAAAGAAAGCCTATTACAAGATCAAAGACTATGTTGACGATGGAGAAATCCAGCATCTGTATAATAATACGAGAAGAGAAAACTTTGTACCCCTTTTTAAGCATATTGCGTGCACGGAGGAGTGCGAGATTTGACATAATTCAAGTATTTATTGGAGAAGGAGTGCAGAAAGATAAAATTATGGTTGAATTTCGACCATTGGGCGACCACTAGTATGCTGAGTTATACTATAAACAGGATCTTTTTTTATGTAGTGCGCATAATTTGTAGAGTGATTCAGTCTCTGTTGCTAAATGCAACCGTAGTAAAACGAAAATTCGACTAAGTGTGCCCGACACGCCTAATTTACTAGCGCAAGCCATACATAATCAAATTTTTATTATGTTTTGGAGTGAATTTTGGTATGCGTTTGAGGACGGACACTGAATCACTCTGCAAAATATGCGCACTACATAAAAAAAATATCCTGTTACATATTATCTAAGTGATTTTTTTTTAAATTTCAGTTTTTTTATTTTTGGTGGTTCCATAATTTTTGCAACCAATTTTTTTTTTTTTATTTCTTTCGTTCTATAGTTGGTGACCTTTTCGGTATGGACATGATCGACGATTTTTTTTTTTTTAATGAAGGTGTAGGAATTTTTTTCTGTTTTATTTTTCTTTTAATCTGAATATTACGTGGTTATACCAGTGATTTGGTCATTGGGTTATACCTACCCTAAGTTATATTTATTTTCAGAGATGCTCTTCAATTTTTATTTATTATTTATTTATTTAATCATTTATGTACACACAAGAAAAGACACAGCAAATAGGAGAACAAAGTACAAAGGTACTGCTTATTTCACAAAAGAAATCTCTTCCAGCAGACCTTTTTGATTTTTATAGGAATAATTTTTAAATGTATTAAAAAAAATACCCGACAAGACTCCGATGGGTTGGTTTTACTGCCATAGCACAGTTGTGTAGTCAAGTCGAAACCTTCTTTGATGTGCCTACTCGGGGCGTACGCTGCCTTGCATTCTTCGTCACTGAATTTCTCGACGTTTATCTGAAAGAGAGCGTAATAAAATGATAAGGTACAGAAGAAGGCAAAGGATACAGCAGTGGCGATTATAACAAAAAAAAAGAACATACGCGTCGAATTGAGAACCTCCTCCTTTTTTTGAAGTCGGTTAAAAAGAGCTGAGCCTACTATTAAAATGGACACTGGGTCCGCGCTCAAAAGTGTCCGAGCCAAAAGAGTTCCAAAACGAAAAAAGAGTTCCAATAGCGCGCCGTCTTTGTTTTGTCAATACATGTCATGTCAAAAATGCCGCACTGTATTTTGAAAAGTTGAATAGGCCGTTTTAAATTTGTGACCCCTCCTAGCGTGACGTCACATATTTTGCAATTTTACATCTAGAAATTATTAAATTAAAACAGCAGTTCCGAAATTAGTTTTATTTCCATTAAAATTACTTTTTAATATGATTTTGAAATGTGACATCACGGAACTTAAGACCCCCCCACCTTTTGTCACATAATGTCACACTTCGTCGACCCCCTCCCCCCCCCCTTAACATGTGACGTACTTTATGGATGGTCCCATACGCTGAACTGAACCTTTTTGGTGCAGCTGTCAGGCCCAAATGATTGTGGTATATCCATAGAGATAATACATAGTACCTATAACTAGAGAGCTTACTGCTATAATTAGTTGTACGAAATTTTGTGCCCACATGAAAGTCACCTGAGATTTAGCGGTGTCCCTCTCGCACACATGGCCATTACTCATCAACTTAGTAATCTACTAAATTGGTATTTTCAGAATCGTTTTTACATACATATTAGAACTAATGAAACTTCTACCCACGGCTATCAAAATAAACATAATAAAAATTATAATTGACGTGCTTTAAATATTATATTAAATATTATTATTTCCATACGTTATTCAATAAGATTGATTATTACAATATTTGGATACCAGTAGTTAAAGAAGTTTGCATGCGGGAAACACTACATCATTCAAAATGGCTTACATTGTCAACATAGTTGTCAACCTATTGTCAACATTCGTGGTTTTCATAGTTCAGAAATAAACGTGATCAAACATTATTTTTGTGCCTAGAATAATTTTTTGGCGACAAGATGGTAAATACTTGAGTTATGATTGGGTGCAAGCGAGAATATTATCCTGGTTGTGGAATATCGTTCCATAGGTAAGTTTCATTGAGTAGTGTGACAATATATTTTTATTTTGTGGGATATAGTTGCTCCAAGTACTTATTTTAGATCGTTTCACATAACATACAGTCCACTAAGTTAAATAATTTACGTAATTTAATAAATTTGGATTTGTTTTTCCATAATCTGTAATGCGTAGCATATTTTCGATGCATTTATTGTTTTGTATAATTTGAGTGATTCCAAGTATAGTATAAGTATACATACAGGGTTATTTGTAAAACACCGGCAACGCTTTAAGGGGTGAAACTACTCATCAATATGAACAACTTTTACTATGGGAACAACAATGAAATCGCGAAAAAAAAATCAAACTTTTCATACAAAAGATTAACCTTGCTCCATCAAAATGTATGAAAAGTTTGAATTTTTTTTCGCGATTTCATGGTTGGTCCCGTAGTAAAAGTTGTTCATATTGATGAGTAGTTGCACCTCTTAAAGCATTGCCGGTGTTTTACAAATAACCCTGTATATAGTTTAAGTTAATTTGTTGAAATCATTTGTTGTTTGTTGTGCCGAATAGATAATAATGTTTTTTTGTATCTCTTATAAAATGATAGACTTTATTAAAATTCCATGTTTGTTTTTTTCAGGATTCCAGCTGATAATAAGCAGAGGGTGTTATGGATAACAGCCACGAACCTTGACATTAGTGTGTAAAAGTTCGCATGTGTTTGTGGCGTAAATTTTAAAGATAATGAATTATTTAACAGCAGCAAAAATAAAATTAAAACCTGAAGCAGTTCCTTCAATATTACCATAGGTACTATTGTAATATGTTTAATAATTATCAGTTGTTGTATGTGTCTGTTGTATAATGTTGTGTGTAATTGTCTGGTCTGTAATAGTTTATACTAATATAAAGTATAACACATTGCACAAACTTAAGATTCACACACTTTGCTTATTGTTTATTTGTGTTTAATATTTTCCTATTAGTATAGTTAGATGGATTAAACTTTTACTGGATTGGATATTGTACTTAGATATTGTGCCATAATGAAGATCATTTTTGACATTACAGATAGCCACAAAAAGAAAAAAAAACTGTACGTGCAAAATAAATTGTACGTGCAGGAACATCTGGTGAATCAGGGCATGTAGGATTTTGTAGTAAATGGGAAGATGTTGCAGTTTCCAGTGAACCACCAAATAAGAAAGTAAAGCAAGAGGAAACAAGCACATAAACCCAAAATACAACTATAATGCCAACACAATTAAAATTACAATCAACCATTAAGTTTCTAGCCGGTCTCTTCTCCATAGAACCCGGCCCACTTTGGAACCGTGCATCTAGAATCTCAACGTTTTGACGAAACGACGACGACCTTTTTATGCCGATTTGAAATTAAAAAAAGTTTTGCTTTGACTTTCATTCATTGTGTTTTATTGCTTAATGTTGTGAATGATGATTATACTTGAGTTTGCCAAACAAGAATATTATAATAAGTGATATTCGATTCTGCAGCACTAAGCATGGGTTACCCTTTCTGCTATAATAGGAAAGATCTCATAAAGAAAGGTCGTAGGATGGTCGCAAAGCTAAAAGAGAAAAAGAAAAAAGAAAGAAAAAGTAGAAGAGGAATTAAATTTGTATCTTAAAATGTTAAAATCCAATGTTTCCTATGACTAGAGCTGCCAGATGTCCGGAATATTCACGCATGACATTTTATTATACACGTAATCTGTGTATAAGAAAATGTCCGGATTTTTCCGCAATGTCCGAAATTTTCTCTAAATTTTCTTTTTTATTATATAGTAACCTTGCATATGCCTATTTATATATTATGCCTTGCCTGTGACTCTAATTATAACCAAAAGGGTGTATGTATATTTGTAAGAACGTTTAGATACACTGTATGGACCGTATATTTCACTATTTACTAGGAAAAAAACAATTCTTACTATTCGATATCAGTAGTTAATTACCTGATAACTATTCTCATAACATAATTAAATATTTCTATCATGTCCTACTATTAACTAAAATGTATGGTTACCCTATTAGACAAGGACACGGTTACCACAAAGTATTCTCCCTCATACCGGCTTTACGGCACTATTAAGCGTTCCAGTACTTGTACTATTTCTATGGGTATATCCAACTACAACTATATATTATCTCTATGGGTATATCCTAATCATAGAGATAATACATAGTCTAATACATACTTTAATATCTATATGATTATAGTGCCACAAACTTATCTGACCCGGTCGTGGCGTCGCTGCCGTCGCTTTTACCAATGTCATCTCCGTACAAAAATTACATTGTGAATTGTGATGTCATTTTTGTTCCGTAGCGACGTTAGTTCCAATTTTGGTCACCGGGTCAGATAAGTTTGTGGCACTATATCTTAAATTCTGTTTTTTTTTTTTTTTAGCACGTGGTGCCTTATTTTTGCATCCAAATAAATTATTTTTCTTTCTTTCTTAGTGGGTGTACTTCCTTACCGTCTGGATAGTGTCGGCCATTGTATTTTTTCCTTCAGCTTTCAGGTCTCTCCAGGTGGTGGCTTCGGCTTTCTCGGCTTCAGCTTCCTCAATCACGAGACAGGCTGGCAATACGTTGTTATCGAACTTGATCCTGGGATTAGACATGGGCTGAATGATTTTTCGATATCAATGATTACATGACAATGACAAAAAATAAACTTTAAAAAAGAAAGTAAAAACCGACTTCAAAAAACTATAAAGTATAAAATAATTTTCTTAAAAAATTAAGTTATGTGCATTGAAGAATTAAAGGCCCCGACTTCAGAAGCTGTTAAGTTTTGAAAATTATTTTATATAGTCTTTAGTTTTTTGAAGTCGGTTTTTCCTTTTTTTGTTAAAGTTTATTTTATTTTTCTGTTTTAAGAGCCATAAACAATACATAAACATGCGATTACAGTAATTGCAAGTGATATGCTGTTATTCATTCAAGAGTTCCATTGTATATCTCCGAAATTCTTCACCAAATTTAAATGAAATCACACGGGGAGCACCAGCTTTCAAATAAAAAAAGAGTCATGAAAATCGGTTCACCCTGTCGAAAGTGATGAGGACACAAACATTAAAAAAAAAAAAACACTCGTCGAATTGAGTACCTCCTCCTTTTATGAAGTCGGTTAAAAAATATCGTAATAAGTACATATTTTATTGTCAAAATCGTAGGTAGGTAAACTTTTTAATGTTCTATTTATTTATTTTTTTAAGTAAACTATATAATTTTAATTTTCTTTATTTAAATTTTTGCCAAAGTAATTATAAATACACTTTTCAATTTTCTTTTTTGTAAGTTTTATAATTTTCTATTTTCTATTTTTGTAAAGATTATAATAAGCAGGTACCTAATTAGTAACCAGGTAAATCAGTTTTGCATGCCGTATATACGGCGAGATATGCTGTACAAATTACAACATAAATGTATCACCGATGTAACCATATTTCATGCAAATAAATTATTCTTATTCTTATTCTATCGATGACGGGAACAATGACAAAGAAAATTGATACCCTGTGGAAGCCCTGTGGTGATCTTTCAGGTACTGTGACTTCAAATATTTACTTTTCTTCATTTGTTTTTTGATTATTACCCTGAATAACCCTTCTGTAAAGTCACCACAGCGACCTATCAATTTTCTCGATTTTTTAAATGATTTTTCTATTATCTGTAACCATCATATCACCCGTTTCCGGCTTGACGTTGATTTTCGGGACCCCCTGTATAAAAGATACTTACGGTGAGTCGGTCTCGATGAGGGCGATGTCGTGGTATTTGCTCGAGGCCTTGTACTCTGGGTGGGTGGTGAAACTCTTCACCTTGCGCGTCTGCCAGGTGTCAGGATGGGAGCGGCTCAGCACGCCGACCGCGATAAAGTTCAGTTTGTCTCTGTGGATTTGTTAAAAACAGTTACTTGGACAGGCTATAGAGGGTAATTAATAAATTAAAGCAATAAGTAAACATAAGTAAGTACCATCTTCCTCTCTCCTATATTTTGCTGTGCCCTACAGGGACCATGATTGTTACCTACCAAATTTTATTTTTACCACCTTATGTACATTGTGGAATGCAAATAAAGAATATGAATACCTAATTGAAAAAAAAAAAAAAAAAACATTTTTTTTTCTTCTACATCCACAAAATATCTCATAGAGTTACTAAGGCCCCAGTTCACCAACAATGTAACAGACGATTAAGACAAAATCAGGCGTTTAACACGAACTCTTGTATGGGTAAACGATCGTTTTTATTTTAAACATCTTTTATGTCGTTGGTGAACATGGCCCTAAAGCCCAAGTTCATGGAGAATATAACAGATGATTAGAGTGAAATCAGCCGATTAAACATGTTTTTTTTTATGGGTAAACGGCCGATTTTATTTTAATCGTCTGATATGTATTGTAGACATGAGCGCCGAGGGGTATAAGGCCGGCGGCGACGCGCCGACTTTTTGGGGTCGGCGGCGGCGGCGAAGTCGGCGGCCTGATTTTTAAAGCATTTTTTTAACATAATGCTATGTAATGACAGGAAATAATTAGAAAAACATAGTTTATCGATGAAGATGGGAGTCGCATTATCAAAATCGGTATAATAATTACAAGGTACTAGGTAGCTCAAAGTTTACTCTCCCACACTCGCGTTGAAGTTTACTACCCGAGTCGATTTTCATTACCATTTTAGTTACGCAGTAGACCTACGGGTCCCCCGGATCGAGAGGGTAGTGGGTGCTTTGCACAGACTGCAGCCCAATCTCGGGAAACCTCGGGAGAAAATTCACCGCCACTACGAGGGGGTCGTCGTGTGGTCCGTGGCGTTACACAGGTGTTCACCAGGCACGGCTACTTCGGTGAATACCTCAATAGGATCGGACGTGAGGCCACGACAAATTGCCACTGTGGAGGTGGCCAGGATTCTGCACAGCACACGCTCGAGGCGTATAAGTTAGTCGTAGGGCAATGTCGGTGACCATGGCTAAACGACTAACTTATATACTCGTCAAAACAAAATAAGGGCCACTTGCAAATTTCGACATTATGGGTGATTTAATGATCATTAACTATATCCATGTGGTAAATTGTACAGCGTTGTGTTAGGTTAAGTGTTTGCGAACACTTAAACAGCATTCCGCTTGAAAAACCGTTAAAATGGGTAGATTTTATCAATTTTTTTGAAACCAATTAATTTTACACTGTTTTTAACGTGAACTTTAAGCTCATTTAACATTTGTATTGTACTGAGAACAGTTTAGTGTGTCGAGTCAGTGCGTACATCGGCATTTTAAGAACGTAATTCCACAGGTTCGACTTCAAATGGACTGTAGTCAACTACAACGACCAGGACCATAACACTCATCCAAGAAGGCTATTTGTAGCGATCTGTAGTTTTACAGCCGAGATTTTCGCAGCGAGCGATTTAGAATGCCTGGAATTGCTTTTATGAGATCCAAAAATTTGTCAAAACTCAGGAATTAGGCAGAGCCAGAGGAATCACCGCTCAAGAAGACCGCTACATAGACTTACATGCACGCAGAGAGAGCACCGTCACTTCCCGCTCTTTGCAAACCCGCTTGTGCCTGGCCACAGGCACGTGACTTAGTGACCAAACAATTTGAAACCAGTTTTATGAAGACCAGCAATTGTCCAGGAGTCAAGTGGTGTGAATTCCATAGACCAGTATTCATCATGCAAATCAATAAACATCCGCAAGGCAACAATTGGACTGTAGCGTAAGTGACTCAAGTACAGTGCTTTTTACAGATGAGAGCAAAGTAAAACTTTTTAGTTTTGACCGTTGCATAAGGGTGTGGAGATGAAAAGGTGAGCAATTTGCAGATGCCTGCATCCACAACAGTGATCGATTTGGGGGGCCCAATGTTATGGTGTGGGGAGGCATAAGCCAAACTGGAAGAACTGAGCTTATAGCTCAGAACCAGGGTACAGTACCAACTGAACGATACATCCAGGAGGTCATAAGACTCCATGTGGTGCCATTTGCATAGCAAGTGGGTGCAGGTTTCAAGCTGTTGCACGGCAATGCACGCGCTTATACTGTTAGAGCCACCAGAGAGACACTAGAAGAGGCTTGTATACAAGTGTTGCCGAGACCAGCGAACAGTTCGGGCTTGAACACAATTGAACAGATGTGGGATCTGTTGAAAAGAAGAGTATGAGACACAAATTGATCAGTGGACAATGAAAGACAGCCCTTAAACGTCCTAAAATCGAGCTAGGAACAAATCTCTCAAGAAACAATGCGGCATCTGATAGAAAATGTCCTCTTGGCTTCAAGAATATGTTCAGAAAAGAGGAGGTTACACCAGATATTGATTCAAAAAGGAAGAAGAATAAACGCCGTGGAATTTCATTTTTAATTGCATTTTTAGTCCAAGTGTACTTTTTGCTGAAAATGCACTTTTTCTTGAAAAAGTTGTAAAATTGTTTTTTTTCTGTGGATTGTGTAAAATTTAAGCCCATTTCATTAAAAACAAATCATTGCAATGAATTTTACAACTTAGAAACCTAGGAACCTCATAATTTGCCCAGAAGATCAAAAATATAAGGTGGCCCTTATTTTGTTTTGACGAGTATAGAACGATCAAAGCATCTTCTCTTCCATTTTATTCCATGTTTGAGCCGTCTCAGTTAGAATATACAAACTACAGAATATTTTGATATTTCGTACGAAAAAAAATAATTGAAAGTAGGTAAGTATATTTTTTTTCGAATAAAAACTTACTTAATGGGAACAGTGGTAATATGTGCAGCGGTGAGGATATATCTGTCACTGATGATGGAACCGCCAGCCAACCATTTGGCTGTCTCCAGGTCCTCGCCATATCCCAGCATTGCCTGGTTGAGGGGAAAAAAAGGTTAAGTATGTTAACAAATTTATATTCTGTGGTGCCAAGGAAAAAGGGGAAGAAAAAAAAATTATCAGTATTAATAAAAACTAAAACATTTCTTTGTTTAAAAATCCAAAATAAGTTTTACTGAAATAAGGTCTTATTTAAATAATACCAAACATTTTAGGCGGTAAATCGATAGGTTAAAAAGTTACAGACTCTTTTTCGAAAAAAAAATTAAATCTAAAATGATAATAATATTATCAAATATTATCAAAAAAAAAATATACGGTTTCAAAATTAATTTCATCATAAGAGAAATTATTTTGTACTTTTTAGTCCGTTTTAAAAACGTGGTATAGGTACTTAAAAATATAATTATATATTTAATATTATATATTTTGTGCTTTTTAGTTAAATATTAATAATATTATGTCATCCAGTTCTGAGCAATGTTTAAAGTTTCAAGTCCCAAGCTCATCGGGAAGTTAGTTTAAAATAGATTGCAAAATTTGTACTGAACAGACAAAGACCGACAAGAAAGTGATTTAATATAACCTAACCGTCAAAAACCCCCGACTCCAACAAGAAAAAGAGCTGTAACTTTTGAACGGCTGACCAGATTTTCATGGAAAATAGCTAAGATGATACCCGATTAAATTAGCTTATAATTAAAAAAAACTGCATTGAAATCCGTCCTTCCGTTTTGGAGCTACGATGCCACAGACAGATGACACAGATACACATTACAAACTTATAACACCCCTCCTTTTTGTTGGGGGTAAAAAAAGTAATATTAATAAATTTTGTGACTTTTAATTAAAAAAATATTACAGTTTAAAAAAAACTATATCTTACATAGTTAATTAGTTACAGGGGAAGCTAATAAAAGCGTGTTAAAAAATAATATACTTGGTGAGGATATTGTGCACTCGGCTCCTGTCCCATCGGTGGAGAACCTCCTATTGCCCAAGCACTGTACTTGTGGCACTTCTTCTCTTCATCCAAATGTCTTCGAATTCCTCCGTAGAAACCGTCCCGACGGCATTGGTAGGGCAGCTCATCTTGAAGATACTGGAGACAATCTATTCAAGAAATAAGAGAAAAGAGTTTCCATGCAGTTGCTTGCCGGTTCTTCTCAATAGGACCCAGGTCCCAGTGGCGAACGGCCATACAACCCGATTCCCATCAGCTTCCCTTTAGGATTTGTTTAGTGCATAGACCAACGTAATATGTCTTGTTATTCAGTTAGGTCGAGCTTTTCCAGACATGACTATATAATATAGATTACAAAAGACGGTATGGATCTTTGTCTTGCAGCATTAATTGCAGCAAGTTTTTAGAGGGAATTTTTGGGACGGCTTCCCCTTTTAAAACTGTCGCCCTTCGCTAACAGGACCTACTATTTCGAACCGCGCACCTAGGCTTACATTCAGAGACGACAGAAACGAGTCTAAGCGTGAACTTACGCTTCCATCTGTCAAAATTTGTTCGTAAAATTGACATATGGAAGCGTAAGTTCACGCTTAGACTCGTTTCTGTCGTCTCTGAATGTAAGCCCTAGAGTCTCGATATTTCATAAGCCTGTATTTGGTTTACATGAAATAAACAAATAATAAATAATATTAAACATTCTACACTAATATTGTAATCGATAAACAAAAAAACTACCGGACCGATTTTAAAATTTTTTCACCAGCAGAATTCTATAGGATTATCACTGAGTAACATAGGCTTTAAATTATAAGGCGGACTCTATATTGTATTAACTTAAAAACAACTCTTACTATGAGACCAACGCGCAAAGATGAAATCACGAAAATAAAATTGCTGTTCCCTTAAATTAAGTAAAGTAATGTTGAATTATTTTTGCTGTTTATTTAAAAACAACTCTTACTATGGCACCAACAGTGAAATCACGAAAAAATAATTGCTGTTCCCTTAAATTAAGTAAAGTAATGTTGAATTATTTTGCTGTTTATTATCACGTTACAATTGATTTTTGATGATAATAATCAAAAAAGACACAAAACGACACTCACTGTCTCTAGCCTTTCTTCCATCTTTCCAGAAAATTCCAGAGGTTGGACTTATCACGAAATTTCTGAAACAAAATAAAACAACATTAATATCTATTAGTGACCCACTCCCGGTTTCGCACGGGTACACTTTCTCTACTATCCTTACATTCAATATGAAAGTACCTATTATACCATATTAAAACTTCCGTGGAAAAAAACCGCATCAAAATCCTTTGCATGATTTAGGGACCATCCATAAAGTACGTCACACGTTAAGAGGGGGAGGGGGCCGACGAAGTGTGACATTATGTGATAACCTGTTGACCCCTCCCCCGTCCTTGTCACTGTCACACATTTGTGAGACCCTAGTGTGACGTCACATATTTTGCAATTATACATCTAGAAATTATTAAATTAAATCGGCAGTTCCGAAATTAGTTTTATTTCCATTTAAATTATTTTTTAATATAATAATAAATCAATTGCCATACAGATAGAGTTGGAAATATATTTAAGTTTTTCGTTAATAGTGGCATTTTAACACCTAAAGATGTATTCGATTTTGAAATGTGACATTACAACTTGGGACCCCTCCCTCCCCTTGTCACATAATGTCACACTTCATCGACCCTCTCCCCCCCTTAACGTGTGACGTACTTTATGGATGGTCCCTTAGTAATAATAAAGTTATTATAATGTTAGGTGTGCTTTAGGTTAAACCTGTGCAATACAGTATCAATTGATAAAGATGTGATCAGAAAAGTTTGATTATAACACCTTTATTTATGTACCTACATTCTATGCAATATTCTATTATATTCTATTCTATTCTAAAGAAGCTATTTCATATATAATTTTTTTTTTGTTTGTTTGTTTTGGCGTATGCTGTAAGTTTAATATTAATGAATACATAAATAAATAATTTCATTGTACCTGGTGTTATTGACGAGTTCACAGTCGGTACAGCAGACTATACTCTCCTCTCCCTGTTTTGAGCATACCTGGAAAACATACAAGATAGAATAAATACAAGAAGAAAGAAAGGGAGAAAGAAAATAACAAAAATTCGGACTAGACAAGACAAAAAAGAGAACAGAAAAAAATAATTAGAAAAAAAAAGAAAAAAAAAATTATGTCGTTTTCCTGTTGGGAAATAGTTGATTGATTTTGAGAAATGTAAATTTTTTAACGGTACATGAAAAAAGGATTTTTTCTATATTCAAAATTCTCCTAAAGTTTCTTATGACCAAATACTAACTCATGATGACTGATGTACGCCATCAGAGAGCCATAATAACGCCTTTAAATTAGCCATTTGAAATAGCAGACTTGGGGCCCTGTTAAAATGTGCAATTATGGTGTCAATAACAGACTATTCTGACACAATTGAAACAGCAGACTTGGGGTCCAGAACTGTAACTATAACAGAAAGGGTAGCCACCCTTATTGCCCCAAAATTTTGAGCCAGCCTGCACCTACTTAGGGCCAATACTCGATGCAGCAGAATCGCGAGCTTTCGCGTTCGTTGGCTGCCTTTTGCTTACAAAAGTAGGTATCGAACGCGAAAATACGCGATCCTGCTACAATAAGTATCGAGTGTGGATGGGCCGTTATAGATACCTAATGTAGTTATTTTACAAAACTTGAAATCTTGACATTTAAATCCATTTTGATCACAATGCCTACGCGGCGTAGGCATTGTGATCAAAATGGATTTAAATGGCGTAGGCTACGGCGCAAAACTACTTTAAAGGATTACTCTTAGAGCAAATACTATAGAGGGAGTATATCAAGTAAGAGCAGGAGACGTATATATGGCCCTACTCTCACTAATAGCTAAGCAAAGTGAGATAGCGATAGAGTTTCTACGTCATCTTGAAACGCTGCGTGCCATCAGTCGAGCTGTTTTCATCCAGCTGGAGGGCTCGGTGCGTCAAGTGTTTTGTGAGATTATCTTTGAAAAAATCAAGTGTGTGGTGATTTTAACTATTTTTGCACATACAATAATGACAATACTGTGTGCAGCTACCGGCTGCAACAGCCGGATGGGTGTTTTGCCTGAAAACGGTCAAAAAATATCTTTTCATTTTCAGTATATAGATAGATGTTTCTATAGTACAAATGGCCGCATTATTTCGCTGAGCGGTAACAGATAGAATATATCTATCTCTATTACTCTTATGACGTTTTGTTTATGTAAAGAAAAATGTCTATAGGTTTTCTGTTTACACTCGATAGAATCCCTCTATAGTATTATTGCTCTTAGGGATTACTCATAAACAGATATAAGATTTTTTTGTATAGTGCTACAAACTTATCTGACCCGCAGGGTAATCACGATACACACTCGCAATCGGAATCGACTCAATTTTGACACTACAACAGTGTTCATGGCGTTGCTCAAATTGTAGGGCGTAGTGGTTTTAAAACCATACCGCGCAATGTAGTTTGTTGGACTGTCAAAATTGAATCGATTCCGATTGCGAGAATAATACACATAATTACTATAAATTTATATACAAATATAACATAAAACTATTAAAATTAAAATACATGATACTTAAAATAAAATACATATTATATTTGCAATTCAATATAATTTAAATTTCACTAGTAATTAAAATTTATCGTTTGCTACTTATATTAATTATTATAGCTAAGTACATAGTTATAAGTTGCTGTACCCTTACGGGGTTTCATGTTGAAACCTATAAAAATATAACACCTGTAACTAGATACCTACACATGAAAGCAATAAAGAGTTTGAGTTTGAGTTTGAGTTTGAGTTTGAGTGTGTATTGTGATTACCCTGCCGGTCGTGGCGTCGCTGCCGTCGCTTTTACCAATGTCATCTCCGTACAAAAATGACATCATGACGTCATTTTTGTTCCGTAGCGACGGCAACGTTAGTTCCAATTTTGGTCGCCGCGCCGGGTCAGATAAGTTTGTTTTGTGGCACTATATTTTACGTAACTTGAAATCTTGACATTTCAATTTTCGTAAAATAATGTGACTGACATTCAATAATCTCTATCATAATAATATCAGCTATTCACCGGGCGTCGGTAAAATCAAGAAGTAGACTAGTCGAGGCTTAGAAAAGGATGGGTGACCGTACTTACCGGTTGTTTCGGACTCTTCTCATCAAGGGTGGTCAGACATCTTGTTTCTTTCACACATGTTCCCTTCACGCCTTCCCATTCGCACTCAGCTCCTGGATTTAGTAATTTATTTTGTCGAATTATAATATTTTTATTAAAAAAAAATGCTTTCACATAGAGATGAATGGAAGAAGTCATATTGCGCCGACCCCAAATAAAATGGAATAAGGGCAGGAGAAAGATGATGACGATGATGATGATGAATCTTGAAAAAATCTTGACCCAGTAGATAAAAAATAAAAAAAAAAGGTTTCTCAATCTTGGAAAGTCTTGGGCCAGCGGTTTTTTTTTTGTTTTTTTTTTTCTTATTATATTGAAATACTTTATCTTCAATGGATTTATTCCATTAATCATAATATGAATGTCAAAATATGATATATCAATAAAATTATGATTATTGAACCAACAAAAAATACTTGAATCTTTGCCTGTATTAGAATCACCTGTCTGCCGTGATTCTATAAGGCAGTCATCTGACAATTTACTGTTTTTGAGTTAATTGGGCGTGATCAGGAAAAAATGGCGCGTCGCTATCTAACACTTAATTCTGTATCTTAGTTAGTTTTTGAGATATTAGCTTCCTTTTAGTGGATTATAAAAAAAATGAATACTGTTTTCGCGATTTTCTCAAAAATCTGTGTTGTCAGAAGGCTGCCGAATCACGGCAGCGGTGTCAGTATTAATAATGGTATTACGATGGTCTTTTAAAAAAAAAACGATTTTGTTCCAGTGTTTTTGAGAAAACTGCTAACAAAGTCCAATAAAAAAATATATATATACTGTCTATCGCTTTAGCGGTCCAGAATAAAAGATTTGACAACACGGTTGGCGCAGTGGCTAAGCGATTAGCTTTCTACGCTACGTGCCGCAGGTTCGATAACCGCACGGAGCAATTATTTGTATGATCTATTTAGTTGTTCCAGGTCTGGGTGTGTGTGCATGTGACATGTATGTTTGTAAACTATACCCTCGATACAGGAGAAGGACACAACAAAGTCTTAAAAAAAACTGAATCCGGTATCGGTTGTCTTACAATGTCACTTCAAACTGTTTAAATTAAATAAAGAAATCTAACGACTGACCTTCCTCCTTGTTAAGGTCACATAGTACTCCACAAAAGCTGACAAACGAACACACTATAATATATTTAAACATATTTATCAAACCGGTGTGTTGGATGTGACTTCCCAGCGCTGACTAACAGTAATGATGCAAACATCACATTATATAAATACCTAGGTACTTACAAATTTTATCATCGTGTCGATATAATATAATTTACATAGTATTTATAAACATTAATATACCTATACATAGATACTAGTGGTCGCCAAGTGGTCGAAATTCGACCGTAATTTATTAGGTAAATTCAGTTTTCTGCACTTCTTCTCCATATAAACTTTAAATATGCCTCACAATTCTCCGTGCGCGCAATATGCTTAAAAAAGGGTACAAAGTTTTCCCTTCACATATTAATTTATATAGATACCGTCAAAAACCCCCGACTCCAACTAGAAAAAGAGCTGTAACTTTTGAACGGCTGAACAGATTTTCATGAAACATAGCTAAGATGATTCCCGATTAAACTAGCTTTCAAATAAAATAAACTTCATTGAAATCGGTTTATCCGTTTTGGAGCTACGATGCCACATTACGATGCTCGACCTTAGTACCTCGTAATTTTAAGATAGGCCTCTTAAAACAGATAATTAAAAACTATATCGCATCGCTACCAAAGGCGCTTGCTTAGATTGCATGGTTTCTGCTTTTTAGGGTTCCGTACCCAAAGGGTAAAACGGGACCCAATTACTAAGACTACGCTGTCTGTCCGTCTGTCACCAGGCTGTATCCCATGAACCGTGATAGGACAATAATTGATATTTTCACAGATGATGATTGTATTTCTGTTGCCACTATAACAACAAATACTAAAAAACAGAATAAAATAAATATATTTAAGGGGGCTCCCATACAACAAA
Organism: Allophyes oxyacanthae; assembly: GCA_932294325.1. NCBI lineage: Eukaryota > Metazoa > Arthropoda > Insecta > Lepidoptera > Noctuidae > Allophyes > Allophyes oxyacanthae. Next base: position 1,963,538 of record OW028638.1, read on the forward strand.
CGTGATTTTTTTGCTCGGCTTTATAGATATTGGTAGGTACGGAAGGGAACCCTTCGTTTGGTCGGTTTTATTATTTATTTTTGTAAACCTTCCTAAAAATGCTTTTTAGTCTCAAGTCTACTCCGCGAGTCCACGGGGGCGTATCCGCGAGCAAATCAAACGGGCGATTTTTTAATTTTTTTTACAACCTTGCCCCCTACCTCACTAGAAGTTCTCCTGTATCGAGGGTATAGTTTACAAACATACGTGTCACATGCACACACCACCCAGACCCGCTACCTAATCACGATGCACGCTCGTAATCGGAATCGACTCAATTTTGACACTACAATAGTATTCATTGCGCTGCTCCAATTGTCGGGCGGAGTGGTTTTCTATGCATACCGCGCAATGTAGTTTGTTGGACTGTCAAAATTGAATCGATTCCGATTGCGAGTGTGTATCGTGATTACCCTGCCGGAACAAGTATAGACTGTAGATCATACAAATACTTGTTCCGTGCGGGGATCGAACCCGCGGCACGTAGCGTAGAAGGCTAATCGCTTAGCCACTGGGCCAGCCGTGTCGTCAAATTTATTTATTGACTGATTACTTTCTAACATTATTTATAATTGCACAATTTGCACCATTTCGATCACTGGGGAAAATATAACTGAAGTGTTCCATTTTGATTGCGCGCGTACTAGTGGGCGCCGGGTATTGCTTGCACCCGGGGGCTACATGGGCTAGAGCCGGCGCTGGCCTCTAGACATGTTTTTGTTATTTTATAATTTTAATTTTTTTAAATTAATCTTATTGTTAGTTACTTAGTGTTCATATCTGAACTACACAAGGTCTTGGTGTTACACTGTTATGTTGTGTATTATGTGTAAATAAATAAATAAATAAAAAATCATTCGTTACGGGGGTCAACAGCCCAGGAAGGCCGATAGCCGGTTTAACCTAGGTCTATCAGTATCTCCCAGTGGGGTGGCGAAGGTCAGCAGTCACTATATAAAATACTGATAGGGAATCGGCAATAAACAAGTAATAATTTATTACATTACAATGAAAGAAAGAAATATAAACTTAAAAAAAAAAGTAAAAACCATCACCCAACCACCACTGCCAACCTAGATGCATTGAAGAATTAAAGGCCCCGACTTCAGAAGCTGTTAAGTTTTTTAAGAAAATTAAATCAAAACAAAAAAAACAAAAACAAAACAAAATTACTTTATACTTTTTAGTTTTTGAAGTCGTTTTTTACTTTTGTTTAAAGTTTATTTTACTTTTCAATTTTGAGTGGCATAAACAATACATAAACATGAGATTACAGCAATCGCGAGTGATGTGCTGTTCATTCATTCATTCATTCAAGAGTTCCATTGCTATATCTCTGAAGGTCTTCATCAGATCTTCACCAAATTTAAGTGGGACCACCTCGAAAGTATACTCTTTAGAACTAAAAAATTTTTTTAAATCGCTTCACAATTGGCGAAAATATCGATGAAGATACACAAAAAAAAATACATAGGTACAGACGAACATAGAACCTCCTCCTTTTTTGAAGTTGGTTAAAAAGTATTTATTTGAAACAACACAAAAACGATTTTAATGATTTCTACATTACAGAAAAATAAAAATAAAGCCATGTAAAACAAAAATAAAAATAATTATATAATAAATAAAATGGATTGTGCGTCGCAGCTGTGTTATTAAAAAAGGCTTCCGCTCAGCATTATATATGCTGCCGCGCTGCGAGCAACCCGACAGTGCTGGTTTTTGAGCTGGGTTTTTGTACTCATTTATTGATCAACTTTTACTATGGGATCAAAAATGAAATACCTGCTGATGGTAAAAGTTTGTCCACTGGTCTAGCGGTTGAACGCTTGCCTTCCATGCAGGAGTGTCTAAGTTCGAACCCGACCTGCATCTCCGACTTTTTTTGAATTCATGTGCAAATCAGAATTTGATTTATTTACATAGAGTGACGCAGTTGTTATCACATTAAATGAAACCACGTATTTGGTATCTTAATCTGAAAACGGCTTCAGCAAAAAAGCTTGCGTAAAAATCGCTGACATTTTGAGTACGGACTCAAAATATGAGCGATTTTTACGCAAGCTTTTTTGCAATAAATTTCACTCTGCAATCATTCGTCTAGCGGTGAAGGGACATCGAAGTAGAAATTTATGTCACCATTATCTGTTCTAACGTAAAAATAAAAATAATTTTGGTTAGAATACGTTGGAGACGTTTCAAACTTTGCCTAGAGATCGTGATAAATGTGTAAAATTATGTAATTTTAAATTAGTTCCTGTGGCTAAACTAGTTATTGAATTTGATTGTTTTTTTGTGTACGGTCACAGAACGTGATACAAAATACGTGGTTCCATTTATTGATATAACATCGAATCGACTCAATTTTGACACTACAATAGTGTTCATTGCGCTGCTCCAATTGTCGGGCGGAGTGGTTTTCTATGCATACCGCGCAATGTAGTTTGTTGGACTGTCAAAATTGAATCGATTCCGATTGCGAGTGTGTATCGTGATTACCCTGCAGTATATACAGTACTATGTACAGATTCTCAGACAACACGTCATTATTAAATTATGCGTCTGCATTTTGACCCTGATCATCATTGTCTAGTATTATTACTCAAACTAGTCTTAATAACTAAGTATTTTCCTCATAAAACTAGTTTAAATACCAAAATTAATGTTTTCCTTCTAACAAATTATGTGAGGTCACTTCGTTTACTTTTTGATAGGTAGGTATTAATCTTTTGAATAGGTACCGGAGAACAATATTATTTGTGAGTTTGTGACCGGAGCTGGATTCCAAGGTCAGAAAGCGGCCCAATCACACAATGGGTGTGTTCAGTTATTACGGCGGACGATGCTCGACGACAACGCACCGATCCGATCGCGATCGTCCGGCAATAATCACGATACACACTCGCAATCGGAATGAATCGCAATGAACCATAGAGATAATACATAGTACACTGTTGTAGTGTCAAAATTGAGTCGATTCCGATTACGAGCGTGCAGTAGCTAGGCGCCAGCCACTCCAGCCAGCAGCCGACCGCTGCTGGCTCACGCCCGGCAATGTTCCAAACAAAAATCATAACCGTACGAACTTATACATTATCTGTGGTGCAAACATAGCTTTCGACTTCAGTACCCCTCCCTCACCCCCGTCTTCACCTCCGTTGGCGGATTAGCAGACAGCCATATTGTAAACAGCGGCCATTACTGTTTATCACCTGTTTATCGTGTTGATATGAAGGATGTGAAGTGTCTGCGTCAATTAATTTCTGCACATTTTATAATCCATATATTCAGTAATTTCGCGTACAACTACCGTGAAACATAATGTTTCGCAAGTGTAAATTACATAGATTTCCTTTGAGAAAGGAATTTCGAGATCAGTGATACACCGTAGTGTATAAATTAATAAAATATGAAGAGCTTAATAGGATGGACACTTTGAGTATCTAGGATGGACAATTTGTATAACAAAGTATTTGTATGTCATAAACATCTACGATTTGGTGCATATCCTACTTTATTTACTGACTCTGAAATTTTATCTGGAAACCCATCAAAGAATTTCAGTTTTGAATCAGGTAAGAACTTATGTTATGAAATAACATCTATTCAGTCTATTTTATTATAACATAAAATAATGTATTAAAACATATCTATTTTTAATCTTCAGAACAAAATTAACTGCCATCGTACAGCGGTGATCATACATATTGGAGGCAGCTTCGCTCAGACCACAATTATTCCGCATCTTCAGTGTGTTGGAATATCAAATTCAGGCATGTATCTTTGAAACTAACCTATCAAGCAGTGTAAATTATACAATAGAAAATCTGTTGTTTTTAACCATTGGAAGTATAAGTATAAAGTGCACTCATAGACATTCCTTATCAATAATCAATCAGTGTCCTAAGATATACAATTCAAAAGACGCTGCGGGCTGAATTTACAAGAGACCTATGTGTTGTCTATTTACTTACTGCATGTGTTGAATAGTTTCATTTTAGCTCTCATTAATACCCAACATTTCCCTATTAAATAAGCACCTTTTAGTTTATTCAAAATAATTTATTAATACCTAACACTATGGTTTTATTTCAGGCTCTTTGGATACAAGTTCAACTCAAAGTTCAACGCATGTAACTTCAGTTATAAAGAAACTCTTCCATGGAGCAATTCGTGATTTTGCGAAATAAAATCACCGTATCGCAAATTCAGTTATTTTCATAGTAAAGGTTTATATTTATGAGTAATTTCACTCCTTTGGTCATTACTGTATCTCATAAAAACTGGTTAGTGTTTTGAAATTTTAAAAGTTTGTCATTTTAGTTCTAAGATTGTCTAATAATTGATAATTATAATGTACTGTATTATTATATATTTGCATGCCATTATAAATGGCGGAATGTGTCTGCACTAAAATATGATTTATTGTACGATCTTTTATACCGCATTTTACGCAAATAAATTGATTTGATTTGATTTGATTACTATTTCTACCTACCTACTACTGCTACTACTACTTGAGTTTAGCGGTAGGTAATTCTGGGAAACATGATTTTATGGAATGGAAATAGGGAATGTATCAAAATCGTAGACGGAGAAAACAATTTTGATACACTTCCCTTTCTCCATTCCATAAAATCATGTTTCCCAGAATTACCTACCTATCGCTAACCGTCTACGACCAAAATAAATATTTTTTCAAATTTCCCGCCAAAGCGGCTATTACACTTGATACTAAAAAAACATAAGCCAAAAGCTATGTTTGCAACGGTATAGTGCCGATGTATGGGACATGACCGTCTGATACGTAGTATCTCTCAGTAGTCTGTGTGCTGGCTGGAGTGGCTGGCGCCTTTTTACCGGTGTTGCCAAATCGGTGTCAAGTTTTAGGGCTAACCACTAAGGGGCTAAGTCAAACTGTTATAGGGCTAGACTGGTACAAAAAATCAAAATACATACCTTTTATCTTTTTGTAGATACAGAATTTAAAATGTATAAAATAAGTAAAATAATTTATTATTTACTACTTCTTTTTCTGCGAAAAATCTGCCTTTCTGGGCCATTTTTATATTCATCTGCTGGCAACATGGCGAGCCTGTCCAGGGTTCCAAACCAAATTTAGGGGTTTTTCCCCCAAATTTAGGGGGTAAAAAAGTGTGATGGGATTTTTTTAGGGGTATTTTTAGGGATTTTTTACTCTTGACCTTTACTGTGAAGTTTATAATTATTGTGACGCAGCTGGCTGTAAGGCTGACATTCAGAGACGACAGAAATGAGTCTAAGCGTGAACTTACGCTTCCATCTGTCAAACTTACGAACAAATTTTGACAGATGGAAGCGTAAGTTCACGCCAAGAACCCTGTCTAATATTCTTGGTTCACGCTTAGACTCGTTTCTGTCGTCTCTGAATGTAAGCCTAAATGTTTTGAAAATGTTTCAATTATTTTATATTAATACAATTTATTTATTATTTTTACAGTGTGTTTTTTGGAACATTTTAGGAGTTTTTAACTTTAGTTTTGGGGATAAATATTTTTGAGAGTTGGTAACACTGAGCCTGTCATTAAGAAAAAAAAACCCGGAACGCGCGCGACGCTTCGTCTCCATTTTGTTTGTAATTTCAACAAATAAATCCAATAATACGATTCTACAACCTATTCTGAAGTGCATAAATAAATAAACACGCAATATTAAGTGTCTGAAGCCTCTTAGACATAGAATTATATGGTATTTACTAGCAAATAAAGTGTTAACATCAAGTTAACCTATAAACAACACTTCGTTTGCGTAGACAGAACATACTGTCTACGGTAATTTTTAAGTCTATCAATCGCCAAAGTGAATATGGTACGAGGCGCTGGTCGTGGGGGCCGTGGGATGCCAGGAAGAGGTGGTATGGGGCGGCCACCGTTCAACAGACCACGGGTTTTGATGCTAAGGCCACCTTTTGATCTAATACTTGCTGAACCGGCTTTCCCGAGATGCAAGCCTGCCCCAGACGATTCTGCTCTCACACAGGTAAATATTTCTTATGAAATAAATGAAAGAACTCTTGGTTAGTGGCTTTTGTGGAGGAATGACTACAATTTCGGTCGAATTTTTTGCTATGAATATACCTAGGTTTCAAAATGTCAATTTGATTCATCAAAATTCGAAGCTTCTATGAAATTATTCTTAATTTAAGTAATTAAATTGCCCTTATATTTGAGACTGTAATTTATTAATTAACATTAATATTAATCTCAATAAACATTTTTGTGAATTTTTGTGCATTTTTAAGAACAACTTGTGTAAGTATTAATTATTGACCATTTCACAATTTAACGGCCTTGCACATACAGTGAAATTGTCAAAATATTACTGCCTTGAAATATCACTGCATGGGTCCAGTGGAATTATAATGTCACTGAAATGAGCCCGTGAAATTGTGAGAAATGAAGGTGGTTGACAAAGTTTTATGCAAATTTCACTAGTGAAATAATTATACTCACATGGTGACATACAAATATGACTATAAATTGCAGGCCCTTCTCAAAAGGCATGCTGAGTTATGTCCGACCCCTGCAGAACAGTCCGCAGTGCTGAGTCTCGTCACAAAGCTGCAAACGGTGCTCGATAACCTGGTAGTGGCACCCGGTGACTTTGCAGCTTGTGTAAGTATTCAATGCTTTTTAATAATAAATACATACATACATACCGGTCAAACACAAATAACCCTCTTCGTAGTCGGGTAAAAAATAACATCACTACTCATCATTATAACAAGAGTGATTCTCAAAATGCTTAAACAAAACCTGGATATCTTAAGGTTATAGTAGTTTTTGATGTTTGTTGACCTTAATATTATTATTATTTCCTTTATTTAATTTTTAACATACTTTTATATATTTTTAAATAATTCTACAATTAAATTAAAAAAAAAAAATTATAAAAACATTTAAAAATATAAAAGAGTAGGTAGTAGGCCACCGGCATCGGGAACAGGGTCCAAGCTACCGGCGGCTAGGGCTGCAGAGAAAGGAACCTCCTCACAATGCGTGCCGTGTCGAGGAGTACATTATTAATTATTATTATTATTATTAAATTATGGACGAGCAGCAGGCTTGCTGATGTGTCCACATCAAAGTACTGGAGTAAAGTCTATTTCACATGTAGTAGTCCAACGCATAAAATTCCGTTTTTAATAATTTAAATAGTCATATTCAGTCACGGGTTTGCTTTACGCCACTTGTCTAGGCGACATTTAAAACTATTCACTGAATTAGCAGACACCAACACCAGATACCACCAGACACCAGATATTGCATAAAACCAATCACCAAAATCGTAATGGTGAAAAAATAATCAACTGTCCCATACAAAACTCTAAAACCTGCACAACCCAAATGTTTTGGTTGCATTTGGGAACAGACACTGAATCACTGCAAATTTTGCGCGCTACATAAAAAAATTTCCTGTATTAACTTTAATATTGTTTTTTGTTGACAGCAACTGGAAGAAGTTCGTCAGGTTGGTTCCTACAAGAAAGGGACAATGATGGCCAGCAAGAATGTTGCTGATATTGTGGTCATCATGAAGACCTTGCCAACCAAGGAGGCAGTTGAAGGCCTGTCAAATAAGGTATGATTTTATTAATACTATACATGTGAAGCGCAGTGAAAGCCTAAGCGGTTGAATGCTTGCCTTCCATGCAGGAGGGTCTGAGTTCGAACTCGGTCCGCACCTTTAACTTTTCGAATTCATGTGCGGATCGCAATTTAATTATAGAATAGAATAGAAAATATTTATTCGATAAATGACATACATCGTTAGTACAAAAATAAAATAAAATTGAAACACAGAGATCAGAAAGAAACAAAAATAATAATAAGAAATAATAACAAACAAACACGGATAAAAAATATATAGTTGATTTTACTGCACTGACGAGCACGCCCATATCGAAAGGGTTGCCAGCTCAGCATTTGCTGGGTGTGGAACACCCAGTGCTGGTTTTCAGTTGGCATCCTGCAGTGAGTCACGGACGGATTATCTATATCTATAATTATCACTTGCGTTAATGGTGAAGGAAAACATCGTGAGGAAACCTGCACACCTGAGAGGGCCTCATAAAGTTCTTGATGGTGTGTGTAGTCTACTAACCCGCACTAGGTCAGCGTGGTGGACTAAAGCCTTCTCATTCTGAGAAGAGGCCCGTGCCCAGCAGTTGCACAGTAAGGGGCAGAATTTATTTATTTATTAGGATACTTCGGTAACCTTGTTACAGTTTCCAAACATACCTAACCAGGTTTTTGTTTCCCAGGTGAACGAGGAACTCAACAAGCTGATGAGAGCGGAGACTCCGAGCGCTTCGGTGGTCAGCGCTAGTCATGAGCGAGGCTTCACTGTGACTGGCACCACCGCTGCCGTCCGAGTGCTCGTCACCACATTACACCAGAATCTAAGGAAACTGGAGCCTGAGGTATTACATATGTGTTATTTATGAATGAGAATGTATTACTAATGAATGTAGATCATTTTTGATAATTTATATGAATGTATATATTATTGTGTTATATTTTTTTGTTGGGTAATATGAACTGCACTATCGAATTGGGAAACTGTAATGCTAGCTGTACCTATGTAAGAACTTAAATAAATAAAAAATAAATAAACTATTCCACACCCCTAGATTCTTCTAATACGATGAATAAAGCCTCGTATCGATGTCGGACCGCGCCCGGGAATAGAATAGAATAGATCTTTATTTCATGTAAACTATATACAGGCACTTATAAAATGTCGAGACTCTAGATGCGCGGTTCCAAATAGTAGGTCCTATGGAGAAGAACCGGCAAGAAACTCCATGGAAACTCTTAAAATAATAGTCAAAAACCCCTGACTCCAACTAGAAAAAGAGCTGTAACTTTTGAACGGCTGAACAGATTTTCATGAAACATAGCTCAGAACACTTGGGATAAAATTATCTATGACACAAAACAACTAAACGAAAATCGGTTCATCCGTTTGGGAGCTACGATACCACAGACCGATACACAGACAGACACGTTAAACTTATAACACCCCTCTTTTTTGTCGTGGGTTAAAAATACCGGTAAGAACCGAGAAATACAGGTATTGGTGATACCGGTTTCGGTACCTGCTTAGAAGCTCAACTGCCATATTAACATATTAACAATACTATTGTTTATTGCCAACAGGTGCATCTAGAGTATAAGGTGATCAGCAGCCATCTAGCCGCTATCCGTCACAGCAGGTGGTTCGAAGAGAATGCTCACCATTCCTCTATCAAGGTTGGTATCCTGAATTCCTGATGCTACAAGATCCTACCTTCCTACCCTGATTACGTATGGTCTGTCGCTAACACGGCTGGCGCAGTGGCTAAGCGATTAGCTTTCTGCGCTACGTGCCGCGAGTTCGATCCCCGCACGGAGCAATTATTTGTATGATCTATAGATAGTTGTTCCGGGTTGTGTGTGCATGTGAAATGTATGTTTGTAAACTGTACCCTCGATACAGGAGAAATCCTAGTGAGGGGCAAAGTTTATTTTTAAAAAAATGTAGACTTGATAGATGTATTGGTTTAATCTACAGGTACTAATCCGTCTGCTCCGCGACATGTGTTCCCGCCACTCGGGACTCGAACCCCTGACCCCGTGGATGATCGACCTGCTCGCTCACCACTGCATCATGAACAACCCGGCGAGACAGGCGCTGCCAATCAACGTTGCGTTCAGGTACTGCAATATTATCCTTACTAACATATAAATAAATAAATAAACATTATAAATGCAAAGGTAAGGTTTCTCTGTCTTTGTTATCTTTTCATGACTAAACGGCTGAACCGTTCTTGGTGAAATTTGACAAGGAAATAGTGTACAGTTCATAATTTTTAACCTATTTTATAAAAGGCGGAGGTTCTATTTTCAGCTATTTTTAATTTTTATTTAAAATGCTTCATGTACAATGTACAAAGGCGGTCTTAATGCCGTAGGCATTCTCTACCAGACAACCTTAGGGTGATGCAGAGACAATGAAGGTAGATGCACCAAAAAAAAAAGTTAAATGAGAGGTATAACTATTATACTTAATTTTATTTTATTTTTTATTTTTATTTTTATTTATAACTTTTAGGAAGACTATCAGCTAATTACATAAAAAATAAAAACTTAAATGGTTAATAAAAAGCCATTAAAAAGTCTCCACAGATAGTAACAAAGTAAAAAAAGAAACGAAAGCCCTTAAATCCAAGTACAGCAACTGAATACACACTAAATAATAGGTAAAAGAAAAACAAAATATAATCTATATTTGTACTTATATAGAAAGAACAAATAAAACTGACGATTAGCTCCGTATCAAATTGTCACCTGTCAATTAGCACCAAATTAATTTAAACAATGATTTTACTGAGTAATTTTCTCATTGAAGATATGCTACTAGTAGTTATATCAAGGTCATGATTACGTATTAGTTTGTTATAATTGTTACAAGAGCGGTACAAGAAACTGTTCTGACGATAGTTAGTAGCAACCAAGGGAATGGCGAAAAAGGGTGGGCGGCGCAACGAATGTCTTGGAGTATAAATATTAATTTTATTTAGTAATTCTGGACAGTGGCTGGAAGATGATGTGAGAATTCGTGAAAGGAACAAAATATCCGCAATCTCACGACGTTTGCGGAGTTGCACAAAATGATGCCTTTCACATGATTTTGTGTAATCATGGTAATCAGTTTTAGTGCGGTAATTTAGGTACCTAATAAATTTCTTTTGAATGCTTTCCAAGCGCTTAATGTAGATATTGTATCTAGGATTCCAAACCTGCGAGGCATATTCCAAGTGGGGACGCACATAGGTAGAATAGAGGATTTTTAGGGTCTTGGCTTGCTTAAAATCTCTGGATGTTCGCATTAGGAAGCCAAGCGCCCGAGAAGCCTTTTTGACTATAGATGTTATGTGTTGAGCGAATGTTAATTTAGAATCGTGGAGAACTCCAAGATCCTTAACTTCATCTAGTCTTTGAAGTCTATGGCTCTTCAAGGTATAATTAAATAGAATTGGGCGTTTGCTCCTAGTAAATGTGACCCCGGAACACTTACTAGCATTAAGATCAAGCTTGTTCACAATACAGTAAGCGTCTAACCGTAAAAGATCATCTTGTAGATCCTGGGCATCTTTTGAACTAGATATAAGTTTGAAAATTTTCATGTCATCGGCGAAGTTTAAAATGTAAGAATTGTGAAAACATTCACCAATATCAGATATAAAAATAAGGAATAATAGCGGCCCAAGCAGAGATCCCTGAGGCACACCACTTGGAACGCCCATCCATTTAGACATATAATTACCCAATACAACCGCTTGGCTTCTATTATCAATGTACGACCCAAACCATCTCAACAAGTCACCTCTGATACCTGCACTCTCCAGCTTTAGAAGTAAAATTTGATGGTTAATTCGGTCGAAGGCCTTACTATAATCTGTGTAGATCACATCAGCTTGGTGACCGCCCTTCATGGAGTCAGTTAGAAATTCATTAAATAAAATAAGATTGCTAACAGTCGACTTTCCTTTAATAAAACCATGTTGCGATGAAGGAAACTGATGTTTTAAAACATCGTACACCTGCTCATAGACAATCTTTTCAAATAGCTTTGCTAAAATGGGTAATTTGGATAATTTGGACTTAAAAACAACTATATAAACTTACATATACATTACCAACATAATTTTATATAAATAAATATGCAATATGCTGAATAAACTAATTACACATATATAAATAATAAATATATACAATTCGGAAAAATCAGAGTCGAGATGAATCTGCCGCCGTCTTGTCAAGAAAGTATTTACGTACGTTTAATTTAAATGAGAGCTTACTGTTAGCCATCCTGATTTCAAGAGGGAGTGCATTCCATAGTAGAATAGATTGAACGAAGAAGGTAGAATGAATAAAGTCAGAGCGATGAGAGGGACATTGAAGGAGACGATTGTTGTTGGCTATGTATGATTGCTTTTTAATGCATGTGCACCGATTTTAGAAAATAAGAATAGTATAATAATTAAGATTGCCATGGCAGTTACAAGTTGACCAGTTCCGACAGACGGTACCCATTTACGAGCATGACGCATGCGTCACATCGCCAAGCTCGACCACGATGAAGGGAACTACACACAATGCTATCAGCGAGACATTTTAGTGAGCATCACAAAGTCAATTCAATTCAATTTATTTCCATCAATATTTACAATATAAAATACCTTCCATTGGTCCCAAACTACGCTAGGCCTGTATCTTGGGCACCTTAGGAGGTAGTTGACAAACATAATTATTATACATATAAGTTAAGTACAAAAATTGTGTTAGCAAATAAGGCTTAGGACTATGTTAATAGCACTTCATTTTGCACTATATTATGTTCATTTGCGATGTTTTAGACGCGCGCTGTCGCTGCTGGCGGGCGGGCTGTTCCTGCCGGGCTGCGCGGGGCTGGCCGACCCGTGCGAGGCGGCGCACGCGCGCGCGCACACCGCGCTGGACCTGGCCGCGCAGGACCTGGCCGCCGCCACCGCGCAGACGTACGTACCATACATACAGTGCACTACTGACACAAGTGACTCCTGCCGGGTGCGCGGGGCTGGCCGACCCGTGCGAGGCGGCGCACGCGCGCGCGCACACCGCGCTGGACCTGGCCGCGCAGGACCTGGCCGCCGCCACCGCGCAGACGTACGTACCATACATACAGTGCACTACTGACACAAGTGACTCCTGCCGGGTGCGCGGGGCTGGCCGACCCAACTGGTTGCAAAATGACAACTTAAAATCCGAATCCAAAATGGGAAGAAAATGGGAAACTGACCTTGTTTTCAGAATTCGCATCAACCCCCAAACACCACGGAAACGATAAACATAACGAAAATGCCAAAATCTCCAATTTGGCCACTCTTTATAACCAAATTACTCTCTTCACAGCTTACTCCGCGTGGTGGCTCGAGGTGGTCACCGCTATGTCCTCGGCCTGCAAGCATTCGAGGGAGGCAAGGACATCTCCACTGAGATCACCGTATGGGACGGTGTGGTGGTGTCTCCTCTCGCTCCAGCGTACCAGGAGACTCCAGAACCGATGGATACCGAAGATAAAGGTAAATATACAACGTTAATCGCAAAGGGTAACGTGTATCAGAGGGCCTAAAAAGGCCACTTTCATCAATTCATCTACTGATCTGCATAGTAACTGTTCAACAGATGATTACTGAATATGAACCTTATGCGGATGACATTAAGAGTCGTCAATTAAGTAGATATTTTGACATTCGTAATATGAATCATATTATGATTCATCTAAAGCGGCCTTTTTAGCCCCCCAGAAATGCGTCGACATATTTAAAGGTGTGGATTAGACCCAGGGGTGCCAATGCCAATTTATCAAATTCCCCAATAATCGAGTCAAATTCTCCAATAAAGGACCATCCATAAAGTACGTCACACGTTAAGGGGTCGACGAAGTGTGACATTATGTGACAAGGGATGGGAGGGGTCCTAAGTTTCGTGACGTCACATTTCAAAATCATAAAAAAATAATTTTAATGGAAATAAAACTAATTTCGGAACTGCTGTTTTAATTTAATAATTTCTAAATGTAAAACAGTGTTCATAAATTCATAATTTATTTTCTTTTTCAGAAGATGAGCTTCATGATGGAGTGGCGGCTTAGACCTAAGAATTTAATATAAGTTTTATATTTAAAGATAAAAGATCTTTAATAAATTAATAACAAAGTAACCATGTGTTTTATTTTCTCATTGTTAGTCTTATTAATTCTCCCACTGTTGGGTGGCCTCTGAGAGAGGGATTAGGCTCTATTCACATCGAGATTGCAGCGGCAAGCAGATTCAGTTCAGTGTTATAAGTCCGCGCGGAAGTAGTTGGCCGCGCCTTAGGTATGTGAGAGGTGGGACGGAGGGGCGGGGCGCTTTGTCATTACTCAGTACGGCGCCGTCAACAATAGGCAACCCCGCCGCCCTCACCCCCGTCCCCACCTAAGGCGCGGCCAACTAGTTCCGCGCCAACTATAATTAAGTATTTTATGAATACTATTTAATACTTTTTAGTTTTTTTTTTAATCAATTTTATTTTTCTATTTTGAGTGGCATTACACGATATATAAACATGCCATTACAGCAATCGCGAGTGATATGCTGTTATTCATTCAAGAGTTCCATTGTCTATCTCGGAAGTTCTTCATTAGATCTTCACCAAATTTAAATGAGATCACCTCGAGTGTACCCTTTCAAACAAAATAATTTTCAAAATCGGTCTGCCATTGGCGGAGTATTCGCGTGACAAACTTATGTACCTACAGAAAAAAAAGACGGTTTGAGAACCTCCTCCTTTTTTTGAAGTCGGTTAAAAAGTACGCAGCATTTTTAATAGTTAGTGCCTATGTATTTCTTTCAACGATAGGACTCGCTTAATACAGTAGAGTCCGGATATAACCGCCCTCAAGGGACCGGCGACTCTCTGTCGTACTAACCGGACGACGCACAAAACGGCCTACCTATGACCTACGTAACTAACTATGAAACCTAAATTAAGTTTATATCGTCGTCGCTAAAAACGGTTAGCCGTTACAAGCGAAGTCGTTAAATCCGGATTCTACTGTATATTAATGACAAAAGTCCCGTAAATACAAATAAAATAAGAAAAACTAGCGGCGGCGCGCTCTGGTCACAAATTATAAAGTAATATGGCTCTGGTGCTCTGGTTGCGTCGACGCGGGCGTGCAGTGATCGCCATCTTGAATTTCACATTGCATCCTGCCCTGCGGTCCGAATTGCGCTAAAAGTGATAATAGGGATTCGCGATATTAACATTTTTATCGCAATTCGGACCGCAGGGCTCGTGAAAACATAGTGAAGTTTACTGTAGAAGGGTGAAAAGTGAACACATCAGACTATGGTTAGTATAAAAACAATGGATTACTAGAATGCAAGTTAATTTTAAACGGCCGTTTTGTGCTCTGTTTATTTGTCGATGATTAACTGATTAGTCGGTACCAAGTAAAACACTATTTACCGTGACTAAATCTAATTGCAATTTAGGTATTTCGAATATAACTTGGCTAGTTGTATTGTAGTCGGTCAATTATGAGCATTATAAAATTATTTATTATTATATTTTGTTTAATCAATTTCTTGTATTTCTTCAATTGTGAGGACGGTATGTTAATTCAATTATTAAAATATAAGCGTTAAGGTGATGCAATGGTTAACAATTTATTTCAAATCAGCTGCATAAATACAAACAAGAGCGTAAGCTAGCTGAAACTGTGAACAACCTCTCCCTACCTCCTGGTCCTGGTGATATAAACAGAGTATGTAGCTCTGGGAAAAGTCCTCAGGCCAAGTACACTCCTAAACGCTCACTATTTGGGACCGCGCACTTAGGCTGACATTCAGAGACGACAGAAACGAGTCTAAGCGTGAACTTACGCTTCCATCTGTCAAAGTTACGAACAAATTTTGACAAATGGAAGCGTTAGTTCACGCTTAGATTCGTTTCTGTCGTCTCTGAATGTAAGCCCTAGAGTCTCGTCATTTCATAAGTGCCTGTATTTGGTTAACATGAATTAAAGATTATTCTATTCTAAATGCACCACCGATATTATTTAAAGTATTAAATACTAGATCTCTCTTTTTAGGAAGCATTAATCCAGTTAGTAAGAATGAAATTAAAACTGTTATCTCGGTCTCGTGTCGACTACGTCCTGTGGTCCTGTGAATGAATTTAAGGTAACAGCTTATTGGCTATAGAAGGAACAATGTACCTGTTATCTTCAAATATCTGTTATTTTTAACAGTGGCGATAAATACGCCTCTAGCGTTAAAGCGAATTTAAAACAATTATTGTTAAGCAACTTGAATCTTGTATTCATCACTGTAAAATTAGCTTGTTATTGGGTAGGTAATGTAGGTTTTAGTAAAACAGAATTAACAAAGTCTTAACAGCTATGTGTACGTAGTTGTGTTCTGTGAAGAGTAGTAACAGCCAGGGACATTAATGGAATACAAGGCATTCCAACTACACTCTTTTTAGGGTTCCATACCTTAAGAGGGCCCTTCCCGGTCCGCCTATCGTCAACACGAGCATGATCGAAAAGCTTGTTGTTTCATCCAACGCAATGTTTGAAACGGCCGTCTCATGCCTACCCCACACGAGTCTCATCCCGCGTACTTCATGCCACCCGTTGGCTAAAAGCAAATGAGAAGGCGGAAGATTACACAAAACAGGTTCCAAGAAATAGGTGTTGTTGAAAAAGCCTGACAAGTTTTTGGAAAAAAATGTTTGTTATTTAGTATCTCCATTAGGTACATGTGCAAGGTTTCTATGAAAATGTTTTCTTTTTCCAATTTGTGAGTACATTATGAACGGCC
The DNA here is from genome assembly GCA_932294325.1 of Allophyes oxyacanthae. Taxonomy (NCBI): domain Eukaryota; kingdom Metazoa; phylum Arthropoda; class Insecta; order Lepidoptera; family Noctuidae; genus Allophyes; species Allophyes oxyacanthae. Next base: position 1,980,015 of record OW028638.1, read on the forward strand.
AAAGTTTAGATAAAATTTGTGCAAAAAACCTGATTTTCAAATGTCTTTACTGAATTTGTTTCTCAAAAAATTATTATTTGTATTACATAGAAACCTAGATAAAAACCACAAGATATACCTGGGTATTCAAAATATCTAGAGGAAAAATTGTTATAGCGCCATAATCACCTACGAGCGTTTGTATGGAAATTATGACGGGTTGGCCGCTCTTAAAAGGAAAAAAAGAAACCCTTATAGGCTTGCTTTGTTGTCCTTCTGTCTGTCTGCCAAGACTGTTTCTCTCTCGCCAGAAACGCGTGGAGGTATCAAGTTGAAATGAATATCAAATACTCAAGTCTGCAATCCTTTGGAGCTGTGAAAAAATCAAACTTCTACGTCAACCAATGACGTAAGAAGCCTCACGTCAACGCAATCAAATGATACGGCCGTTTAAGCCGCATATTTTGACACTCGCAAGGGAATCAAAAGTCAAAACCTTTATGGTACTTCCCGTTGACCTAGAATTATGAAGTTTGAACCCGCGACGGGCCGCTATCTATTCTAAAGTATGAGTGATATTGATTTATTTGTATGGAAAAGCAGATATTTTTCGATTTCATATTTTTTCACGTAGTAAAAATTGTTCATTAAGATAGAATAGAATAGAATATTTTTTTTGTGAAACATAGGTATAGGCATAAGCACATTATTTAGGTAATTAGGTAGTCCGCTATGTTTTGCCAATAATGACATACAAATTAATTATAGTTACTTACAGATAAAATTACTACATCATATTTTTAATAATATTATTAACTATTATATAAATTAAAAAGACAAGACAATGAACAACACACACATGATGATGAGGCAACACTGCAATAACTGCCTTTTTGCTTTTTTTTTCTACTAATCGTGCGGTGTTTATTCGTTTTTCAGATCCCGACTGTAAATTGAACGATGGCCGCAAAGGCTACTGTGTTCAAACCGGTCACTGTATCGAAGCATATAAAATATTGAAGCCTGTCGAGGTAAATACTTACTAAAAATAAAAATACTCTAATAAATACTAGCCTATTAAATACTAGCCTGGTAAATGACGCCTGTCGAGGTAAATATTTACTGAAAATAAAAATAAAAATATCCTAGTAAATACTAGCTTGGTAAATGCCTATTGTACTAGCCTATTAAATACTAGCCTGTAAGTAAATATTTACTGAAAATAAAAATACCCTAGTAAATACTAGCCTGGTAAATGCCTACCTACTAGCCTGTTAAATACTAGCCTGATAAATACTAGCCTGGTAACTACTAGCCTATAAATGTCTTTATACCGAATTCTTCAAATACATTGACAATAATGTTGATTGTATTTTTTTTCAGATTTGTCCACCCCTTGGAGAAATCCCTAGGGTGTGTTGTCCAGATTCTAAATGCCTACAAATTATCAGGTACATAGTGGATTGTTTTGTTTATTTAAGGCGTATTCAAACTGAGCGATATTCGTTGCCGCTGTGGGTAGAGGTACATACCGCGCGGGTTTCGCTCAGGTATTTAGTATCAAGTACCGCGGCTAGAGCGACCTGAGCGATATTCGCTGCCGCTGTGGGTAGAGGTACATACCGCGCGGGATAGCGAAATCCGTTTTGGTGTGAACCGTAATATTACCGCATACCCACTGGGTTTTCTCTGCCGCAGACGGTAGCGAATACCGCTTAGGTCTGAATAGGCCTTTACTTGTATAATTCGCAATATTTGTTGCCGTGTGTGTATAAATCTACAGTGTGATTCCCAGATCGATCGTGATTAGAGAATCGAATATAATAGAATAGAATTATAAAATATTATCTTTTTATTGTTCACCAGCAGGAATAAGAAATGTAAATATTAATATCAGTAATCATCATCATCATTCTCCTGCCCTTATCCCATTTCACTTGTGGTCGGCGCAATTGTCTTTTTCTTCCATTCATCTCTATCAGACGTCATTTCCAGATTTACTTCCTTCACATTCATGTCATGTTTCACACAGTCCATCCATCTTTTCTTTGGTCTGCCCCTACTCTGATAGCCATCCACATTCATACTTACCTTCTTGTTCTTAGAACATGATTTTCATCTCTCCGCATTACATGTCCATACCACGACAAGCGGTTACTTTGCAGCTTTTCTGTAACTGGTGCCACTTTCATACTTTCTCTAAGGGACCATCCATAAAGTACCTACGTCACACGTTATGGGGGGTGGGGGGAGGGGGCCGACGAAGTGTGACATTATGTGACAAGGGGTGGGAGGGGTCCTAAGTTTCGTGTCTTCACATTTCAAAATCATATTTAACAATAATTTAAATGGAAATAAAACTAATTTCGCAACTGCTGTTTTAATTTAATAATTTCTAGATGTAAAATTGCTAAATATGTGACATCACACTAGGGAGGGGGGGGTCTCACAAATGTGACAAGGACGGGGGAGGGGTCAAAAAAATCAAGAAATTAGTGTGACGTACTTTATGGATGACCCCTCATTCTGTCTGGCCTTTATCCCAACTACGTTGTGGTCGGCTCCCAGTCTAACCAGATGCGGCTGAATATCAGTATTTTATACGGAGCGACTGCCGTCTGACCTCCGCCACCCAATTACTGGGAGACACTGATACCCCCACTGGTATGGATGTCCCCTAATATACTCATTTCTGATTCTGTCCAATCTTGTTACACCACACATCCCTCTCAACATTCGCATCTCCGCTGCATGCAATTGGCTTTCATCCATCCCTTTTGTGGCCCAATCATGAAATTGAATATACCTAGGCGACAAATTAGCAACGGTATCCTGAGTATGGTCACAGTATGGTTGTATCTCGTGCGGATTGCCCCTTTGAGTAGGATTGCCCAATCCAAAATAAATGGATGCGTGTTGTGTGTAATTTAATTAATTCATTTTAAAATTATTGATATTTTGTAATTATGGATTTAATATCTGAAATAAACGAATAATAATAATGAATTAAAAGACGATATGAACGACTTAGACATTTTCATTACAATTAGTTACTTTCCTTATTTTATAGAAAGACAGGAAAAGCAGAATTTCATTCTGGATATGGATCGGATATCGATGGTTAGTATAATAATCATTTGGAGTTTTTTTATTTATACAAGTGGTCGCCCTGAGCTCGAAATTCGACCGTAATTTTATCTGCACTCCTTCTCCATATATTTTTTTTTTTTAGATAATTTTTTTGTACTTTTAAAATTTTTGAAGTCGGTTTTTACTTTTTTTACAGTTTATTTTATGCTATAGATACTTACTATGTTATATTTTTATTATGTTGTGTTATTAATTATTGTTATAATATTTTTATTATGTTATAATTTTAATAGGACCACCTCCAGAGACCCTTTGAAACAAAAATAGTTTTTTTTTAAATCGGTCTGCAATTTGCCTAATAATCGAGTAACAAACATAGGTACTTAAAAAAAAACAACATGCAGTCGAATTGAGAACCTCCTCCTTTTTTTTAAACGGTTAAAAAGAGCTGTAACTTTTGAACAGCTGAACAGATTTTCATGAAACATAGCTAAGATGATACCCAATTAAAGTAGCTTTCAATTAAAACAAAAACCGCATAGAAATTTACGATGCCACAGACAGATACACATATCCACAGATACACACTACAAACTTATAACACCCCTCTTTTTTGTCGGTTAAAAATAACTGCCAATAGTAGCTAATCACCCTACAGTCTTTAAAATTGTTTTTTTTTCAGGCTGTGCCGCGAACATGTACAGTCCTTTCCACTGTCGACTTTATGGAGGAAACTTTAAGTTTCTGAACGAAGACATTCAGTGTGATGCCACCCCATTCAGGTCCCCGTTTGGGTACATTGCAGCTGGCGGGACAGACGCCAAGAGGACCCAGTACCCTCATATGGTGAGACTTCTTCACCCGTTATAATTTTAAACCGACTTCAAAAAAAGAGGAAATTCTCAATTCGACGGTATGTTTTTTTTTTATATATTTTTTACTTGCTTAATCCGCCAATTGCAGACCGATTTTGATAAAAAAAGTTGTTTGAAAGGGTATAGGTTCTCTCTAGGTGATCTCATTTTTTGGTGAAGATCTGATGAAGACCTTCGGAGATATACAACGGAACTCTTGAATGAATAACAGCATATCACTCGCGATTGCTGTAATCGCATGTTTCTGTATTGTTTATGCGACACAACATAGATAAATAAAATTAAAAAAACAAAGTAAAAGCCGACTTCAAAAAACAAAAAGTATAAAATAATTTTCTTAACAGTTTCTGAAGTAACTAGTTTGCTTATACAACGTGTATCAAAAATGCGTGGTCATATTTAAGGGTGTGGATCAGACCATCAAACTGAACAACTTTCTCTATGGGACCAACATCGTAATCGCAAAAAAAAATATCAGCTGTCCCATACAAAACTTCAAATACCTACTCGACCCAAACGTATGAGACGGCTTATTTTTTCGCGATTCCGATGTTGGTCCCATAGAGAAAGTTGTTCAGTTTGATGGTTTGATCCACACCCATAAATATGACCACTCTTTTCTGATACACGTTGTGTTTTTAGGCTCTACTTGGCTACGGGGATACTCCGGCCACAGCTGACTGGATGTGTGGAGGAACACTTATTACCGACAGCTACATCCTCACAGCTGCTCACTGCATATCCAGTCCATCATTGTAAGTATTCTTCACCTATGTAAACGAAGAATAAAGGATCATCACCTGTATAACCTTTTTCCCAATTTAGTAGATAACAATTAAAAAAAAACAAAAAATGCAATGTGTGCTGGGACACATAGTAGAAGTGAAACTTCAACTCTATTTCGTGACGGAAATTAATACCCCCCGTCTATACAGAAGTTTCACTTCAAAAAGTTATATTAAAGTTTATACAAAATTACAATGGTGAAACACCTCATAGTTATAAAAAACTTTTTTAAAACAATATGTGGGGCCGCTCCCGCGGTTACCCATATATTGCCTAAGGATAGGCATATTGTTTTCTCACGCGTATATTTGCATGTGCGGTAATGATCACTTACCAAAAGAACTATAGTCCGATTTTTCTCCAGAGGAGAGGTCAAGTTCATTACTCTGGGCATCCTGAAGAGGACAGACCCTCCCTCATACTGGCAACGGTATGATGTGAAGCGGATCCTCCCCTACCCGGAGTACGACGCGCCTTCCAAGTACCATGACATTGCGTTACTGGAAACTACGATCAGGTATGAACTAGAACAGAGATGTTGATGTTTTTAAATTAAATACGGGACCATCCATAAAGTACGTCACGTTAACACGTTGACGGACACTGAGTCACACCACTTTGACACTAGTTTTTGGTATGAAATATTTGTTGCTGCTATAGCAGTTCTGGCGCATCTGTTAACTAAGATTGTTTGCAATGGGACAATGTAACGTGAATGCGAATGCTATAGCCGACCTGCTCATGCGGGGTGCGGGAGGTGTGGTGGGTAGACATTTGATCGAGTGTAAAATCTGCTCAATTGGACACTGGCTGAATTGGAAAAAGTTGACAAGTGACACTAAAGAACGCTTTTTATTATTTTACATGAATCAAACGTGTGCCTTAGCAGCTCCGGCCAGAGAGCGGCGGCCAACTTGGACTGCTATAGCCTTTCTGTCAATATATAAAGTCCAAAAGAGAATGTCATTACAGTTCTGTCCGTCAACGTGTTAAGGGGGGGGGGGGGGGGGGGTCGACGAAGTGTGACATTATGTGACAAGGGGTGGGAGGGGTCCTAAGTTACGTGACGTCACATTTCAAAACCATATAAAAAAAAAATGGAAATTAAACTAATTTCTAGTAAATTATAGCCTAGCCTATGTTACCTGCTCAGTGATAAAGTAGCTTACAGCTGGTGAAATAATTTTTAAAATCTGTCCCGTAATTTTTAAGTTTATCCATTACAAACAAACAAGTCAGCAAGATGACGGGGTGATGCCCTGTAGAAGGCCGAAGCCTGCCGGGGTCGCGGGACTTATCTCATTACCGTGACCCCGGAACGTAAAGGGCTATCGAAGGAACACCGTGGATTTTAGTCAGTACAAGTCTGACAGTCCCTCCCGCCCTGCCCGGGGTGGGAGGACTCATTTGATGATTTTACCACGCTAAAAAAAAAATTACAAACAAACAAACAAACATAAAAAAAAACAAATCTTATCTCTTTATAATATTAATTTATATTATTTAAACAATTAGATAAATATTGTCGTTATTTTTATCAACTTTCAGGGTCAGGTTCAATCGAGAAGCGTTACCAGCGTGTCTGAACAGAGATGCTGCAGCAGCTTCCACAGCGGTGGCCACCGGATGGGGGGCGCTGGGACATCGGAAGCCGCTGGCCGAAATCCTGCAAACTGTAAGTCTGCTTCCATCTTCAACTTCTTAGTTTTTATTGTGATATCGCTCTGTAGTCATCGTTCGTTTCATCGTTCGATTTCTTTTTCTAATTACTGTATCTTTTCTTCTATTACTGGTGTGCAATAAAGTGTATTGTATTGTATTGTATTGTTCTAAAGGCGTTTGCAAAATAACTTTTTTTTAAATCAATTTTGGCCTGCAGTAATAAAAACCGGACAAGTGCGAGACGGACTGGCGCACGTAGGGTTCTGTACCATTATTATTATTACGCTACGTGCCGCGGGTTCGATCTCCGCACGGAACAAATATTTGTATGATCTACAAAAAGTTGTTTCGGGTCTGGTTGTGTGTGCATGTGACATGTATGTTTGTAAACTGTACCCTCGATACAGGAGAAATCCTAGTGAGGGGCAATGTTTAAAAATAAAAATAAAACTATAAAAACTGAAAAGAATCACGTTTGTTGTATGGGAGCCCCCATAATTATTTATTTTATTCTGTTTTTTAGTATTTGTTGTTATAGCGGCAACAGAAATACCTACATCATAATTATAATATATGAAAATTTCAACTGTCTAACTATCACGGTTCATGAGATACAGCCTGGTGACAGACGGACAGACAGACGGACGGACAGCGGAGTCTTAGTAATAAGGTCTCGTTTTACCCTTTGGGTACGGAACCCTAAAAAACTAAAAACCGATTAAAATGTATATACTTAAAATAATTTTCTTAAAAAACTTAACAGCTTCTGAAGTCGGGGCCTATAACTCCTCAATGCACCTAGTTTAGTAGTGGCACCGAATTCAGAAGCTGTTAAGTTTTTTAAGTTTTTAATAGTTTATTAAATTTTTCTATTTTGCATAAACAATACATAAACATGCGATTACAGAAATCGCGACAAATTATAATATATTTATATAAGTATTATATATTTGACAATATTGTTTTTTCCAGGTGTCCGTTGATAAGTTTACTGATGAAGAATGCATGACGGCGTACCCTGCGCACAGGCATCTCAAGGATGGGTACAACAACACCACTCAGATGTGCTACGGAGAGAAAGAGAAGATCAACGATACTTGTGAGGTAATATGATTATGGAACATCCCGTGATCAATAATGGACATAGTTAAAAAAAACGTTCCCTTCCCACAGTACTGATTACTATTCCTACTCCTTTACCGTTCATGCGGTTCGGTTGTGGAACTCACTCCCGCCTGAAATTAGAGGCTGTGATACCATTTCTCTTTTCAAAAAGCGTCTAAAAGTTCACTTCCTTTCGTTATCGAAATAGTTTGCATTTATATATTATTTATTCTATATTTATTTATATATAAATATGTATTTGTGTGTATTTATGTAGATTTGTATTATGTATATCTTCTATTAGGATGTAATATAATGTCATCAGTTTTATTTAGTTATCCTCTTGTATTAATTTCACACTATAGTCTACATTTCTTTCTTTCAAACTCTCCTCTCGCAGGTCTGCTGGAAGAGATTTCTTTAGAAATAAGCAGTACCTTTGTGTCATCTTTCCTATTTAATTGTAATTATTCTTCTTTCTGTGTGTACATAAATTGTTAAATAAATAAATAAATTAAAAAAATCCAACCCACCTTCTGGTAGAGGTAGTTTTGAGATATTTAATTTTATAATCTAAGTGTAATATCTCATTGAATAAGGTTTACCATCTGGTGGGTGTTAAGCCATCGCCTATGTGTGACATATGCGATAAGGTTGAAGATTTTATACACCTTTTGGTGGAGTGTGACCAGTATCGCAGTTTGAGATGTCGGATTATACCCTTAGATCTTGGTAACGGAAACCAAAACATTATTTTGGCAAAACCAGTGTCGCAAACTTGTAAAAAGTTGTTCTGTTACGTGAGGCTTGTATGAGGGCAAGGAGACCGTTGAATGGCGAGAGTTGATAATACTTAGTTTCAATATTAATATGCGATTTCCCATGGGGCTGGCATAGTCACATAGAGTGACTGAAGCCCCGAAAAAAAAAATTGATAAAAAAAAAAAATGTCTATAAAATATGAAATCAAACCTAACTACCCATTTTAAAATACTCCATGTATGTTCTGCGAATTTTGATCTATGATTTTTTTTTTTTAATTTTTGGAGAAATTCTTCGGGGACATTTTAAAAAGTGTATAACTTTTTCTCTACAAGCTCTTTTTATGATTTCTTTTTTGCGATGGGATTATCATGAATCCCTTACATGCATAAAAAATATCTTTCTAACATTATTTATTTATTTATTAAGGACCTCCAACAAAGGACATACACTTAAAATCACAAAACATCACAAATAGTATTACATCTGTGTACTCCTTCAATTATAGGAGGCCACAGCATCCAACAATATTCGACTAGCCTAAATATAATATAAATATTAAAATAACTAAAAAAAAAAAAAAAAAAAAAAAAAAATTTTAAACAAATTAAAAATAAATTAAAATAAATGAAAGTTATATTAGGTGCATAGCATTGCATTAGTGCAAGATACAATTTTTTTAAAGTTAATTTGCTTGTTCTTTTTATAGGGTGACAGCGGAGGTCCTCTCCAGGTGGAAGCGGATGGTGCATCGAAGTCACAATGCTTGTTCACGGTCCTCGGCGTGACGTCATACGGCAGATCCTGTGGGTTCGTCGGCGGCTCCGGGATATACACCAGGGTGTCACACTACGTACCCTGGATTGAGAGCGTCGTGGGGAAGTTAGATAGATGAAATAAAACTTAAATTAAAAACGTGGTTTTTATTTATTTATTTTATAACCAACTTCAAAAAAGGAGGAGTTTCTCAATTCGGATGTTTATAGTTTTTATGTAAGTTCGGGCATAACTCCGTTATATATCTAAGACGGATTTGCAAAATTCTTTTTTTGTTCGAAAGGGGTTTATTGCGATAAAAGTGATAACTTTTATCGCAATTTGGACCGCAGGGTAGGTGATCAATGTAATTTTTGCAACGTAGCCCTCTTCCTCTCCTAATTTTTGTTGTGCCCGACAGGGTGGGTCCATCACAGAACACAGAAAGATGTTTTCTGTGTTCTGTGGGGTCCATAATGATAAATAATATATTCACCGACAAGATAACAGACGATTAAGACAAAATCGGTCGTTTACAATAGATTTTTGTACTAGTAAATGGCTGATTTCAATGCAAGCATCATTTATTTTTTTATTCAAATTTTTTTGAGGCTTGTGTTCACCGTAGTTACTACCTATGCCAGCCTCGTAAGGTCAACAATAAATGACAAAACTTAACATATATTATAGGTACATAAATTAATAATGACTACGACAAACTACTTTATTTAATTAAATAAAAAGAAAAAGAAGATCTAATTAGAATTAATCTGTATTATGTCGTCGAAGAGCATGGTACTAAGGAACGCAATAAAATATTGAGTATTGAGTACTCGAAGTACTTAATAATACAATGGGTAGGATCTTGTACCTATATAGCGTATTACCACAGATTAAAAATAATAGTTACAATAAATTATTACTATGTAAATAACAGGTTTCTATTAGATACCAGTAGGAATCTCATTATAAATTCATAAAAAAACTGTTAATGCTTCATTTCCTGTTATTGTAACTTCTTTGTGATATAACAACATTATTGTTAAAAACATTACTGAGACTCGCATGTGTTGCAAATATCAAGGTTTTATTTATAAAATGATTTTTAATATAATATTAATTGTGTGTATGCTCAAGTGCTGTGTTGGACAGCAATTCTTGGATCTACCTGAAGGTAATCCTATTCGATTATGTCATGAATCACTATATTTAACACGCTTTTATTAGCTTCACTTGTAACTATGTAAGAAAATATTAGAAGTTAAATTTGACCCACTTCCCGGTTTCCGATTGAGCTGAAATTTTGCATACACGTTCAGTTTGGATGACTAAAGCGTGTTCTATAGTTTTTTTTTAACTATAATATTTTATTGGGTTCACCTGTAACTAACTATGTAAGAAAATATTAGAAGTTAAATTTGACCCACTTCCCGGTTTCCGATTGAGCTGAAATTTTGCATACACGTTCAGTTTGGATGACTAAAGCGTGTTCTATAGTTTTTTTTTAAACCAATCGCGTTCCTACTTAGTAATAAAATATTATTTTATTACTAAGTAGGAACGCGATTGGACTCGTGAGACGGTCCCCATTTGGGGCGTAAGCTGCCTTGCATTCTTCGTTCGACGTTTATCTCAAAGAAAGAGTATTAAAATGATAAGATCTAAAAGATGGTAAAGAATGAAAAGGAGAGGAGATTAAAAAAAAAAGAGTCGCGCCATTGACATACTAAGATGAAAGAAAGAAAGAAAAGAACATTTATTCGGCACAGACACATTGACAACATAAGAGAGAGAAGATAAAAAAATAAAAATAAATAACTATAAAAATAACACACATCAAAAGTTGACAATTATGAAAATATTTTATTTATTGTATTATGATTACTACTACTAGGGACATTGGGTCGGCGCTCAAAAGTGTCCGAGCCAAAAGAGTTCCAATCGCGCGTCAGTCCAGTCGTCCAGTCAGTCTTTGTTATGTCAACCGACAGATTACACGTCAAAAATGCTGTATTGAGTAAAAGTTGAATAGGCTGATAAATTGTCGCAAGTAAAATTAAGCTGTTTACTAATGACGATACGGTTTGAATTAGGATGTTATAGTTTTTATATTTCTTTAACCTACGCTACCTACGCTTACATAGGTTGACTCGGGACACATTTTTTGTGAATTTTGTTCTAGACCCGCCGTCCACTGTGGTCGTAGGACAATGGTTCTAGTGCTATAATTTCAGAACTGTATCTTTTTTTCTTCCAGGATCAAAGTGCTCCAAAGATGGCGTCGACGGAGTGTGTGCAAGCGTGTACAATTGCCTGAATGCGGCGGAGGATATCAAGAATAAGGACCTTCCATCAGTAAGTGCTGCTTTTGAGGCGCTCGTATCCTATTATCAGCAAATCGGAGGATTTGTGAGGTTAAGCTGCGTTGCAGTTGCAGTCGTTGGTCCCATATTAAAAGTTGTTGTACAATAATTTATACAGATACAGATGCTGCAGATGTTACCACATCGAATGAAACCGCGTATTTAGTAGTATCAATCAAATCCAATCTTTAGTTTAGCCACAGGAACTAAATAAAAATTTCGTAATTTTATAATCACACTAGCGATCCGTCCCCGGTTTCGCACGGATGCAATTCCTCTACTATCCTTACATTAAATATGAAAGTATTATACATATAAACCATCCTCTTGAATCACTCTATCTATTAAAAACAACCGCATCAAAATCCGTTGCGTAGTTTTAAAGATCTAAGCATACATAGGGACATAGATATAGGCTGTAATGTAACAACTTTCTGTTACAGTTATGCACGTTTCGAGGTAAAGAGCCAATTATATGTTGCACCGATTGCGAGCTGGTCAACGATACCAGGTAAGTTTGAGAAGAGACCATTTCCAAAATTATAAAAAGTTTTTGAATTTCCCCCAAAATTAACATAAGTACAGGTTGGTGCCAAAATTATTAGAAAAGAAAGAAAGAAAAATGATTTATTTCGGACTCGCACAGAAAATTACATACAGAAAGAAAACATTAAAATAATAACAAAAAACCAATTAAAAATTCCTGCACGAGGCCAAAAATGGCCCCTATCTCAGCATCTGCTGCGACAGATAAAATAAATGTCACAGCGCTGGTTTTCGGATTGATTATTACATACAAAATGACTACATACCTACAGGCTGGAGCCAAAATTATTACATACAGGTGGTACAACATTAAATGAAATCTGTAATTGGCTTTGTTTTTTCAGAAATATGTTCATAGATCCAACCAGTGGAAGATGGTTCTTCCGGAATGGAGAGAAAGCCAGAGACAGTTAGTGTCTTTTTTTAATAGGAATTAATACAATAATTTTCAAAAAAAAAAACGCATAGGAATTTAAACGCTAGACTTTCATACAGGGGGGCTTAAATTCGTTTGTACAACACAATACAATAAAACAAATATCTTTTTCATCCCACCATCTCGGAAAGAGTATTTTTAATCTTCAATAATTGAGTGGAAAAGCCGTTTTTATTCTCTAGAGGATAAAGTAAATTGAATTTAGAACATCGTGTGCACTAAGTTTGTGAATTAAACGTTTTTTTTTTGCATTTAGTCATTTCCTCGCTGAGGTGGAATGAAAAGTTACGTGTTGCACTCGAGTGCAAAGATTTTTCACCTCGTGCTCTTTTGATTCCCTCGCTAACGCTCAGGATTCTAATTTTGAATCCTTCGCTTGCTCGGTCATCAAAATTGAACACGCGGTTAAAAAGCAACTTTGCACTCTTGTATAACAAATAACTATTCTCCCACTTACTCAAAAAAATTGCTTCATTAAATAAATAAAAACATCAATCAGGCTTTTTCGGTACGCAACGAAATAACACGCCAGCAATTTCACGCCAGGAATTGGTGGACAATTATTTTTATAATTTTAATTTTTCTTGGATTTCTTGGAGTGCTAACATAAATTAGATGTTGGTTTTAGGTAGGTACACGATATTTATTATTTTAAAGGCGCATTTCAGATCAAAAGTTAAAAAAAAAAAAAAACTGTATTCTTTTACACTATATCAGTGTAGATATGTTACCATTGCAGACTCCATCCGAACCAAGTACTCGGTTGTGAAAAGCAATAACTTGCTTATTTCTAGGCGTTACATAAGTTCACAGTAGAAAATAAAATCAACTTTAAAAAAAAGTAAAAACCGACTTCAAAATACTAAAAAGTATAAAATAATTTTCTTAAAAAACTTAACAGCTTTTGAATTCGGTGCCACTGCCAAGCTAGACTTCAGAAGCTGTTAAGTTTTTTAAGAAAATTATTTTATAATTTTTAGTTTTTGAAGTCGGTGTTTACTTTTTTTAAAGTTTTTTTTTTTCAGGTTTGAGTGGAAAATTTTACGGTTTTGTTCACAGTTTTGATAACTACCTAAAAAATCTGTGAACAACATCGTAAATTTTTTGAAAAGACCGACGCCAAATTCTTACGCTAGTTGTCCAAAATCATGTACTGAACCCATGGTATCAGTTTTCGTTACGATGTCACTTACATCCTGTATATTAAAGATTATCCAAGATTACCTAATCATTATTGTTTTGCAGAATGTCTGGATTACATGCAGGAGTTGCAGCCATGCCAAGGTCACTTCATTGGGACTATATTCAAGGAGAAGCATCCTCAGAAGAACTGCTTCAGGTCCTACCCGACAGCTGTGGGAGCGGCCGGAGGATCCGACGCGCATCGAGACGAGTTCCCTCATATGGTAGGTAATATGCCATGGCAATCTTACTCAGAGGCAAATCATTATTATCCTGTTCCTATTTTTATTCATATTAAATTACATTATTCTCGCAGCTCTTACCACAACATTAATACTGATCAAGATTGTAACCTATTATTTTTAAAGAGTTATCATGGAGTTTCTTGCCGGTTCTTCTCCATAGGATCTACTATTTGGAACCGCGCACCTAGAGTCTCAACATTTCATAAGTATCTGTATCCTCGGAGTGGGAAGCGGTCGCCTCCTTCTGCGAAGCAGTCATGCTATCGAAGGAGGAGGCGGGCCGCGTGAGGGAGAGGATGGCGTCCTCCCTCCAGCCCAGCCGCAGTGGTAGTCGCCCACGGCGTCGGGCGCCGGCCGACGATCTCCGGCCACCGTAGGCGCGGGCATGCGGACAGCGAGTAAAGGGCAACTCGCTGTCCGACCATGGACCATGCCCGGGTCGATGGCGCGTTGTGTTCCACATGCGCCTCAAAGAACGTCAGCAAGATGACGGGGCCCCCCCTGTAGAGGGCCGAAGCCTGCCGGGGTCGCGGGACTTATCTCATTACCGTGACCCCGGAAGGTAAAGGGCTTTTAACACCGTGGATTTTAGTCAGTACAAGCTGACAGTCCCTCCCGCTCTGCCCGGGGTGGGAGGACTGATTTGATGAATTAAACAAGTTAAAAAAAAAAAAAAATCTGTATACTTTATGTATATATATATATCTGTATACATAGTATAAATGGTTTAAATATAATAAGAATAGGTGATGTGCACTCGGTGCAGTATCCCCACATATTTTTTATTCTTTTAAATTATTATTTTTTCTACTCAATTTTACACTGTTGCCATCCTAAGAAAAATGTCTTTTCTGTCGATGCGCCTGTCCTCTTATTACCAATGTCTATCATTCTAGTGTGTCTTGTTTTTGTGGGAAATAAATGATATTTCTTTCTTTTCTTTGGATCATTGTCTAATGTGATCTTATTCCCCAGGCATTGTTGGGCTACGGACCTGATGAAGGGTCGGCACAGTGGCTTTGCGGAGGGTCCTTGATCAGCGAGAACTTCGTACTCACTGCTGGTCATTGTATATCAACCCCTATATTGTAAGTAATCATTTATATACAACGTTTATCAGAAATGCATGGTCATAATTGGATGGCTTAGTTCTAAAAGTCACTAACTAAGTCCATTTTTATCAATTTTGAGTTAGCCAGTTCAAAATAATTATCTTTATTTTCTCTATCGATTAATCTAATCCTTTTTTCAATTAAATTATTTTGAACTATTGTTTTATTTATTTTCCAAATTTATATAAACAGCCATTACTTTTAAATATTTTTTTTTTTTTCACTTTAAATTATCATATCTCAAAATGAAGAAAATGGAGTTAGTGACTTTTAGAACTAAGCCATCCAATTTAAGAGCGGCCAACCCGTCATAATTCCCATAGAAACGCTCGTAAGTACGTGATTATGGCGCTATAACAATTTTTCCTCTAGATATTTTGAATACACAGGTATATTGTGGTCTATATCTAAGTTTCTATGTAATACAAATAATAATAACTATTTTGAGAAACAAATTCAGTAAAGACATCTAAAAATCTGCTTTTTTGCACAAATTTTATCTAAACTTTGGCCGTTCATAATGTACTCATAAATTGAATAATTTAAGAAAACATTTTCATAGAAACCTTGCACATGTAATGGAGATTCTAAATGACAAACATCTTTTCCAAAAACTTGTTAGGCTTATTCAAGATTATCAAACTGAACAATTTTCTCTATGGAACCAACGTAATCATGAAAAAAATATCAGCTGTCCCATACAAAACTTCAATACCTACTCGACCCAAACGTATGGGACAGCTGATTATTTTTTCGGGATTACGATGTTGGTCCCATAGAGAAAGTTGTTCAGTTTGATGGTCTGATCTACACCCTTAAATATGACCACGCATTTCTGAAACTGTTACTGTATTTCTAAACTAATATTTATCAAGAGATATGATTTGATTGTTTGTTTGTTTATTAAGAAAGAAAGAAATAAGGTTTATTGGTCAACACAATACATGGTTAAATCACACCCTTAGATTATTGATTGGCTGTCGCAGCCGCTCCAACTAGATATTCCGCCGGCGTACTAATAAAATGCGGCAAAACATACCTACTACGCAAGAATAGGCGTACTCGAGTGAGTCGGTCAGATTAAAATGCCGGTTTGCGTAGTAAAACTGTGCAAGAACAATACAACCAAAATTAAAAAAACACTGGGATATGTACCATCAGTAAAGATTGTAGTTAGTTATAATTTCCGAAATAATTTCAACAATAAATAAACAAACCATGAAT
Source organism: Allophyes oxyacanthae (assembly GCA_932294325.1). NCBI lineage: Eukaryota > Metazoa > Arthropoda > Insecta > Lepidoptera > Noctuidae > Allophyes > Allophyes oxyacanthae. Next base: position 1,996,137 of record OW028638.1, read on the forward strand.
GACAATCACCACATGACAATCACATGTCAAATGAGTTGACGCATTCAAGGAGCCATTTTTCTTAGGTAGTGCGGTATTTAGCGTCCCTATATAGTTTGTGTGCGGTATCTAGTTGGAGCGGCCGCGACAACCAATCAATAATCTAAGATCACACCATATACAATACAGAAACGAAAAAGCCGGGAGTGAATTGTTTTTGTGCTGTGACAAATAAATACTTTTTTCTTTCTTTTTTTTCTTTCTTTCTTTCTTTCTTTGATACAGCAATAATTGCACATTGCAGCAGGCTTACTTGCACATAAATTTATGGTATGACATTAAATTAGGCTCGGTGCGGTATTGTGTGACCAAAAGGCCTCAGCTCAGCATATAATAAGCTGGAGTACCACTACAGCGCTGATTGTTATGGTTAATCTCAAAAACTACTGGACCGATTTTAAAAATTCTTTCACCAGCTGAATGCTATATTATCACTGTGTAACATAGGCTATAATTTATAAAGATATCCCGCGGTCCAAGCCGCTGGCGGAAGCTATAATAAATAAATAAATTATGTTCATTATTTTCAGAGGAGAAGTTCGGTATATAGCACTAGGTATCCTGAAGCGGACGGATCCTTCTGAACTTTGGCAGAAATATAACGTCAAGAGGATCATCACGCATGCTCAGTACAAACCGCCCTCCAAATACAATGACATCGCACTGCTGGAGACACAAGGAAGGTAGGTCTTCGAAAAAAGAAACTACATTTATTATCCACAACAACACATACACAATTACAAAAGAAAAAAATACAAAAGAAAAAAGATTATTTTTAACCCCCGACGAAAAAGAGGGGTGTTTTAAGTTTGTAGTGTGTATCTGTGTTACTGTGGCATCGTAGCGCCAAAACGGATGGACCGATTTCAATGTTCTTTTTTAATTGGAAGCTAATTTAATCGGGTATCATCTTAGCTATGTTTCATGAAAATCTGTTCAGCCGTTCAAAAGTTACAGCTCTTTTTAACACGCTTTTATTAGCTTCACCTGTAACTAACTATGTAAGAAAATCTTGGAAGATTTGACCCACTTCCCGGTTTCCGATTGAGCTGAAATTTTGCATACACGTTCAGTTTGGATGACTAAAGCGTGTTCTATAGTTTTTTTATTTTATTTGTATAGATGCTAAAATCTCAATGTTTTAATTGGAGTGTTTGAGAGTGTGTTATGTGTTACATGTTTCATGTAATTTTTTTGGTTCATTTCCAGGGTAAAATTCAGTATTCACGTCATGCCAGTCTGTCTGCATTACGAAGTGGTGAAACTTGATAAGGAGGCGGAAGCGACTGGATGGGGCGCGCTGGGCCACCGACGGGGGCTGGCAGACACCTTGCAATCGGTAAGAAGAAGGTTTTATTTTAATAATGCGTTATATTTTAGGAAGTTAAAAAGACCAAAATTAGAAAATAATAATAATTAAATAATTGATGTTTCCGTTTGCAAAAAACCTTTATTTCTCTATGATTATATGGCACTAAGGTCATGAACTCGTCCACATGACCTGGCAGGCTCGGCTACTCTGACACACACACGCATCGCGTCGCCGCGCATCCCGATCTTAATGCCTACATATTTTTTTAATCCAGCTTTGCTTTGTGTGAATCGCGAAAAAATTATCACCTGTCCCATACGTTTGGTTCATAAAGTTATTATTACTAGTAATAATAACTTTATGGTTTGGGTCGAGTAGATATTGAAGTTTTGTATGGGACAGTTGAATTTTTTTTCGTCATTACGATGTTGGTCCCATAGAGAAAGTTGTTCAGTTTGATGGTCTGATCCACACCCTTAAATTTGACCACGCATTTCTTATACTCGTTATATAGTGGTGACGACATTGTATATAAACGTTACCTAGATGCATTTGTGAGTTTTCTGCTTTTATTCCTCAGGTCAGACTTCAGGAGTTCAGCAAAGAAGAATGTTCTCAATTATATCCCAAACATAGACACCTGAAGAACGGCTACGACCATGCTTCTCAGATGTGCTACGGCCATCGCCAAGAAATTAAAGATACTTGCGAGGTAAAATCCATTACAACAACGCGTTGAGGGCGCTGATTCTGCTATTTCAATCGTGTCTCTATCGACAAGAGAGGAGACAAGGGAGGGAGGGGAGGGGAGGAGTGCAGAAAGCTAAAATTACGGTCGAATTTCGACCACAAGCGACCACTAGTTATTATAATTATTTCTTCAGGGTGACAGCGGCGGTCCTCTTCAGAACAAGTTCCACATCAACTCGTGTCAGTATGTTGTGATCGGCGTGACGTCAGCGGGCAGGCAGTGCGGGCTGGTCGGCAGTACCGGCGTGTACACCAGGGTGCACGCTTATCTGCGCTGGATAGAGGACATCGTATGGCCCTGAGCCTAATAAACATCATGAAAATACGAGGTCTTTTCTTTTTCTCCACCTGTGATGGACTTCGAGCAAGTCAGCATGGCCTAGTACGCTTCCCGCTACTGCGAAAGGGTAATGAGCAAGTAATAGCTGGACGGAACGGACTCCAAATAGCTAAAATAGGTTTTACCTTCCATTAAGAAAGAGTTTTGACAATTGTCTTCCACTGCAAAAGAGAAATGAAGATAGAGTTCGTTATTAACTATTTTTACTCGTTCAGTTCTCTCCGCTACTTTTTGGTGGTAGAACCACTTCTAAGAAGTTTACCGTTGCGAGTCAAACGGAGGCCGTACGGAGCTGCCAGTGGAAGACCGGCTCATATCCACGCACTCAAAAATTTTAATTGTCGTTTCGCAGCATGGTAACTTATGTCGGTTTTTAGCTAAATCCCTAGTGATTTAAGTGTTTTAGGAAAATACCATTTCTACTAGTCTTCTAGTCACTTTATGAAGCGAAATAAAAATTATAATACTTTTCCAAGATTCTTTATTGTTTGAGATTTACCCCCTTTTAAAAATATGTTTTATTTTTAAACTTTGCTGGTTGGTAAACACTTCAAAATCGACTGCAGGTTTTTCTTTTGGTCTCCTTATTGTAATTTCCCCGTGATGCTTTCAATCCAGGGTATGTAATGCGAGACCCTGGTGTACATGCCGGAGCTGCCGATGTAACCGCACGCTCTGCCGTAGGACGTCACTCCGATGATTGTGAATATGCATTTTGATTTTTTCTTGCCCTGCGTTTTAATCTGCAGTGGTCCACCGCTGTCACCCTGTATATAAAAAAAAAGTTAGGGCCATACCCACTAGAGCCTACTTTGTGGCAAGAATTTTAGCCCACTTCCGAAAATGTTGCGGTTCTATGTTCGTCTGTATAATTTTTTTTTATTTCGTTTTGTGTATTTTCATAGATATTTTTTTTAAAAAAAGTTCGGGCCATTTTTAGCCCGCTAGCTACTTTTTGGAAAGAAAGAAAGTTTTTTTTATTACATCAGAATCACGCGCTTTCGCCTTTGTAATACACTTTTTATAAAAAAAAGTTAGGGCCATAACCCAGTAGCTAGTTTTTGGAAAGTACGAAAGATTTTTTTATTACATCAGAATCACGCAGCTACGCCTTCGTTATTCTCTTTTTGTAAACAAAAGGTAGGGTAGGCAACGAACGCTAAAACGCGCGGTTCTGTTGTAAAAATTAGCTAGTGTTGCTACTATAATATTAATAATAATATAATATAATAATACTAGAATTTTTGTATCTTTAAAATCTGGTGAAGGTACAACAATAGGAGCTTTGCCAACGAACGCGAAAGCTCGCGATTCTGCTGCTAAAAGGCAGCAGAATCGCGAGCTGTCGCGTTCGTTGGCTGTCTTTTGCTTACAAAAGTAGGTATCGAACGCGAAAATGCCCGATTCGGCTACAATAAGTATCGAGTGTGGATGGGCCGTTATAGATACCTAATGTAGTTATTATACAAAATTTGAAATCTTGACATTTAAATCCATTTTGATCACAATGCCTACGCCCAGTGGCGGATTTACACATTTGCCGCCAGTAGGCTATTCAAATTTTGCCGCCCCTACCGACTTTTACAATTCGATACCCTAGTTCACAATAATATTACATAGTTACAATTTTTTGTCAATGAAATTGTAACTTTATGATTCGTGCACTATTAACCCACATTTTTCCCGTAATCGGTATCACTGTGAACTAGGGGCTGATCGATGTGTCAGTTCCTAGATTATTTTTAGAACCCAACGATTTAGTTAAGATTTTTTTTATTTTTATTTTGTTTTTTATAAAAACGTTGGCCCTCACTAGGATTTCTCCTGTATCGAGGGTACTGTTTACAAACATACAAGTCACATGCACACACAACCAGACCCGAAACAACTATCTGTAGATCATACAAATATTTGTTCCGTGCGGGGATCGAATCCGCGGCACGTAGCGCAGAAAGCTAATTAAAGCTACTGCGCCAACCGTGTCGTCAAATCATTGCACATGAAATTGTTTTTGTGTATTTCTGAGCTAATAAAAGCTCAATCATATTCTGCTAATAAGGCAGGGTCGGTATGCCTAAATTTTGGCACCAAATTTGCTGCCCCTGAAATCTGCCGCCCTAGGCTCCAGCCTACCTAGCCTGCTGGTAAATCCGCCACTGCTTGAAAGAAAGAAAGAAAGAAAAGAAAGAAAAATACTTTATTAGCACAACAAAAAATAAATAAAACCAATAACAAAGAAAACATATAAAATAAAAAGTTGTTGTGCCAAAAGGCCGCAGCTCAGCATAATGTCAGGAGGCAGTGATACTGGCCACCTGACGCTGGTTTTCAGCTGCAACCCACGAGTGCCATACGCTCGAAACTATCAATATTATATTATAATAGGCATACTTACTAATATATATAAATTCTAATTACATACATAAGAGCATTATAATAATCAATAAAGTCCCCATATACTTAATACGACAAGAATCAAATACCGACACCAAACCGGTCGTCGCGTCACAACTCACAGCTAGCTTGCTACACTGTATATCTTGGAGATTTTCACGTCACATACAAAGTATTTTCAAACTTGAGTTAAAGAACGACAGAATCGGTGTTAGTGCCGTTATGTATACCTCGCAAGTATCGTTAATCTGTTCCTCATCTCCATAGCAGACTTGGGTGTTCTTGTCGTAGCCTTCCTTGAGATGCCTGTGCGCAGGGTACGCTTCGGAGCATTGCTTATCAGAGAACTTCTTTATGGACACCTGGAAAGATACAAGACGAAATATGGAGGAATGAGGTCTGGTGTCCATTAAAAAATCTGCTGTTCCATACATTTCGTCGAGTAATATTGAATTATTTTGTATGGAATTGTTATGTAATTGTTTTTCGCGATTTCAGGTTTGGTCCCATAGTAAAAGTTGTTCTTATTGAGGGGTTATTATAACCCCTTAACGAGATCGGGACTAGAAAGGTAGGATACACCGTGTATTATTTAATTTTAAAAAAACGAAAAAGACGCTTCCATCGCTGAGAGTCCGCCATATTGAATTTAGAGTGACGACATTTTATTTTTCGTATTCTTCTCAGCAAACCCTTTCATTTGATACCCATATTATGACGGTAGAAAAGACGCAATCTTGGGGTCCGCCATATTGGATTTAGAATGACGTCACTTAGCTAAACATGCATTGTCAATTTGTCATCCAAACTAAACGTGTTTGCAAAATTTCAGCTCAATCGGAAACCGGGAAGTGGATCAAATTTAACTTCCAAGATTTTATTACATAGTTACAGGTGAAGCTAATAACTCTTCATCTTCTCTATCGTTCCCTCACTGATGAGGATCACGACCACATACAACGCGCCTCCAAGCCATGCGGTCTTTCGTTGTGTGGACCGCTTTGTGCATGCTGCCTCCGCCAGCCCTCCTTATTGCATCCGACCATCTTACGGCTCTGCCTTGAGTGCGTTTCCCGTCCAGCCGGCCCACTATCATAAGTTTTTCCCGACTATGCCTAGAAGACTGCATGATATGTCGGAAAAAACCGAGGGCACGCTCCCGGCAAACTGTGGAAAGTCGCTTGATGATGTTGAGTTCCTGCAGAATGCATAAAAGCTAATAAAACCGTGTTTAAAATACTCACAACTTGTAAGAATTCAGCCAATGGTTTCCGATGGCCCATGGCTCCCCATCCCGTTGCTACGGCAATATCAGCTAAATCATTTCCTCTGTGTAAACAAGCTGGTAAAACTCGACTATTGAATCTGATCCTGAAATGCAAATGAAACTTTAAAGAAAAATAAAAAAAAATACGCGACGAACATAGTACCTCCTCCTTTTTGGAAGTCTGTAAAAAATAACAAGCTTTTATTTTTACGCCCTGTATGACGCACAAACTTAGCTAAAATCTTACACCAAAGCAGTCCACTTAATACTGAATCATTATTGTGCTAAACATAATTAAATTAATTAAATGGCAACACCGTGTGATTTTAAGAAAATTATTTTATATATTTTTGTTTTTTTGAAGTCGGTTTTTACTTTTTTTCAAGTTGTCTGATTTGATAAATAATTAAAAAATTATGAGAGCATTAAATCGTCCATACTTAGCTCCAGTTGCCAGCAGGGCGATGTCGTGGTACTTGGAAGGCGGCTTGTAGCCCGGGTAACCGATGATCTTGTTGACGTCATATTTCTGCCAAATGCTTGGCTTATCGGTACGTTTGAGAATGCCCAAAGCTGCAAATTTTATCTCCCCCCTGTAGAAGAAGTTATTGTCAATATCAAACCACAGACCATAGCCCTAATTCTGTTATTTCAATCGTGTCAGAATGATCTCGGTAATTGTTGGTTTTTGCAGTTTCGTTCAACCTATTTTGACTTCTATTGCGTAGGTAATAGTAGTCAATATCTATAAAACGACACATAATAACTGGCAAATAACCGACTTTAAATTCTATTACCTACGCAACAGAAGTCAAAATAGGTTGAACGACAATTTCGAGACCATTCTGACACGATTGAAACGCGATTGAAATAGCAGTTGGTTCTTATTTGACAAATTGACATACGACTGCTTATTTACGGAGCTGTGAACATTAGGGTGGGTCAAAAAGACTTTTTTTCAAATTATGAATTCTAATAGAGATATTATGTTGCCATTTGAGGCTAGTATGACGTATGTAAAATATTATTGCAATCGGTTCAGTTCAATTGCCTCCGGATTAGCTTCAAAGTTTTTAAAATATCAATTAATTTGGGTATTTTTCAAACAGGTCATACTATACTTAAACAGTGAACAATGAACATGCTCCAGTTATGTTCACAGCTGTGAACATAGCTCCTGTTATTAAGCTACACGTTTATTATGATATATTATGTCAATTCGGCAAACCGACAGTAAGACTGAGATTCCCATCGAACGCGAAATGTTCCTTTGAAGTTGATGCGTTTCCTTGACTACAAAATATTTAAGAAAGAATGCAGTTTGTGCGGCCGCCGAGAGAATGCGTTTCTGACAACTGACAAAATACAAAGGCTTCTGAAACTATTTTTGTACGTTTCCCCTCTCACGTATTTTCTCCTGTGTTGTGGGTACAGTTATACAAACATACATGTCACATGCAGACACACCCAGACGTCACCCCACGTCAGAAAAATCTGACAGCCACAACGACCAAAAAACAATGCATCCCTTTCTCGCTTATAGACGTTATCATCAGAGGATACGGAATAGGACGTTTATTTTCGACAGCAACTGTCATATTTATGTAATCAGGCGGCGAACAACTATATGTAGGCAATACAAATATTTGGTCCGTGTGGATTGAACCCACAGCACGAAGCGCAGAAAGCCAATAGCTTAGCAAGGACGCCAACCATCCTGTCAAAAAAACTAGTCCAAATCCCAACCAAAACCAAAAGAAACCAGTAATAATTGACAGGTCAGTAAGGCATTCTGTCGACAGCCGCACTGTAGGTACTCACAAAGCGGGACTTGATATGCAGTGAGCAGCAGTGAGGATGTATCTATCCGAGATCACGGAGCCTCCGCACATCCAGTCTGCATCATCCGGATCATCCCCATAGCCTATGAGAGCCTGATAAAAAGTAGCCATCGTGGATTTACTATTTCGTTTATTACCCGACTGCGGCGAAGCCCAAAGGGTGGGTAATGTTTTCGGTTGGTATGTACAGTCCGCGCATGAGCTCCAAGGAACCGGGGGCTGGCTGCGCCCGACCGTCGCGTCGCTCATACTCCGCACTTTCCCAGTACCAGTGGTACCCCGAGACAATGGTACTGGGAGATTGCAGGGTATGAGCGGCGGCGACGGTTGGGCGCAGCGTCAGTAGCGCAGACTATACGTATGTCTGTGTCTATGTTTCGTCCTTGAGGCTAAACGAGCGAACCAATTTAAATAAATCAGATGTCCTTAGATCCGTCTTAAAGGTGCGAGTGACATTGGCTATAGGTATGGATTTTGAAAAAATACCTATATGGCGGATTTTTGCTGCCAATAAATGTAACTAGTCGTAAAAATATTATTCGTGACAGTCATGCGGTGTGTCAAAATGAAGGGCTCGAAGACAGGATTTCACTACAATGCCACAAGTTTATCTAACCCGGTAATGGCGTCGCTGCCGTCGCTTTTACCAATGTCATCACTATACAAAAAATAATTTTTGAAGTCATTTTTGTTCTGTGGCGACGTTAGTTAATTTTGGTCACCGGGTCAGATAAGTTTGTGGCACTGTACACTACAATAACTTAACATTCTATTCAATGGGAAAGCGGTTAGTACTAAATGTTTGAGAATCTATGTTCACCGATATCGCTATCGATGTCGGGTCGGCGGCCGGTAGGGTAATCACGATAGCCACTCGTAAATCGTAATCGGGGTCGATTAACTTTTGACACTTTAAGAATGTCCATTGCGTTGTTCGAATTGCCGTTCAATATAATTTTTAAAGCATACTGCGCAATGTACACTGTTGAACTGTCAAAATTGAATCGATTCCGATTTCGATTGTGCATCGTGATTACCCTGCGGGTTGGTGACATTTCGGTGTCTGGTTGGACTCGGGTCGATCTCGTATTGGTATCGGGTCGTCTATAGTGAAAACGCCACCCTTGTTTATTAGGTCTGATTTTAAGGATGTTTCACGTCAAAAATCACTCACCATGTGAGGATATTCATCTCTTTTGGCGTTTTCCCCCCCTGCAATGACTGTGTGTAACTGATGCGGATTCAAATAACAAGTGACGCTGTCATCCAAATCCTTGAACTTATCACCCATGTTACGACAAGGATAGGCGTGATAATAATCTTCCAAACATTCTGAAAAGTCAAGCAATAATATCAATGGTTGAGCTCTATTGCACGCATAGAAATAATAAGTAGGGCTTCCCCTTAGATAATAAGTCTATGATTGCACGTCATACGCCATACCGCAAACTGCAGCATTTTTGAAAACCAGATTCATTTCGCTTCATTTGGACTTAAATGACAAGTCGATTACAGCTAGCTGTCTCTTTCAGTCTCATAAGCGCGTGTATTTGATAAAATAGTACCACTACATTTGAAAAGTTCAATTAGGTAATAGCTACTTTTTTAGGCTTGTCATATTTCTATGGAGGGTACAGTCAAGTGCAACATTCTTGACGGCAATATGAAACTTGTTTAATAAAAAAAAACATTATGTACTCACTGTCATTAGCTTTTCCGTACCCATCTACCAAAAAGGAGGAGTACATTCTGAAAAAAAAAAGATTACTTTCATATGCCGTAACTTGGCAACTTTGCAAGCACTCCCTAACTACAGTGCAACACGAACTTATCTGACCCGGTGACCAAAATTGGAACTAACGTCGCTACAGAACAAAATTGACTTCAAAATGTCATTTTTGTAGGGAGATGACATTGGTAAAAGCGACGCCACGACCGGGTCAGATAAGTTTGTGGCACTATATTAGATTATTAAGCGACTTCAAAAAAGGAGAAGTTCTATGTTCGATTGCCAGTTCTTTTTGTTCTCTTATTTCTCCGTCAATTGCAGACCGATTTAGAAAATTATTTTTTGTTTGAAAGGCTATACTACGTAGTATCTCTCAGTAGTCTGTGGGCTATACCAAGAATATTCTATAATATTCTTGGGCTATACTCTCGATTTTAGAATCGGTTTTTATATTTTCAAAGGTTATTATTATCGAGGCCGTTTTCTTAAAAAAAAATAACCTACCCTTCACCATGCATAACAGTGCAGTCGACACAGCAAACAGTCGGTTTCCATAAATTGTAGGAACAGAACTGCAAAAAAATAAAAATTACTCCCTGTTGCCTGTTGCGGGATTTAGGAGAACTACTATAAGTAGGTACTCGAATAAAATATACCCTATACAGCGTGTATCAGACATGCGTGGTCATACGGAAAAATTTCCCATACAAATATTGCATGTGAACGTGAACGTTAGACGGCACGGAAAACTCATGGTAGAGGTACAGACCATCAAACTGAACAACTTTCTCTATGGGACCAACATCGTAATCGCAAAAAATTATCATGTCTCATACAAAACTTCAATACCTACTCGACCCAAGCCTATGGGACAGCAGATAATTTATTCGCCTTCATGTGATTCTGGCAGAATAGATGCCATCGGCTCAGTAGCCATAAAAAAAAGAAAAAAAAGATGTCGTTCAGAAAAAAAAACCTACGTTCATAACCAATGATTTGGAATAGATGGTGCTAACCTTAACTTCGAGGCCAAAAGTGGAAACTTCATTACGACAACATTTTTTCTGGGACAAAAATTGTCCTGGGGTCGGGACATCACTTCAGTACATTTAGTTATATACATTGTCATTCAACGTGGCAATGCTGCCAGTCTTCTGAGCACGCTGCCAATTGACAGCGAAGAGGAGGAGTACTTTGACGCCTAGGTACTCAGTTTTATATTTATTTTATTTTATGATTTATTTATTTAACAATAATTATTACTGTACATATTTAAGTTTATATTTTATGGTTGTATATAATTATTAATTAGTTTTATTATTAGATATTAAATGTAATTATTCAAATATCGGTTATATCCTTGTTATATCAGATTTTCTACATCCAATGATAATAAAAAAGAATAGGCTTAGAAATCTAAAATAAACGAGAAAGACTTTTTTTTTTTTTTTGTCTTTTTTTTTTTATTCGTGTCTACAAAATTTTTGTCAATTCTGGGAAACAAAAACCTGAATTCAATTCAATTCGCTTACTGTATTAATAACATTAATTATTAAGTACTTAAGTGATATCCCGAAACCTGGGACAATTTCTGTCCCAGAAAATGTTCTCGTAAGGAAGTCTTCACTTTTTGTCTCTTGAATTAGCGCCACTTAGTCCGATCACTATTCATAACAAAGACAACATAAATAAATAAATCCAGCCCATTGCTGTCCCACTGCTGGGCACGGGCCTCTTCTCTGAATGAGAAGGGTTAGGCCTTAGTCCACCACGCTGGCCTAGTGCGGGTTGGTGGACCACACACACCATCGAGAACTTTATGATGCCCTCTCAGATGTGTAGGTTTCCTCACGATGTTTTCCTTCACCAAAGACAACATACCTTAGGAAATTTAAATTGTTTTAAATCCTTGATAATAAAGGGGCATTTCGATAGTCGTGTGCAAAGGCCATGCTTGCCATCTTTCATTGTACATGATGATCCTGAAAGTAAACGTCAAGTATAATAAACATATACGCCCTGCCTTCGCAAGCGTGGACATTTAATAAACCCCGACAAAAAAGAGCGGTGTTATAAGTTTGTAGTTTGTGGCATCGTAGCTCCAAAACGGATGGACCGATTTCAATGCAGTTTTTAATTGAAAGCTAGTTTAATCCGGTATCATCGTAGCTATGTTTCATGAAAATCTGTCAGCTCTTTTTCTAGTTGGAGTCAGGGTTTTTTGACGGTTAGGTTATTATTAATGTGTGTATTGTGTATAAATATGTTAACACTTTCCGGGACAGACCGCCTCTCGACGTTATCTCGGTATATCGTTACGTTACGTGACAGTACGGCTAAGGGCGATGAACTTTTTTTCATGTAATTTGGCAAACCGTCAATAACTGTTGCTTGCCCATAATATAACATTCCTAGGAAGCACATGATCACATTCCGCAACTTCATTCCTTCGTAAGTGTCACGGCAAACTCTTTTCGAGTCATTTTCCAACACACACATACGCAGTGCTTATGCACCAAAACAACACAGTCACACCGCCGACAGGCGTAGACTGAGCCATACTAAGCGTCTGCATGCTAAGCGTCTGTGGCCGTATTTGTCGTATCAAAAAAAATCAAATATTATTATGTATTATGGTAGTACGGCTGTAGACGGTCTAATAAAATGTATGGGCTTTTGAAGTGTCATATTATTATCATGACATTTTGTAAATAGTAAAGTGTCCCGAAACGTCTCGCTTATCATATCTGCAAAAAGCTAATGGTTATTAAATATCCCGCGGGCAAAGTCATGTGCATTAAATATGTATGCACATTTTCATAAATACATCAAATCCATTTTCACTTTTTTTTATTTAACACGCGTATGAAATAACCGTTCAGAAATTACATGATTTCAAACATGGCATTGTTATTGATACGTCTTGTTTGGCTATAATTGTTTTAAATAACATGGATTAATTTTCGCGGACATAATACTTAACATACAAGCTTAGGATAAGCAGACGGACTGCTGTGCGAAATAATAATTAATAATTAATAATTATGTAGGTATGCTACCGATAACGTCTGGAAGAGAAATAAATTAGGTCTATGGAAGGCCTATCTAGCCCTCAAAAAAGGTTGTGGCGAAGTGGGAGTCGGACTAAAGACTCAAAAAAGAAAAAAATATTTTTTTACATTAAAAAAAAATTTGTTACAACATATTATGTCGCCTCGGCCAAGACCTTGTACAGTATATAGGTCCACGCGGACGAAGCTGCGGGAACACTAGTACCTAAATTAATAAACTTGAAAAATGTTAATCTGCTCACAAAAATTACAAAAGTAAATGTGTGTTGTGCACATCAGAATATCACATCCAGACTCGAAACTACTGAATCGATTTTGATTAAACTTTTACAGCTTAGGGGTCATCCATAAAGTAGGTAGGTACGTCACACTAATTTCGTGATTATTTGACCCCTCCCCCGTCCTTGTCTCAGTTGATCACATTTGTGAGACCCTCCCCTCCCTAGTGTGACGTCACATATTTTGCAATTTTACATCTAGAAATTATTAAATTAAAACAGTAGTTCCGAAATTTCGATTTCGATGGCTATAAAATCTAAATTACAGTAATAAAATGCCTAGTGTATATTGGTTGATAGTTAGCAATGAACATCAAATGGTGTTTCGTGGCAACAAACTTCTTGGCTGGCGTGGAAAAGACATCGAAATCTTCAGACTACTCTGTGACGTCATAAACTCATAACGTCATGCTCGTGAACGGGTGCCGTCTGTCGGAACTGGCCAGCTCGTAACTGCCATGGCAATCTTATTCAGAGGAAATTCATTATTATCCCAGTCTTATTTGTATTCGCATTGAATTGCATTATTCTCGCAGTTCTTACCACAACATTGTATTGATACATATTTTAATCTTTATTATTTATTTGAAAAGAGTTACCATGGAGTTTCTTGCCGGTTCTTCTCCATAGGATCTACTATTTGGAACCGTGCACCTAGAGTCTCGACATTTCATAAGTGCCTGTATTTGGTTTACATGAAATAAAGATCTATTCTATTCTATTCTATTCATAAGCAGCAAAAGTTTGATACTTAATTTATAAAAAAATTATGACTACCTACTGGGTATGCAAAAATATTGAAATTAGTTAAGTATTTAAAATTATAATAATATAAAAATACCGAATTGCATGAGTAGAGTATTTAAAAATTTAAAAAAAAATTACATACCTTCCGGAATGTTTCCAAAAACACTATGAAAATGAAGATATAAATAAAATAATATTGTTATTAGCTTCAGATACATGTTTGAATGAAGCGTCCGAACATCACTAACTCCGCTGAATTTTATAAGAAACTGAAGGATTATGATGTTACGTCACAAGCGATGCGCACACGTCGCAACTTTTAGTTGCTCCACCGAAAACATTTTGTTGCCTGATTGAGTTCTTGTTTGAAAGAGAGAAAATATTATTATTCAGCATGGACAGTGACAACGCACGAGAGAAAAATAAAAGATAACATAAACCTTTAAACAATAAAAAATAAAGACAGAAAAAAAAAAGTAAAATAGTTATCATAAAATATTGCATTAAGTTGTCAAGTACATGCCGAAAGGGTAGCCAGCTCAGCATTTGGTGGGTGCGGTACCTTCTTTTTCAGAAGGTATTTTAAATAATGTTAGTTCATTTAACAAAATATTATAGTTAAAAAAAAACTATAGAACACGCTTTAGTCATCCAAACTGAACGTGTATGCAAAATTTCAGCTCAATCGGAAACCGGGAAGTGGGTCAAATTTAACTTCCAAGATTTTCTTACATAGTTACGTGGTTACAGCCTTACAGGTGAAGCTAATAAAAGCGTGTTAAAATAAAGACAGTATATTCCTTAACTGCTTACATAGAAAATAAAATTAAAAACTAACATTTAATTATATGAAATATTTGATAGTTTTTTTTAATTTATGCAATCATTGTCATCAATAGAATATCTCATGATCTCAGTCTACTTTTTCTCCAATAATTTCCATAATATCAACCTTATTTATTACTGAAAAAATTATGGATTTATTCGTACCTTTGAACTATTATTCTGGTGGTAGTAGTGTCTCGCTGGCATGCCAGTATGATGGTTGGCACGACTGGGAAAGTACTACCCTCCCACAGAATATCGACGGTATATAATATATATATATATATATATATATAATAGCATGACGGTATATATATATATAATAGCATGGTACATGTTGCGTTTCGTTCGACGAGTGTGGAGCGCTGGAGGTCCAATTCCTCCCTCAGTGTTCCTTCTTCTTCCCATCCCTTTTTCCTAACACCATCCTAAAAGGTCGGTAACGCATCGGTGACTCCTCTGGTGTTGCGGATGTTCATGGGCGGCGGTGATCACTTACCATCAGGTGAACCGCAAGTTCGTTTGCCCCCTACTATAACCGTAACTATTAAAAACTTTAGGCGTTCCGCAAACGCAACCACTGTTTGTTATTTGTGTAAATAATGACAATTTATATAACTACGCACGATCAGTGTCGCACCCATGGTCTTCTTAAAAAACATTCTGCCGTTGTAAATTGAAAATGGAAACATTTTTTTTTTCTTTTTAAAGTCAAATTCGGATGATCCAACATCCATCTCCTTCTTTATCATGCAATAGAATTATGTTTATCTCTTTCTAATAAGCTCGTTGCTTCTTACGTCATCTTTTTATTGTTGCTCTTTGGTATTTCTGATAGATTATATTACTGTTCTTAATATCCACGTCCTACCACTAATTCTGTTTTAAATTGTGTAAATTTCACTATAACTGATTGGATTTGTACTCAAATAAAAATTCAAAATGGCGGAAAGGATTTACATAAACACTATTAAAACTGTATGGCTAGTAGTTTAATGTTAACACATTCGGCCCTGTGCCGCCGTAATCAGATGCTCACATTGTGATACAACAAAATGGACCTGAATAGAATAGATCTTTATTTCATGTAAAACAGATACAGGCACTTATGAAATGTCGAGACTCTAGGTGCACGGTTCCAAATAGTAGGTCCTATGGAGAAGAACCGACAAGAAACTCCATGGAAACTCTTTTATAATAATATATTACAATCTTGATCAGTGCAATGTTGTGGTAAGAGCTGCGAGAATAATGTAATTTTATATGAATAAAAATAAGACTAGGATAATAATGATTTGCCTCTGAATAAGATTGCCATGGCAGTTACAAGCTAACCAGTTCCGACAGACGGCACCCGTTCATGAGCATGACGCATGCGTCAACATCGCTAAGCTCAACCCTAAGGCTCAACCATAATGAAGGGAACTCAACGACCCGACACACGTTGACGTACGTTCTTAATACAAAACGCCGCGAAAAGTTGATTCGTTGCGGCTCTAGACGTTTGACACTTTCAAGTGTTGCGGCGCAGGAATTCTGCTAATAGAATTTACTACGGGTTCATCGCGTTATCAAACGTAGTGCGAAAGAAAACACATCAACGGTAGAAGTCGTTAGACGTGTTGATAAGGACGTGAATAGACGTTGTGTAGATATTTATTTTTTATAAATTTGGCGTTAGAAAACGTTGCTAGTCCGAAACTCCGAACGTATTAAAGGGATCGGGAGTTCGGGACTAGCAAAGTCCTTGTACCTACATAAAAAACGTAAAAATAACACGATTTAAATATCTTCTATTATTAAATGGTTCAAAATCTCGAAATTCTTCACATTTCCACCACCAGCGCCTTGATTAGGTAAGAAAAATTTCACAGCCACAGCGACCAACAAACAATGCATCCCTTTTTCATATGAGGATACGGAATAGGACGTGTATTTCGACAGCAACTGTCATATTTATCGTACGTAATTAGGCGGCCGAAACCTTGTTCATCAAAGCCATACGACGCTCTCAATCCAGGGTACGTAGTGTGAGACTCTTGTGTACATGCCGGAGCCGCCGACGAAGCCACACGGCTTGCCGTATGACGTCACGCCGATGATCGTGTGCATGCACGAGGACAGTTGAGAATCGACATGGAGAGGACCTCTCCGCTGTCACCCTGGGGATGGAAGATAATAACAAACAGACATTAAAATATAGGATATTTTTTTATGTAGTGCGCAAAATTTGCAGATTGATTCAGTGTTCATCGTACCCAAAATGCAACCGCAGTAGGTACTAAAATTCACTCCAAAACAACATAAAAATTACATTTTATATGGCTTGCGCTAGTAAATTATGCGTGTCCCCCATACTGAGTCGAATTTTCGTTTTGTTGTAAAGTGTATCCCAATACTACGGTTGTATTTAGGAACCGGCTGTTTCACTCTACAAATTATGCGCACTATGTATAAAATTATCCTCTATATTTCAATTTTGTCCGTGGTGGACGTTGTGGTGGGCCTAATTTCCAATATGATACGTGTATCAGAAATGCGTGGTCATATTTATGGGTCTGGATCAGACCATCAGGCTGAACAACTATAAATAAATCAATATAAACTGTTTCCTTACCTCGCAAGTAGGTATCATTGATTTTATCTTCATCTCCATAACACATCTGAGTTGTGTGATCGTAACCATTTACAAGATTGCGGTGCCGAGGGAAGAAAGCTGAACATTGGGCCTCGCTGTAGGCTCTTAGGACCACCTGGAAAATTTTGGATCTATTATGTTGGGGAAAAAGTTTCTTCGCATTTTTTAAGAAAATTCAAAACATTTTTTAATATAGTTTATTTACATTTAACTAAAGTATGTAGGTACCATTTTGTTCGATAACTTTTTGCCATCTTGTAGGTAGGGACATGATCCCATTGCTACAGAAATTTTGGGACTTCTGATCAAAATACTGCGACAAGTGGTTTTGGCAGTCCTCTCGTGATGTTAACCTGACACTGCCTAAAGAATTCTGAAGAGACCGAAACAGGTGGAAATCTGAAGGTGCAAGGTCCGGACTATACGGCGGATGCATTAACACCTCCCAGCCAAACTCTCTTCATTTTTGCTGAGTGGCTAGAGATGTGTGAGGTCTAGCGTTATCATGATGAAAAACCACACCCTTTCTGTTGATTAATTCCGGCCGCTTTCTCTCAACTTCTTGCTTTAATCTCATCAGTTGTTCGCAGTAGAGTTCAGAATCGATGGTCCTGCCTGGTGGTAACAGCTCATAATGAATAATGCCCTTCCAATCCCACCACACACACAGCATCACCTTGTTGCGAGTTAACCCAGGTTTCGCCACAGTCTGTGAAGCCCATAGAAATAGTAGGTACAATAGGTACTATATATTATCTCTATGGTGAAGCCTGACCGGCCTTTGACCACGACCTTTTTCGCACGTTCTTGTCGTACGTGATCCACTTTTCATCACCAGTTATCAGCTTCTTCAAAAATGGTTCGGTTTCATTACGTCGTAATAAAGAATCACAAATGAGTACACGGTTCATTAGGTTTCTTTCAGTGAGCTCGTGAGGTACCCAAATATCGAGCTTTTTTGTGTACCCAGTTTTTTTCAAATGTGCCAAAACTGTTTTGTCGTTAATTCCCAGTTCTTCAGCTACGTCGTAACTACTGATATCTTGCTCCACTTTTTCGGAAATGGCATCCATTTTATCCGTAATACCTAAGCTAGCTACCTAATCTAAGGTCACACCTCCGCTTCGGTGTCTTCTGGTATCAGAATAATAATTTCAAAGCTGCCGGATCCGGCATCGGAGGCATACACACTATTTAAATAATTGGCAATGCTTTCATATTGCTGTCATTATGACAGCGTCATTGTCAGTGTCACAGTGACAGTAATAATTCGATAAAATGACGTGGAGTCGAGGTTATAAATTCGTAAAAAAATATATGTTTTAACATAAACTGTGGTGTTATTATAGTTTATACTATTCGTTAGTATCTAAAAAAGCACAAAATGATCGAGATTACAGACACACAGAGTAAGTTTTTAAAATTTTATGTCATGGTCCGAACTTGCGCGAGATTTTTGTTGAACTATCAACAAAAACGTATATAAAACATTAAATTCTTATTGTAACATAGCTTTTAGATTATTATTCGCATCTTTACATGCTCCCTCTCAAATTATGTATAGAATTATAGTTTTCAATCCTAACACAAGCAGTAAAATCGCTCGAAATAGCAAACTGCTTAGTCTTGGTGTTTCTCTGATGGTGATAGTTAACGCCCCAATATTTCCAGTCTGATCGTACACCTAGGAACTGTGGCATGACTTCTCCCTAGACAGAACGTTTTGTTGCTACTTAATTTTACACTGTTGCCATCTGTAAGGTTGCATAGTAGTAGGCACTTTACACTTGCAGTATAAGTTGTAAGTAACGCACACAGCAGATTTATAACACTAAAAGTTTATTCGAGATACCGATCACAACTACTTAAATAAAACTAAATAATTACAGTAAAGTTTGTTGGATGCTAATCTGCAGTGTCCGTGTAAGTAAGAAATTTGTCAACTGAACTCTAAATTATATCAAACATTATTTAAATACGATCAAGAAAAGTAGGTTGCGTATGCAGCCTGACGGAATGTACGTAAACCATACACCATCCAATGAAAAATGTCTTCTCTGTCTATGCACCTGTCCTCTTCTTCTTACCTATGTCTATCATTCTAGTCTTGTTTGTTGTGGCAAATAAATGATTTTTCTTTCTTTCTTTTTTTAGAACACTTGCTCATCACCAAGTGTCTAGGAATAGTGCTATAATCATAGTGTACAATATATATAACCAACTAGCTTCCGCTAGCGGCTTCGCCCGCGTGATATCTTTATAAATTATAGCCTATGTTACTCA
The DNA here is from genome assembly GCA_932294325.1 of Allophyes oxyacanthae. Taxonomy (NCBI): domain Eukaryota; kingdom Metazoa; phylum Arthropoda; class Insecta; order Lepidoptera; family Noctuidae; genus Allophyes; species Allophyes oxyacanthae. The sequence continues at coordinate 2,015,651 of OW028638.1, forward strand.
CTGATAATGTAGCATTGTGCTGGTGAAAGAATTTTTAAAATCGGTCCAGTAGTTTTTGAGTTTATCCATTACAAACAAACATACAAAAAATCAAATCTTTTCTCTTTATAATATTTGTATAGATATTCAAAAGCTTTTGTCAAGCAATAACCAATCCAATTATCATTACATTGCATTACCATTATCAATCAATCATTTATCAATCAAACTAATATATAATTATACTATAATAATATAATTATACTTATAACAATATAATATAATTATATTTATATACTATAATTATAATAATATAATTATACTATCATTCATTCATTTTGATAAAAATATTTGAAATAAGAAATATTTATTTGCATAGAATACAGGTGTTACCAGATATAACATTGGTGGTTTATGTACAATACTACATTCTGCCTGTTTAAGGCATGCAAATGTAGACAAATTATTTATTAAAATTATTATTACATTACAATTAATTTAAATAAAATATAATACAAATACTACCTATTAAAGAACACATGAACAAAGTGTCTTCTCCTTAACAGAGACAATAAGAAAAGTGTTATTGGACACAATCTTAGTTTAATTTAATTACATAGTTTAAGTTATAATTAAATTACTTATTAGCCTAATTACAAGGCTAGATTGTAGTAAGATTAGGGTGCATCCTAGGATGAAACAAAGGACAAGAAAAAAAAAGACATTTCAATTGTAGTTAGATAATTGACCTCTTTTCATCATAGCGTTTGAGTATGTATGGAACAAGCTTGTAAATGAAACTAACATGACGCAATATGTTATATCTGATGTAATGTGGAAGAATTCCCTTGCAGCAATGTACTCATTTATTATGACACAAATCAGTGCTAATAAACTGTCAATTTCATTTAATAATTACTAGATGTAAAATTGCAACATATGTGACATCACACTAGGGAGGGGGCAAGAAGGTTCTTGGGAGGGTGTCTCACAATTTTTTTTTTTTTTTTTTATAATAACGTTGCCCCTCACTAGGATATCTCCTGTATCGAGGGTACAGTTTACAAACTTACATTTCACATGCACACACACCCAGACCCGAAAAACTATTTGTAGATCATACAAATAATTGCTCCATGGGGGGATCAAACCCGCAGCACATAGCGTAGAAAGCTAATCGCTTAACCACTGCGCCAATCGTGCCGTCTATGAGTACAACAACGCCTTATAGGGACCGGGACTAGAAACGAAGGACCATTTATGTAAAATACTTCTAATACTTATACTAAAACCTTAAAACTTGTTTATTTCAGAAATAGGCGTCGGCCTCGCCGGCTTCGGCATGACCTTCCTCTTCCTGGGAGTCCTGCTGTTATTTGATAAAGGGTTACTGGCTATAGGCAATGTGAGTATAAATATATTACAGTCAAAACTCACAACTAGTCAAAATTAATTTCGACTGTAAAAGGTTAAGGAGAGGCGGAAAGTCGCGCGGAGTGCAAAGCGGCGCGCAACGCGGAGAAAGGCGCGTATCTCCGTTCATGGAGAGCTAGCGAGAGAGCGACACGCCGCTTTGCCGCGACATTCGGCCTCTCCATAATTTAGCCCTAAAAATATTTTTTTAGACTAAAACAATAATGACGACACAGTTGGCGCAGTGGCTAAGCGATTAGCCTTCTGCGCTACGTGCCGCGGGTTCGATCCCCGCACGGAACAAATATTTGTATGATCTACAGATAGTTGTTTCGGGTCTGGTTGTGTGTGCATGTGACATGACATGTATGTTTGTAAATTGTACCCTCGATACAGGAGAAATCCTAGCGAGGGGCAATGTATTTAAAAAAAATAATGGTTAATTTAAAAAGTGAATCTGGCATTTCATGGTCACTGCCCCGGCACCGCTCGCTTCACTCGCTCTGCTCGTGTGTTGTGCGGTCACAGCTCTAACCTAACCTAATCAACAAGTTTGACCTAGGTGAAATTACTTTTGACCGACGTCTTTAAGTTTGTAGTGTGTCTGTGGCATCGTAGCTCCAAAACGGATGGACCGATTAATGAAGTTTTTTTTTAATTTAAAGGTGGTTTAATCGGGTATCAACTTAGCTATGTTTCATGAAAATCTGTTCAGCCGTCCAAAAGTTACAGCTCTTTTTCTAGTTGGAGTCTGGGGATTTTGACGGTTAGGTTGTTTAATTTGGAACTCTACTTTGGGGCTGTTTTCAGTACACATCTCTTCAACGCCTTACGATGGTCTCAATATGAAACTGTCACAAATTTCTGGGGGCCTAAAAAGGCTACATTGAGCAATTCATCTACTGATCTGCTTAGTAACTGTCAAACAGATGATTACTGAATATGAACCTTATGCGGATTATATTAAGAGTTGTTAATTAAGTAGATAATACTATGCCTGTTCACATCACAGGCACATTATTTTACCTTTATTACTATTTTGACTTTCACCTGAAGTGGGCGTCAATGCGTCACACAGGTCATCGATGAAAAACAGCGCTGGGGCGTTGAAACGCGCCAGTCGCGTTCCAATACCTCAGCAATATGCTGAACAATGACCTATTTTTTTGCACAAATGCGACGCATGATGAGTTCAAAGCTGGACGAATGAATACAAGCCACAGACTTTCATTATTAAAAATTGTTACTCTTATTATTATTTTTGGATCGTGTTTTTTTTTTTTTTTTTTTTTTTTCTTTTTTTGAAAGAAAGAAAGAAAGAAAGAAAAATAATTTTATTCCGTACGGGATAATGACGGCGCCACATTCACAATAGACAAAACACAATAAAAAAGAAATAGGTACACTAATTCTAATAAAAAAAAATAAAAAATTGAAAACATGCCGTCGAGCATGCCCGTACCGAAAAGGTTTTTACTTTTTATGTGTGTCGTAATTTGTGTAAGAAATAAATCGTTTTTCTTTCTTTCTTTCTTCTCTTTCTCTAGATATTTTGACATTCATAATATGAATCATATCGTGATTCATCTAAAGCGGCCTTTTTAGCCCCCCTGCTCTTCATATTGCAGATCCTCTTCATCAGTGGCCTCGCCTGCGTCATCGGCTTACAGCGGACATTTTTCTTCTTCTTCCAAAGACACAAGATGAAAGCAACCGTGGCCTTCTTCGGTGGTATCGCCATTGTGCTCCTAGGATGGCCCATGGTGGGCATGGTCGCCGAGATATACGGGTTCTTGTTGTTGTTCCGGTAAGTGCTTTTATGAATAATAATAATAAATCATTTAGTTACCCAGTTCTCGAAAATGGTCGTGCCACGTTGTATTACAATAATAATAACCTTGCAATAGAAATAAAAACCCAGTGGAGGGCACAAACTGTTCACATCGTCCCTATAGTTCTCTCATCCACTGGTGTCATACCAAAATCCCTAGCACAAAGTTTAACCACCTTACAAATGCCTACACATACACTCCACATGCTTCAGAAAGCTACCATCCTTAACACTTGCCGCATCACCAGGAAATTCCTATCATCTTCTACACTGTCATCCACATATTCAATATAATCATCCCCTCATGCGCTTGGTTCCGGCCCGCGTATGAAGGTTTTTGACCCTCCCAAAAGGAAGAGGTATAAAAAAAAGATTTTGAAAAATAATAATAATGGAGCAAAGAGCTACACGGACGCTTTTACCGGGCTCTTTATGGGCCCAATATTGACATTCGTAAGGGTGATTTTCAAACCGAAAAATGAATTACTGAACGTAGCCAATAAAGGCCTATTCAGACCTAAGCGGTATTCGCTACCGTCTGCGGCAGCGAAAACCCAGTGGGTATGCGGTAATATTACTGTTCAGACCTAAGCGGTATTCGCTACCGTCTGCGGCAGCGAAAACCCAGTGGGTATGCGGTAATATTACTGTTCAGACCTAAGCGGTATTCGCTACCGTCTGCGGCAGAGAAAACCCAGTGGGTATGCGGTAATATTACTGTTCACACCAAAACGGATTTCGCTATCCCGCGCGGTATGTACCGCTACCCACAGCGGCAGCGAATATCGCTCAGGTCGCCCTAGCCGCGGTACTTGATACTAAATACCAGAGCGAAACCCGCGCGGTATGTACCTCTACCCACAGCGGCAGCGAATATCGCTCAGGTTTGAATAGGCCTTTAATATTATTTTGTAAGATTAACTATAATTAATATTAATATCTATCAACAGAGGATTCCTGCCAGCTGCTGTGAACTTCCTAAGAATGGTGCCAGTACTAGGATCTCTGTTAAGCCTTCCAATCATAAGAGGGGTAAGTTTATTCAAAGTTTTAACGCCATTGACTTAAAACATTAAAATTGACTCGAGTCTAGTACAAAATACAATAAATTAAAACAAGTTTTGTAAACAGCTCTGTATTATAGAATTCTCCATAAACTATTTGTATGTAAACTATAATCTAACTTTCACTTATTTTAAATTGTTTTTAAATTTTTAAATGTTTCTTTTTTCATTTAGTTATATTAATATTTATATTATATTTAGGCTAGTCGAATATTGTTGGATGCTGTGGCCTCCTATAATTGAAGGAGTACACAGATGTAAAACTATTTGTGATGTTTTGTGATTTTAAGTGTATGTCCCTTGTTGGAGGTCCTTATTATTAAATAAATAAATAAATAAAATACGCACAATAACACGTCCGGATTTGAAATATTCAATCGCAACTAGATATTCTAAAACGCCAACAAATAATAATGAATATTGGTAATCTAATTAGAACCGTACGTTGCACGGAATAATTTTGAGAAATTATATAAGCAGCATGTTTTTGCGCATGCGTGAACAGAGAACGCAATAATTATTTTTCAATATGGCAAGTGGTGTGTCACTTGCCATATTGAAAAATAGAATAGAATATACGCAAGGACACATTATACCGCCATGTGCTATTCATTAGTATCGTGAAATGAAATGAAATGATCTTTATTTGCTTGAAGCATGGTACATAAAATAAGTCTTAAACAATTAAGTCCGACATACTTCGCCATAATTTTGTGGCATGCAAAATTTATATTAATAACTAATAAATATATAATGTGAACAGTTTATACATATAAAAAATTTCAGTAATGAATTAAATTATTATTATGTTATATTATTAAATTACAATGAATAAATTAAATTTGCATTAAAATATTATCTAAAAAATTAATTCATGTCATAAAAACATATACGTGTAGTTTAGTAATATAATCTTTTAAATCCACATTTCTTTTTTTGAAACTCTCCTCTCGCAGGTCTGTTGGAAAAGATTTCTTGAGAAATAATCAGTACCTTTGAGTCATGTCATCTTTCCTATTTAATTGTAATTATTCTTCTTTCTGTGTGTACATAAATTGTTAATAAATCTCTTTTATAATAAATACATTTTAATAAAGACTTTAATTATTAAAAATGGTTATTTTATATTCTTTTTGGAACGTGTTTTTAATTTTTAACTTTTTTTTTTTGTCTTCATTTTTTACTTTTTTTTTTTAATTGTTTTTTTTTTTTACTTTTTATGTGTGTCATAATTTGTGTAAAAATAAATAGCTTTTCTTTCTTTCTTTCTTCTTAAACAAAAACTTAAAAAATGGCTGGCTGAACAGGCATTTTATAACGTGATACGTCAGTATATGTAGTAATATGGTCAAGTAGTTTTTGAGTTTATTCATTACAAACAAAAATACAAATCTATTCTCTTTATAATATTCTATTCTATTCTGTAACCATTTTTTTCTATTTTTTTCAGCTCGTGGACAGGATAGCAGGCGACAACGGTCGCAACATGGTATGATAGTGCGTACAACGGACTAAATTTATAAATATACTATAGTGTATAAAACGTAAACTTGTATGTTTGTGAAGTGAGTGTTTATATGTAATTTATTATTGTTATAAATATTATTTCATTGTGGTCGAGTGAAGCACTGGATTTGGTTATAAACTAAAAAAAAACTACAAGATTTTCAAAACAACGATTTTTTTTTCTATAGCTAAACAGTTTCGGCGTTTTCTCAAGGATTCTCGATTTTTTTTCCTATACAGGGTGGATTTTTGAGATGGGGCAGTAACGACAGGTAGAATAGAATAGAACTTTATTTCATGTAAACTAGATACAGGCACTTATGAAATGTCGAGACTCTAGGTGAACGGTTCCAAATAGTAGATCCTTATCCGTAGCAGCTACAGGAAAACGTTCTTAGGAGATTGTCCTTAACTTTTGGAGATATTTTGACCTGTATTCACAGATTTTGGAAAAATGTCCGGTCAGTAAGAACATGGGCAATTTGCACAAAATCTTTTTTGATGCCAATCGATCCAGTTTCTTATAAGAATCAAAATACTACTGAACAGACTGAGGTTAGAATACTAGAAATATCAGAAATCGCTAAAATCTTTTTCCATACTCCAGACTCCAGAAATCCACCCTGTATATGGCCCTACCTTTCATATACTGATCCCTTTAAGAGGTGATTGTACTCATCATTATGAACACCTTTTACTATGGGACCAATTGATCGCGAAAAAAATCTGCTGATCATGGAATAACTACTTATTTTTCGCGAGTTCAGGATTAGTCCCATAGTAAAAGTTGTTTATACCCTTAAAGGGATCGGGACAAAGTTGGTCCTTAGATTTCTAGTTTATAGGAGTTTCGCTAAAAACCTGGGCTTCGTGATATTGTAAATAAAAAGTATTTTTAGGCAGATTATGGACCATCCATAAATTACGTCACACGTTAAGGCGTATACGTAGTACCTACGTGAAGTGTGACATTATGTGACAAGGGGTGGGAGGGGTCCTAAGTTTCGTGACGTCACATTTCAAAATCATATAAAAAAATATGGAAATAATACTCATTTTGGAACTGCTTTTTTGATTTAATAATTTCTAGATGTAAAATTGCAAAATATGTGACGTCACACTAGGGGGGTCTCACAAATGTGATCAACTGTGACAAGGACGGGGGAGGGGTCGAAAAATCACGAAATTAGTGTGACGTACTTTATGGATGACCCCTTACTAATAGTTTCAAGGAATTTTTGGGTCTCGGAAACCTAAGTTATCCTTGACGAGCTTTGCAATAAACTTAATTAGGCTATTCTTATGGTACACTTAACAATTTATTTGCGCAAATGAATACTTGCTTAAGTATGCAGTTACGTGTGAGGTAAGAATTGCGCAAGTATCTTGGCTTGCACAAGCTTGCACAAGCAATACGGCGTCGCGCAAACTTGTGCAAGTACAACCTTGCACAAAGAAATTGTAAAGTGTATGGCTACTAAGGGTAGGGGACATCTAAGGATCTTGCTTTAGGATGCTGGGATCAAGGTTTTTAAGAGTCCAATATTTATTGCATTACGCATTGAACTGAGTTACAATTTTTACAAAAAAGTATATTAAGTAACCTCACCGGATTAAAGTACGAACCGGCTTCTTTCATGGAGATGTCGCAGGAAAATGACGACACTATGGAATTTCGAAAAATCCCTGAGGATACCATACCACGAAATCATGGAAGGTGGCGAATATTGGGATATTAAAAAGAAAAAAAGTTTATAAGCAAACTAAAAAATGAAATGTGTTAACGTGCCAAAAGGCCACAGCTCAGCATAATGTCAGGAGGTATTACCAGAGTCTGATGTTCATTACCATTTTGTTAAGCGGTAGACCCGCTGCTTCCTCAAACTTACCTTAGCAAAAAATCTAATGTGTGGATCTAAAATCTCAACTTCCGAGAATCGAACCCGCAAACGCTTGGCTGGGATTAAAGTCTGTGTAATATATTATGTCGTCAGACACGGATGAAAAGATTTTTGATAAGAAAATACTCAAATATTTTGATCGATTAGAATAGAATAGATCTTTATTTCATGTAAACCAGATACAGGCACTTATGAAATGTCGAGGCTCTAGGTGCGCGTTCCAAATAGTAGGTCCTATGGAGAAGAACCAAGGTCCTATGGAGAAATATTACTTCTATAAACATTATACTCCGTTTGAAATAAGATTAGACACGTTTAACAAACCCTTTTACAGTGTATTCAACCGATTTTGACTTCTATTCCGTACGCATAAGGATGGCATTAAAAGCAAAAACGTATTTACGATAACAAATGTTTACTGCAGCTGTAATTTGTCATGTCACCAACGTAGTAGAAGTCAAAATCGGTTGAATAAAGTGTAAATGGAGTTATTTTAATTTCTAATGTTATTTAGAACGGAGTATAGCTAATTCGGCCTAGCAATCGATTTCGGTGTTAATCAATCATTCTGTGCCAGATAAACTTTAGCAAAATTAACAATAATAGGTAGAAATAAATTGTATGTTTATTAAAAATATACAGGTAACGAAAATGCTGTCTTATACGTTTGGGTCGAGTAGGTATTGAAGTTTTGTATGGGATAGCTGATTATTTTTTCGCGATTACGATGTTGGTCCCATAGAGAAAGTTGTTCAGTTTGATGGTCTGATCCACACTCTTAAATATACCATATGTTTCTAATACAAGTTGTAAATACATATATTAAAGTTGGAGTGCCGAATTAAAATCTCAATGACAGGCCTGAAATTGGACTAAAAAAATATAACTATATATACAGAGTGTAAGTGACATCGTAACGAAAACTGATACCATGGATTCAGTACATGATTCTGAACACCTCAGCGAAAGAAAATCGAATCGGTCTTTTCCAAAAATTTACGATTTTGTTCGTAGATTTTTTAGGTATTTATAAAAACTGCGAAAAAAAACGTAATTTTTTTGAAAAGACCGACGCAAAATTCTTACGCTGAGGTGTTCAGAATTATGTGCTGAATCCGTGGTATCAGTTTTCGTTACGATGTCACTTACACCCTGTATACGGAAGACATTTTCCATTAAGGGCCCATCCACACTCGATACCGTTTATAGCAGCAGAATCTCGCGTTCGTTATTCAGTTTTTGTAAGCAAAAGGCAGCCGACGAACGCGAAAACCCGCGATTCTGTAACTTAAAGTATGGAGTGTGAACGAACGCTAATTCGGTGTTATTTAATTGGAGAGTTTTGCCATAAAAATGTTGTTAACAAAACTAATAAATCAGTTTTAATACATTGACATTGACTTGCAAAGTATAAGAAATTACATTTGATCCGAATTTCCAAAGATTTGAATTATCGTTCAAATCGTAATTTAATTAAATTATGTTTTAAATATTTAGTCAAACTGATTCTTTTTTGGCGACCATTAAAAGGAGAAAACGTTAATAAAATGAATAAAACCTCATTCAAAGAATTCTTCAGTAAAAGTTTGTCATTAAGGGCTGATTTTTCAAACGTCAGATATAATATAGTGCCACAAACTTATCTGACCCGGTCGTGGCGTCGTTGCCGTCGCTTTTACCAATGTCATCTCCCTACAAAAATGACATTTTGATGTCATTTTTGTTCCGTAGCGACGTTAGTTCCAATTTTGGTCACCGGGGCAGATAAGTTTGTGGCACTATAACTTTATCCGAGGGAATAAATTTGAATTTTTGACAACTTTTCTATACAAAATCTGTCAAGTGTAAAATTTATTCGTTGGATAATACAATCTGGCGATTGAAAAATCAGCCATTAGTTAACAATTTCTTAAATTTTTTGGTTGAGTTCCTGAATTTTAGTAAATTTGTAGTCATTCAGCCAACAAAAATATAGTCAGTCAGAATAGTCAAAGAAGTCGGATTGTCGTCGCTAGAATTATAGCAAAATGTAATTATACTTAATCTAATTTTATTCCTATTTGTATCTTTACGACTTTGCCAAAGGGGGCTTTCGTAAAGATTTATTTTAATTATTGTAACAAATTTTATTACCACCTTGTCAAATATAAGTATTAATGTATTGAAAGGCTTTTATTTGCATGCAGACCTTAGAAATAAAATAAGAAAATAAAGAAAAAAAAATTTTTTTTAGAAAAAGTTGCGTCAAAATTGGTTCAGTCGTTTCTAATAAAGTATCATGTAATTAATACTATTATTTCAATGTAAATAATTTTATTTCACTTATTTTTATGTCATTAGCATAGTCCCAAGTTGGGTGCCATTATGTTTTTATTTTATTTTTGGGTTTATTTTATAGGATTCGTTTTTTCTCTCCTCAGGATGGACAATCGTGATCGAATGAATGGGAATTAGTGCTACATTCCTTATGTTATTTGTAATAAAGTTTATTTTTGCATTTAATTTAAACCAGCGTTTTTTTTAAAACCGTTTTAGTACGTGCCTGGCTCGAAATTGTTTTGTTTTAGAAAAATACGTTTAATAAAGTACACCCATTAGGTGGGTTTTCTTCTTCGCCATGGCCGACCCAGCCCCCGACACCAACTAGAATAAAATATTATAGTTTAAAAAAAACTATAGAACACGCTTTAGTCATCCAAACTGAACGTGTATGAAAAATTTCAGCTCAATCGGAAACCAGGAAGTGGGTCAAATTTAACTTCCAAGATCTTCTTACATAGTTACAGGTGAAGCGAACAAAAGCATGTTAAAAAGACCTGTAACTTTTGAACGGCTGAATAGATTTTCATGAAACATAGCTAAGATGATACCCGATTAAACTATTTTCAATTAAAAAACTGCATTGAAATCGGTCCATCCGTTTTGGAGCTACGATGCCACAGATAGATACACAGAAACAGATACATCGATACACAGATACACACTACAAACATATAACACCCTTCTTTTTTGTCGGGGGTTAAAAAGAGTTTAAAGTTTTTATGTAGATAAAAATGAGACTACCTACATACTGCATACATACATCTGTCGATCTTTTGAGTTTCATAGAAGCAAAATGAACCGCATGCATTAAAAAAAATCACCACCTGGCAACACTAATGTTATATACCTATATCATTAATTTTGGAGCAGTAATGAAATAGGGGAGAAATAACCATGTATACATGTGTTAATTTTGGGAGGGTGGGAAGTACCTACCTCGGACTAATTACTTCAAATTATAATGATAGTACTTCACTTATGGTAAGTTCGTTTAATCCTTTTATATTTATCAAAAACCTGTGTTTATAAACACAGGTTTTTGATGGAATAACTAAACATAACCGCATCCCCGAATCGAGCTATAATCTGTGAGACATCGATAACGTGGATGGCGGCGCGGACTTGGCACAGTGTTGCTATCCTAAAGATTTACCTTCGCGTGTGGGTACTTCTGGGAAGATCAGGAAACATTGAATTTCTTTAATATTTTCATGATAATTATGATACGTTCGCGTGTATGATTTATTGTATTTTTTATGAGATATTTATCACGTCTAACTGGCTGGAAATTGACCATAACTAAGATATTTTAATTTCTGGCAAAATCATCTTTGAAATGGCATTTGATATCACTGCTATACTTACCTACGACAAAAAACCTAGCTCGTCAAGACATGTGACAATTAATAACAATAAAATATTACCCCACGCATGAAATACGCAAATAAAACCTCTCAGTACCTAGTAGTTGCCTAGGCAACCCAGAGGCGTATTTAAAGATTAGGCGCCCCGGGCCAGTTAGCTTTGCCGCCCCATTAAATGAAGATAAAATATTTCTTTTAAGAAAAAAAATTGTATAGGTATGCATCAGGTAACTATGTGAAATAGATAGACTATGTGGTGTGAAATAATAATTTAAAAAAAAATCCTATTAATTAACCTTTTGTTCACAAGGTAAATATTTACGGCTTCGCCGCCCCTCACTGCCTGCCGCCCCGGGCCATGGCCCCCTTGGCCTTATGGTAAATACGCCCCTGAGGCAACCTATGTATATCCATATTCTATCGCAACCTCATCGATTAGTCAAAGATTCATAAGCTCTGCATGTTTTTTTAAAGAAATATTCCCAAAACAAAGCACTGTCTACAGTGTCTACGTTATGCCTTTTCCCCTAATTGATAAAAACGAAGTCAATACACCTTGGGTATAATAAATCAGAAATCTGGCAACCGCGCCCGCCAGTTACCGCCCGATCCCGGGCTGATGCGGACGCGAGTGGAGCGATATATTTAGCTATTTTTACCGTGAGGAGCGCACATAAATTACCGCGGTAAAATCGCACGGCTAAATATCGTAACAATGAATAAAATTGATGTAGGAAATATATAATAGTGGTTTGTGAATTAGTAAAATTATTATGAAATCGTCGTTCTGAAATCGGACGCGATCTCAGGTCTAGTGAGAGACATAAAAGGGACGATTCTATTTTCTTAATTTTTTGCGTTCGATATTCAAATGTGAGTGTGATTTTCTTTTTTGTTATAATAAAAGTGTCATGCTGAAATTATATTGGCTCTATGTTAGTCTAAATGTAAGTATGTTTTTAATACTTATTATTTATATAAAAAATACCTATTTTTTTAATGTGTTTAGTAGGCTTGTTAGTAATTGTCCTAAGCATAATGTTTTTAAACGCATGTATTTTTTTTTATTTGAATTTTCTTTGCACCTGTTATAATCTGTTGCGTTAACGTTTTGTGAATATTTTTTTTTACTAAAAGCATGTTGTTTTTTGATTTTCCTTTATTATAATAACACCTTAACATACTTACTAACATCTAGTATATACAAATTTTATATTATTTAAGCAACGACGTGGCTTGATATATCAAATTAACTAGGATTGTGTCTAAGACGAGTCTATTACGTACATACAGTATATACGATCAAATTATTTTTACGATGAATCCTCTGACCATAGAGAAAGCTTTCTATACAAAAGCAAAAATTTGAAATTGGCGCTAAAATTCGATCTATTTTCTAGAAAACCGTTTGAATAAAATAAAATCAAAATCTTTCTTTTATTACGTAAAAGAATTAATTATTCTCCTTGGTGGGCCATTTTTGTCTATTGTTATTAATAAAACGCTTTTATTAGCTTCACCTGTAACTAAGCAACTATGAAAAAAAATCTTGGAAGTTAAATTTGACCCACTTCCCGGTTTCCGATTGAGCTGAAATTTTGTATACACGTTTAGTTTGGATGACAAAAGCGTGTTCTATAGTTTTTTTTAAAACTATTATATTTTATAATAAATGTAGGTAGTATAGGTAGGTATGAGGTGGGTAGTAAAAATCGACTGGTGTTGCTCTTTGCTCTCACAGACTAGAAGGCGCTAGACAGGCGAATGGCTGGTAATGGCAAACTGTCTGTACAGAGTTTAGTCAAGGTCAAAAAGATGTATAGGTACCAGTGGCGAAGGGTGATAGTTTTAAAAGGGCCGTCCCAAAAATGCCCTCTATAAATTGCTGCAGGACAAAAATCCAACCGTCTCTTGTAATCTATATGTATAGTCATGTCTGGAAGAGTTCGACCTAACTGAATAAGGCTTACATTCAGAGACGACATCAGAAACGAGTCTAAGCGTGAACTTACGCTTCTATCTGTCAAACTTACGAACAAATTTTGACAGATGGAAGCGTAAGTTCACGCTTAGACTCTTTGCTGTCGTCTCCGAATTCAAGCCTTACAGGCCATATTACGTTGATCTATGCACTAACCAATTCTTAAAGGGAAGCAGATGGGAATCGGGTTGTATGGACTCTTCGCCACTGATAGATACCTACCTTCATTTACCGAAATTCATCTTTTCTGCTTTACAGGGTCCAATTGTGTAATAGTCCCAGCGATGTGTACTAAAAATCTTCGCTCCAATGACTGCGCCTGCGATCTATTTCCGGTCTCATTTCCGGCCAGTAACAAGTACACGAGTAGTTTCATCTTCATCATTCGTCCAATGAAAACGATTTATAGCTGACTTGTTTGGATTACGTAAAACAAGGCAGATTTTCACAGAGGATAGGTATTATCTTAACGACTTTTTTATTTATTTATTTGAAAGAAAGAAAGAAAGAAAAATATTTTATTAGCACAAAAAAAAAAATACAATAAAAAAGAAAACATATAAAATATAAGAGTTATTGTGCCAAAACACACATATTGTGTATTTACCTATATTTTAATGTTGAGAGGGATGTGTGGTGTAACAAGATTGGACAGAATCCGGAATAAGTATATTAGAGGAAGTATGAAAGTGGCACCAGTTACAGAAAAGCTGCAAAGTAACCGATTGTCGTGGTATGTACATCTACATGTAAAGCGGAGAGATGAAAATCATGTTATTAGAAGAGTTGTAAGTATGAATGTGGATGGCTATCAGAGTATGGGCAAACCAAAGAAAAGATGGATGGACTGTGTGAAACATGACATGAATGTGAAGGAAGTAAATCTGGAAATGACGTCTGATAGAGATGAATGGAAGAAAAAGACATTGTGCCGACCACAAGTAAAATGGGATAGGGGCAAGAGATTGCAAAAAATCAGCTTACGTAATTCTTGAACGGCCTCCGGGGGAGAGTACAGACGTAGTCTTAGCCGATCTTACGAGAATATCCTAAGAAAAGATAAAGGAAAAGATACACGACAGTCGTTAGTTTTTAGTAGGGTTAAAAGGCGAGATAAGCAATACATCGTGATTTTGTTGTCTCTACCAAAAGGCATCGTACCTACAGTTCAATAAAAAGCATAGATTTAATAAAAAAAAAGTAAAAACCGACATCAAAAAACTAAAAAGTATAAAATAAAATAAATTTTCTTTAAAAATGTTAACAGCTTCAGGGTCTACCGCGTAACAAAATGGCAATGAACATCAGACTCTGGTAATACCTAAACTTCAACACGATCGTGAGTTTTAGTAGGATCACACGGCGAAATAAGCAATACATCGTGATTTTGTTGTCTGTCCCAAAAGGCAAGTAACAGCGTGATAAATAGCCCACAGTTTAATACAAAGTACCTTTAGTTTTAAAAATGTATGCTTTCTGCCTTGTGTTCGCATTGTTATCGCTAGGGAAATCGGAGCATTGCCTATTATTTACTAGTGTTGAGTCTGATATCATGTGACATGTATATCTAAATCATAAACATTTTAAAATCATTTCGTCATGCAGTGACAATGACAAAATCATCGATGCCTAAAATCATCACTCAATATTGACCATGACTGAATGAACGTGAACTTCGGCTTCGGTTGTGACATGATAATGACAAGATGACAACATGCAATGTATGAATGCGGTCAATTTCATCACTAATATTGTTTTTTTTTTTAAACTGATCCCGTGTCATTTCCTACCTTGACGTTGGCAAAATCATCGAATTACGATGGAGCCATAAAATTAAAAGAAGAAGAAGACAATAAAAAAGAGAGATTTGAAGTTTTGTATGGGACAGCTGATTATTTTTTCGCGATTACGATGTTGGTCCCATAGAGAAAGTTGTTCGGTTTGATGGTCTGATCCACACCTTTAAAAATGACCATGCATTTCTGATACACGTTGTAGGTAGTAAAAATATTACCCCGGGGTATAAAAAAACTACAACCAGGTACACATCCTTTGTTATTATCTACAATATATTAATACGGGAAGAGAAAACTTTGTACCGGAGGAGTATGAGATTTGGCATAGTTAAAGATTATATGGAGAAGGAGTGCAGAAAGGTAAAATTACGGTCGAATTTCGATCACTGGGCGACCATTCCTTCATATTACGATGCAGAATACACGATCAAAACCAAGGCCAAATGTAGCAAATAGCAAGCTCTTTGAAAAAAGCTTCCATTAGCCGTCATGCTTATGAACTTCAAAAGGTTACGATCGTACACCATCAATTTATTTGGTTGCTAACTTTTCCCCGCGGCTGCAGTCCCGTAGTACCTACCTACCTACTTTCGATTGGAACAAAAATATTCTAAACTTTTTATTGGACCCAGAATGGTCCCTAGAAAAAAAGAAATATAGTTTATTGGCACATACATGCTAAAAACACAGATTTTTTTTTTTTTTATAAAATCAGTAGCTTAGTGCCAAAGGGGCCAGCAGCTCAGCATAATGTTGGGTGTTAGTACGGTAATACTGATCACCCAACGCTGGTTTTCAGCTGCAACCCAGGGTGCCATACGCTCGAAACGAAACAAAAACCGTAAAAAACAAATAAAATAAATATTACAGTTTAAAAAAACTCAAGAAAACGCTTTTGTCATCCAAAGTTAACGTGTATGCAAAATTTCAGCTTGATCGGGAACCGGGAAGTGGGTCAAATTTCACTTCCAAGATTTTTTTACATAGTTACAAGTGAAGCTACTAAAAGCGTTTTAAAAAGAACAAATAAGAAGTACTAAATATTATCATCGGTGTAGCAGTGATAGCCTAGCGGTTGAACGCTAGCTAACCTTCCATGCATGAGGGTCTGAGTTCGAACCCGGCCCGCACCTCTGACTTTTAGAATTTATATGAGGATCACAATTTGATCATCACTTGCGATATTGTGAAGGAACTGAAGGAAAATGTCGTAAAGAAACCTGCACACCTGAGAGGGACTCGTTGTCGATGATGTGTATAGTCCACCAACCCGCAATAGGCCAGCGTGGAGGACTAAAGCCAGGTAGGTAATTATATATTGTAATGTAAGTAGGTATATGTGTATTGTATTGCTTAGGTTCTACATAAGTAGGTATATTATTATCCTCACCTAATAATGACGACTAGTGCATCTACCATTTTTTTTGTCTCTGCATCACCCTAAGGTTGTCTGGCAGAGAATGCCTTTGGCTTTAAGACCGCCTTTGTACATATTTGTATGAAAAGCATTTAATAAAGCCTAACCCTTCTCATTCCGAGAAGAGGCCCGTGCCCAGCAGTGCGACAGTAATGGGCTGGATTTATTTATTATCATCAATAAATTATCCATTGTAGCTCATGTTCGACAGCAAAGAAGAAAAAAAAGAAAGAAAATAATATTTATTCGACACAGCAAACAATAAGAAAGGTAGGTATTAAAAAATATATACGCAGCGTTAGCAACACTATAGCGCCGGATTTCAGCGGGAGCCTCATCGAGACGTATACTTACTTGAGAGCAAATCTCGTTTCCTGCGAGATTATCTTGGATTCGAGTTTGTACTTCGAGCGCTTTTTCGACTCTAAAATCTTGCAAATCGCAATGCTCGCTCGCCACTGGTTAGGAAGTGAACGGATGGACATTTTGTGGACAGCACAACACAACACAAGTGCGGATCCGAAGTTCGAATCTCCAATTCGCACATAAGATAAGCAATTTGGTTATAAATATCATGTTTTATAAATAGTCAGGGCTGGCACTCGCCTCGAATCCGGTTTAGATTGGACAGTATCTCAATTTTTTTTTTAAACTTTGCTCCTCAATTATTACTCTTGTATCGTGAGTAAATACAAACATAAATCTCCCATGCATACACACACATACACACTAGATTTGTGCGCCGATGCCCGCGGCGGCGTCATCGGCGTGGATGGTGAAAATCTTACTAAAAACTAAATATTGCAGACTTTTTCGCCAAATGACTGACGGATGAAGTTGTCGGTAAAACGCGCTATTTAAATTATTATGGTCATATAAAAATGGTATTTTATTGAATTTGCGGAAACAAATACGTCGAAATAAACCAATAAGCATATATTTAGACATTTCTAGTGTTTAGTTTACTAGTATATGTCTGCATTGTATCTAAAACAACCGTATCCGTCCAACCATCCACGCCGATGACGCCGAAGCCGGCATCGGCGCACATGTCTAGTCGCTAGTAAATAAATAATTTATTTCTTCTGCTTTCGCCAACCCTGTCCAAACCACTTCACAATTCACATCCACAAATACAGCGCAATAAATTACACACGCCACATTCAAAACAATTTTATTTCTGAACGTAATCCTGATTCTTTTCAACAAGGTCGAGGTATGATCATTTTAGATTGCGGTAGATACTTGTAATCGCTGATTTACACGCTGCGCAAACGCAGACACTTTTTTAACCGACTTCAAAAAAGGAGGAGGTTCTCAATTCGGATGTTTATATTTGTTTTTTTATGTATGTTCGGGCATAACTCCCTCATATATAGACGGATTTGCAAAAATACTCTCGAGGAGGTTCCATTTAAATTTGGTGAAAATCTGATGAAGACCTTCGGAGATAGACAATGGAACTCTTGAATGAATAACAGCATATCACTCGCGATTGCTGTAAACGCATGTTTCTATATTGTTTATGCCACTCAAAATAGAAAAATAAAATAAACTTTAAAAAAAGTAAAAACTGACTTCAAGAAACTAAAAAGTATGAAATAATTTTCTTAAAAAACTTAACAGCTTCTGAAGTCGGGGCCTATAATTCTTCAATGCACCTAGCTTGGTAGTGGCACCGACTTCAGAAACTGTTAAGTTTTTTAAGAAAATTATTTTATGTTACCAATACCTACTTTCTAGTCTCAATCCCTTTATGTTATTGTACTCATCATTATGAATAAACCTTTACTATGGAACCAACACTGAATAAACTAACCGTCAAAAACCCCCGACTCCAACTAGAAAAAGAGCTGCGAGAGAAGAGTTTTGGAGCTACGATGCCACAGACAGATACACACTACAAACTTACAACAGCCCTCTTTTTAAAGAAATCTGATGTTCCATACATTTAGGCCCAAGTTCACCGACAACTTAACGGACGATTAGAGCAAAATCTGTCGTATAAACATGAATTCTTGTATGGATAATTGGCCGATTTCATTTTATACATCTGTTATTTTGTCGGTGAATATAGCCCTTAGTCGAATAATATTGAACTAGTGGTCGCCCTGTGGTCAAAATTCGACCGTAATTTTAGCTTTCTGCACTCCTTCTTCATATATTTAACTATGCCAAATCTCACACTCCTCCGTGCGCGCAATATGCTTAAAAAGGGGTAGGTACCTACAAAGTTTTCTATTCACGTAATAATATGTATATAGATTAGATATATTTCATAGAACAACTGATTTATAAGTTTTTAAACTGTCATGGTCACTAACATTAGTATTAGAGTTCAAAACGATTTACATATCGGGAACTCAAAACAAGATATGAACATGGTAAATACCCCGTTTTGAACTCTAATACTAAAGCTGATTTATTTTCGCGATTTCAGTGTAACCACACAAAAATTAGAACAGATAAAAATTGGGCACCTATGCGTTGCCCTGACCGAGACAAACACACGATAAAATTATCATGTTTTCATTTTCAGAAGTTGTTTACCTAACCTTCGCATTGAATTTAGACTGAAGATACATTGTTCTCGCTTCATCGCTCAAATACAATCATGAGCTGTCGACATTTACGACTCGTTCGAAAATAAGCAGGTACCTACATTATTATTTAGGCGCTGTCGGGTTGTTTGCAGCGCGGCAGCATATGCTGAGCGGAAGCCTTTTTGACAGCTGCGAGGTACAATCCATTTTATTTAAGATACCTATTATGTTTATAGATGACTTCAAAAAAGGGGGTTCTCAATTCAAATATATTTGTTCTTTTTTTGTTTTTTGTGACGCGTCTACTCCGCCGATTGCAGACCGATTTTGAACTATTTTTTTTTGTTTGAAAGGGTATACTATCGAGGCGGTCCCATTTAGATATGGTGAAGATCTGATGAAGAGTTTCGGAGATAGACAATGGAACTCTCGAATGAATAATAGCATATCACTCGCGATTGTTGTAATCGCATGTTTCTGTATTGTTTATGCCACTCAAAATAGAACTTTAAAAAAAGAAAAACCGTTTTCAATTTTTTTTAAAGTATAAAATATTTTTTTTTAAAAACTTAACAGCTTCTTAAGTCGAGGCCCATAACTCTTCAATGCACCATAGCTTGGCAGTGGCACCAACTTCGAAAGCTGTTAATTTTTTTAAAGAAAATTATTTTATACTTTTTAGTGTTTTTGAAGTCGGTTTTTACTTTTTTTACTTAGTCGACTACACTTAGTTACAGTCTGTTTTCTCTCACAGAACAACGTGGAACTATAATATATTATGTCCATTTAGCCATTTCCCGCACTTCAAAAACAAGATTGTTTATAGAAGAATAAACAGTTTCACAAAGGCTTGATACAGATGATTTATCAACTCACTGCAACATAAAAGAAAAAGAAAGCAGATCAACCATAGATCAACAAACGAATTCCCAAGAAAATCACAAATCTAAAAAAAAATAGTCTGTGAAAAAATAGATTTCAAAAACAAAAACATACAATCGAAATTCGAAATAAACATGAAATAAACTTTCAAATTCAGTCCCCGCGAAAATCGCTCCACAGATTATAAACACATCGGACGCCGCCAAAAGTATTAAACCTCTTTACAGACAGAAAATTAAATTAGCATGCGACTCTTTGGTACGCGTGGCATGTAGCCAGAATGTCGCTGATTCGTGTTTGGTTGATATAAATATTTGGAAGCGTACGAGAATTTCAAGCGTATTGCATGTTTTTTATTACTGCATTAGCGTCAATTTTGTTCCATTCATTTCAAATTTTCTTAATTTACCTTGAAAAATTGCAGTAGTAAGGTGTTCTTGAAATGACGAAAAGTTTACTTTTTATGAAGGTGATGTTAAGGCCAAATAGATTGTTTTTGACCCCCGACAAAATAGAGGTGTTGTTATAAGTTTGTAGTGTGTATCTGTGTGTGGCATCGTAGCTCCAAAACGGATGGACCGATTTCAATGCAGTTTCTTTTTAATTGAAAGCTAGTTTAATCGGGTATCATCTTAGCTATGTTTCATGAAAATCTGTTCAGCCGTTCAAAAGTTACAGCACTTTTTCTAGTTGTAGTCGGGGGTTTAAGAGCTGTAACTTTTGAACGGCTGCACATATTTTCATGAAACATACCTAAGATGAAACCTGATCAAACTAGCTTTCAAATAAAAAAAGCTGCATTGAAATCAGTCCATTCGTTTTGGAGCTACGATGCCACAAACATTTACACAGATACACACAACAAACTTAAAACTCTTTTTTGTCGGGGGTTAAAAAGACCATGCGCGTCTCATGTCCGCAAAAGACTATCTCCGCTTCGATATTCAGCGTAGAGACTATTATTTTGTTTATACATTGATCCGCAGGAACTTCAAATCAAAATCTGAAGCAATTGATTTGAAATGTTTATCGTTTATCTAGAATAACGAGACAAAGATAGTCAGAAGTCATAACTCAGTGATTGAGGCGTAAACTCAAACCACAGCTCAGCTTGCAGATGTGGGTAAACATTGTTGCATAGTTGCATTAATATCGAAAACAATTGGCTACACAGACGCAGTCACCGCGTCGCTGGAATATCGGTGAGGCGTATTTATCGTCACCGATAAAAATAACAGATATTTATAACACATTTGCTCGTAAAGGGTCTCTTATTTCACCAATTTCAATATCGTAATGTATCTCATTACGCACTTGTGCGGTAATGTAATGTAAAACGCACAGTTTATCAAGATGCTCCGTCTAAAACGAACGGTACTTTTTTAAATCTTAGCAAAGAGTTTTTATGTCAGAAAAGTGGTCAACATTTTATGAATAAAATTAACTTTGGAAGATAATAATAACTTGACAACATTAAAAATGCCAACTGGCAACGTAATAATCAATTTCACAAATTGTTCAAATTTCTCTAACTGCTTTAACAAGTGATTAAAGATTTATTCGTTTAAGAAAGTCCGAGTTGTATTTATTTCCTCGCAAATCTGTTGTAAAACGTCGTATGACATACGTGCGCTTTGATAATTACAGCCTCTGCTTTCTTGTAGCCCTCGCCTACGGCTCGGGCTAGCAATATCGCCTCGGCTGTAATTTTCAACTTACCGCACTTATATCATAATGTACTATTATAGATAACCATAGAAATAGTACAAGTACTGGAACGCTTAATAGTGCCGTAAAGCCGGTCTGAGGGAGAATACTTTGTGGTAGCCGTGTCCTTGTCTAATAGGGTAACCATACATTTTAGTTAAAAGTAGGACATGATAGAAATATTTAATTATGTTATGAGAATAGTTATCAGGTAATTAACTACTGATATCGAATAGTAAGAATTGTTTTTTTCCTAGTAAATAGTGAAATATACGGTCCATACAGTGTATCTAAACGTTCTTACAAATATACATACACCCTTTTGGTTATAATTAGAGTCACAGGCAAGGCATAATATATAAATAGGCATATGCAAGGTTACTATATAATAAAAAAGAAAATTTAGAGAAAATTTCGGACATTGCGGAAAAATCCGGACATTTTCTTATTTATTTATTTATTTATTTATTTAATCATTTATGTACACACAAGAAAAGACACAGCAAACATTAAAAATAGGAGAACAAAGTACAAAGGTACTGCTTATTTCACAAAAGAAATCTCTTCCAGCAGACCTGCGAGAGGAGAATTTAAAACATGAAATGTAGACAGCGATGCACAAGAATAGATCAAGATACAAATTAAATTTATTAAAAAAGAGAAAAAAACATAAGCAAAATACATACTTCAAACAAATACACATAAATATAAAAATATACATAAATAAATACAAATACATACATACATAAATTGCAAACAGAAGATATTATGACATGGAGAGATAATGTTCTTTTACACGTTTCTTAAAGGATGAGATCGTTTTACAGTTCCTTATCTCAGATGGAAGTGAGTTCCACAACCTAACCCCATGCACAGATAGGGAAAAGGAATAGTAGTCAGTTTTGTGGGATGGGAATGTAAGAAGAGTACGGAGGTGTGGCCTGCAGGACGAGTCAGGAGAACGAGCGTAGGAAAAGCGTTCCCGCAGGTAGGAAGGAGCTGTCGGGTTATGTAGGATATTAAAAAGTAGACACAATATCCGAGTGTTCCGGCGAAGACGGATTGGGAGCCACTTGAGAGTTTTGCGAAAGCTGGAGACGTGATCATACTTTCTGAGATTAAAGACAAATCGGATACACAAATTTTGCAGTCTCTCAAGTTTATTTAAAAGCTCCTCGGTAACATCCAGATAGCAGGCGTCCGCGTAGTCAATAATGGGCTGAATGAGCGTTTGAGCAAGAGAAATTTTGGTCTTCAAGGGCAAGAAGCCTTGGAGACATTTCAGCGAATGAAAGGCAAAATGAACCTTTTTACTAACGTTAGCTACCTGGGCACCCCAAGACAAATTGGAATCGATAATAACTCCTAGGTTCTTAGCGGAATCTGCATAGGCAATCTGAACACCATCAAGACAAAGTGGAGAAAGAGACGCAATATTGAGTCTGTTACGGATGTACCGACTGCCTATGATCATGGCCTGGGACTTAGCAGGATTGATGCGCAAGCCGAAGGACCTAGCCCAAATGCTAATGCGTTCAAGGTCATGGTTCATATCGGCAATAGCATCCCCCACCTCAGCCCCAGGGAAGTCTTCTTATACACAGATTACGTGTATAATAAAATGTCATGCGTGAATATTCCGGACATCTGGCAGCTCTAGTCATAGGAAACATTAGATTTTAACATTTTAAGATACAAATTTAATTCCTCTTCTACTTTTTCTTTCTTTTTTCTTTTTCTCTTTTAGCTTTGCGACCATCCTACGACCTTTCTTTATGAGATCTTTCCTATTATAGCAGAAAGGGTAACCCATGCTTAGTGCTGCAGAATCGAATATCACTTATTATAATATTCTTGTTTGGCAAACTCAAGTATAATCATCATTCACAACATTAAGCAATAAAACACAATGAATGAAAGTCAAAGCAAAACTTTTTTAAATTTCAAATCGGCATAAAAAGGTCGTCGTCGTTTCGTCAAAACGTTGAGATTCTAGATGCACGGTTTCAAAGTGGGCCGGGTTCTATGGAGAAGAGACCGGCTAGAAACTTAATGGTTGATTGTAATTTTAATTGTGTTGGCATTATAGTTGTATTTTGGGTTTATGTGCTTGTTTCCTCTTGCTTTACTTTCTTATTTGGTGGTTCACTGGAAACTGCAACATCTTCCCATTTACTACAAGATCCTACATGCCCTGATTCACCAGATGTTCCAGCACGTACAATTTATTTTGCACGTACAGTTTTTTTTCTTTTTGTGGCTATCTGTAATGTCAAAAATGATCTTCATTATGGCACAATATCTAAGTACAATATCCAATCCAGTAAAAGTTTAATCCATCTAACTATACTAATAGGAAAATATTAAACACAAATAAACAATAAGCAAAGTGTGTGAATCTTAAGTTTGTGCAATGTGTTATACTTTATATTAGTATAAACTATTACAGACCAGACAATTACACACAACATTATACAACAGACACATACAACAACTGATAATTATTAAACATATTACAATAGTACCTATGGTAATATTGAAGGAACTGCTTCAGGTTTTAATTTTATTTTTGCTGCTGTTAAATAATTCATTATCTTTAAAATTTACGCCACAAACACATGCGAACTTTTACACACTAATGTCAAGGTTCGTGGCTGTTATCCATAACACCCTCTGCTTATTATCAGCTGGAATCCTGAAAAAAACAAACATGGAATTTTAATAAAGTCTATCATTTTATAAGAGATACAAAAAAACATTATTATCTATTCGGCACAACAAACAACAAATGATTTCAACAAATTAACTTAAACTATATACAGGGTTATTTGTAAAACACCGGCAATGCTTTAAGGGGTGAAACTACTCATCAATATGAACAACTTTTACTACGGGACCAACCATGAAATCGCGAAAAAAAAATCAAACTTTTCATACATTTTGATGGAGCAAGATTAATCTTTTGTATGAAAAGTTTGATTTTTTTTTCGCGATTTCATGGTTGTTCCCATAATAAAAGTTGTTCATATTGATGAGTAGTTTCACCCCTTAAAGCGTTGCCGGTGTTTTACAAATAACCCTGTATGTATACTTATACTATACTTGGAATCACTCAAATTATACAAAACAATAAATGCATCGAAAATATGCTACGCATTACAGATTATGGAAAACAAATCCAAATTTATTAAAGTACGTAAATTATTTAACTTAGTGGACTGTATGTTATGTGAAACGATCTAAAATAAGTACTTGGAGCAACTATATCCCACAAAATAAAAATATATTGTCACACTACTCAATGAAACTTACCTATGGAACGATATTCCACAACCAGGATAATATTCTCGCTTGCACCCAATCATAACTCAAGTATTTACCATCTTGTCGCCAAAAAATTATTCTAGGCACAAAAATAATGTTTGATCACGTTTATTTCTGAACTATGAAAACCACGAATGTTGACAATAGGTTGACAACTAAGTTGACAATGTAAGCCATTTTGAATGATGTAGTGTTTCCCGCATGCAAACTTCTTTAACTACTGGTATCCAAATATTGTAATAATCAATCTTATTGAATAACGTATGGAAATAATAATATTTAATATAATATTTAAAGCACGTCAATTATAATTTTTATTATGTTTATTTTGATAGCCGTGGGTAGAAGTTTCATTAGTTTTAATATGTATGTAAAAACGATTCTGAAAATACCAATTTAGTAGATTACTAAGTTGATGAGTAATGGCCATGTGTGCGAGAGGGACACCGCTGAATCTCGGGTGACTTTCATGTGGGCACAAAATTTCGTACAACTAATTATAGCAGTAAGCTCTCTAGTTATAGGTACTATGTATTATCTCTATGTAGATAACAGATAACAATTGTTACTGTCAATGCCAAATATCTGGTATAAAAAATAACAGACACTTTCATTCACAGCAAACCTTGCTTGTTATTTTGTTAAATAACGGGTTTGCTCTCATTCTTAATAACGGGATTGACGCTTGCTAGAAAGAGAGACACTTACGCTGACATTCAGAGACGATAGAAACGAGTCTAAGAGTCTAAGCGTGAACTTACGCTTCCATCTGTCAAAATTTGTTCGTAAGTTTGACAGATGGAAGCGTAAGTTCACGCTTAGACTCGTTTCTATCGTCTCTGAATGTCAGCCTTAGTATTTACTACTAGTATACTTAGTTGGCGGGTTATAGTGTGGTAGTATGAAAATAACAGGCTGTTATTTATTAACAGATATTTCGTTCTGTTATTTTTGTGTAACAGCTACAGAGATAATAGGTAATACAATTGGCTGTTATAACCCATCGGTACGCTGGAATGGTTTAGATTTTAGATTGTATGCAAATTGATTGCCGCAGACATTGGCTTACTCCTACAATGGACGGCGGGTCTAGAACAAAATTCACGAAAAATGTGTCCCGTGTCAACCAATATAAGCGTAGGTACATTTAAAGAAATATAAAAAACTATAACATCCTAATTCAAACCGTATCGTCATTAGTAAACAGCTTAATTTTACTTGCGACAATTTATCAGCCTATTCAACTATTTCACAATACAGTACGCCATTTTTGACGTGTATTCTGTCGGTTGACAAAACAAAGACTGGCGCGCGATTGGAACTCTTTTTTCGTTTTGGAACTCTTTGGCTCGGACACTGTTGAGCGCGAACCCAATCTTCATTGTAGGCATTAAGTCAATGGCCGTAGAAGCAGACAGATTATGGCGAAGTTGTTGTACCTACTTTTAAATTTTTTTGAACCTCTGCAAATGGAACTAAGATTAATATTGCGCAATTATTTAATATTAGCTGATTATTTTTTCATAATTACGATGTTGGCCCCATAGAGAAAGTTGTTCAGTTTGATCGTCTGATCCATACCCTTATATATGATCACGCAGTTCCAATACACGGTGTACATATCGTGAGAAAAACTAAAGTATTTACAAGTGGGTTTCGCAAGCAACTTATTAATTATTTTAATCGGGTATCATTTATTATAATTAAAACAGCCGCAGGCCAATTAGATTTATTATACACATTTTAATTTATTAATATACTACAAATAACATTCATACGCTCATCTCACAGTACTCCAAGCATTCCAACATTAGCGACTTCCATCCGTCCGCAAACACGCAATCATCATCAATCATCTATGTTCCATGAAAATGTGTTCAGCCATTCAAAAGTTACAGCTCTTTTTCTAGTTGGAGTCGGGGGTTTTTGACGGTTATTAAAGGCATTTTCCTGCAACATTTTATGTTTGTTACGACCCTTATCAAGATATATCGCTCGAATAAGAAAATTTGTATTTTATACGTGAACGAATAAAATTCATACTTAATATTTTTATGGAGACTAGGGAAGTAAAAAAGTTATCGGTATTTTCCTAACCAGAAAATATTATTCGGTTTGAACGTAAATTATTTATAAACGTAAACCCGAATGTAAAAGATATGGGAGAGAATGCTACCAAAAACCTGAGGAAGATTATAATAATCTCATTACTGTCCCATTTTGAAAGGAAAGAAAGAAATAAACTACATTTATTAACCACAACAACACACACACACAATGAGCAGTTTTTCAGTAGGCATTGTCAGTTTAGTTCTTTCAACATCAAGAGATGGCGCTCGCTTCCATTTCGGTATTTACATACTTTTAAAACTATCATGGTTGTGGAAAACTTCGTTCGCAAACGCACCTAAATATTTCAGTAATGTTTAAAAAATACAAAATCCTGTTAAATTATAATAATTAATATGTTTGTTTTAGTTACTTACTTTGAAATATTTCCTATTATATTATTTACAGGTTAAGACAGCGTTTTACCTTAAAAATACACAAACCACAAGCGAATCAAACAAACAACAAGGAAGGGAACGCAGAATGTCTACGATCATACCACACTACTGTTATCATAACTGTTGCCAACGCCATCTAGCGAGAGAAAAGAATGCTACACAATTCCATGGAGACTTGTTCTGTCAGCCACCTTAGGTTTCAGCTGAAAATCAGCGCTGTGTTACTGCATATGCTGAGCTGAGGCCTTTTGGTCACGCAATACCACACCGAGCCTATTATAATGTCATAGCTTACATTTATATGCGCAAGTGAGCCTGCTGCAATGTGCAATTATTGCTGTGTCACTCCCGGCTATTCTGTTTCTGTAATGTATATGGTGTGATTTAAACATGTATTGTGTTGACCAATAAACCTTATTTCTTTCTTTTTTCATTTCTATAAATGACTGACTTAATAAATGACTGGAAAACTGCTCATTACAAATAATAAGCAATAACGAATAAATAAATAAACAAGGATACAGAAAAACAAAACAAAACACCAAAACAAACACACGTACTTAGGGCACAGGCTTCTTCTCAGAAATAGCAAGGGTTAAAGGCCTTATTCCACCACGCTGGCCTGTCGGTCTACTGCGTAACTAAAATGGTAATGAACATCGACTCTGGTAATTCCTGAGAGGCTAAGCTACCTAGCAAGTACCTAGCAATACCGTCACTCGATGTGGCTCCCGCTGAAAACCAGCGCTGTCGGGCTGCTTGCAGCGCGACAGCTGAGCGGAAGCCTTTTTGACACAGCTGCGACGTACAATCTATTTTTTATTTAAGATATATTTTTTTTTATTTTTTTGATTTACATGTTTTATTCTTTTATTTTTGTTATATTATCTTTAAAATTGTTTTTGTGCTGTGTCAAATAAATACTTTTTCTTTCTTCTTCTTTCTCTCTTCAAGTGTCGCTTGCAGTCGGCGGCAGCAGCTGCGGCTGCGGTCGGTCGCTGTCGCCGGTGTCGGAATTGTACCATATACTGCCTTTCATGTCCTTCTCCATCTACTCAAGCTGAAAGGGGATATTTGCAACGTCCCAGATGAAACATAAAATAAATAGCTTCTACATAGCCCTTACACCCAAAAGGCATGTGAAATGGATTTTAATAAAAAAAGGGTTCCTTTTTACGATCGTGTACTACGATTAGATACAATGTTGTTACATAACATAATATTTTGTGTATGAGAACCTTTATTGTGGGTTGCCAGACCAGTTTTTTTAACCCCCGACAAAAAAGAGGAGTGTTATAAGTTTATAGTGTGTATCTATGTATCTGTCTGAGGCATCGCAGCTCCAAAACGGATGGACCGATTTCAATGCAGTTTTTTTTTATTGAAAGCTAGTTTAATCGGGTATCATCTTAGCTATGTTTCATGAAAATCTGTTCAGCCGTTCAAAAGTTACAGCTCTTTTTCTAGTTGGAGTCGGGGGTTTTTGACGGTTAGGATATTTTTAATATGGCTACAACATTTTGCCGCGTTTTCGGAATGCTTGTCAAATGTCAATTTTCTTTTTACATTGCACCGTTCGTATTACCTAGATTTAGGAATGATTCTAGTATTTTTTCTGACAAGAATTCGTTGAATATATTATATAATATGCTTTAACATTACTCATATTCCTGTCAGCCATTGCGTGTTGCGCCTGCAAGAAAACCTATCAATAATGATAGTGCTAGGAGTTGATTATGTTTCAATGCGTATCCGAACTTATGAATTCTCGATAGCCAGCCTTATCGGTTGAGCTCTTGTCCCTTACTTGTCGTAATAAACGTTGAAGAGTCGCTAATTTAGGCTTTTGTATACAAGAACCTTTGATGGCAGACGCAGGGATTTTACAAGAGGTCTTTTTGAGGTCAAGATGGTAACGATTTTCAGACTCTTAAAAATTTTGCAAACGTGTGTAATAATATAAGGATAAGAGCTTAATGTTAAATGGGTAGGTTTGTCGTTTTTCGAATTTAGCTGCGTTTAAGTCATGGATATCGGCTCTGAAATGGCGATGGGCAGGACACTTGGCAAGACTTGGTGACGCTAGGTGGAGTCGAGCCCTAACAAAATGGCTACCGATATTCAGTAGGAGAAGTGTTGGGAGACCGGCAGACAGATAGACAGATGACCTGTAAAGAATCACTGGCAAGACCTGGATTCGATTGACACAAACCAGGGAAACATAACATGAAAAAGAGGAGGCCTATAATACTTAGTAGTGGATAGAAGCAGACTGTCAATGATGATAAAGTCTTGGATGGGTTGCCGATTTTTCGAGTTCTTCTTTATATGATATGAAAGTACCGTGATTCGGCTATGTCTGTTTCTGGTTTAGAAAATATTTATTTGCATATTGTCGTGCTTCTATTCAGCGTGTGTCTATGCTTAGATGCTTCTTGAATCTCATTCGATGTAAACAGCTACTGAAGAATTGTATTTTCAGAATTCTTTTACCAATACATTCATAATATTACCTTATTTTACTTGCATAGACTAACTTAAGAGAAAAAGAAGGAAAAGGAGGAAGACCAAGAAGAGGAAGACTAAGAAGAAATTACATTGATCAGCTGAAAGAAAAAGTGAATATAGAAACATATAAAGACTTAAAGATTGGGCATTAGATAAGACCGAATGGAAATTGCTACACCGACAAGTACTTAGCACTTTAATTTTGGATGGATGGATACTAACTTAGTTATCTTTAATGCCATCATTTTCCAATCTTACAACTTCAATTTATCCAAACAGTCCTTGCTTTCCATCCTCGCCATTTATATTGGATATATGGTACCGCATACATTATGCATTCATAAAGCAATCTCTAATGACACCGTAATCTTATTACGTAAGGCCCCACGTTGGGCGCCAAGTAATAAATCATTCTTCTAGATACTAATCACTTGTCGTTTATACGATGTGGAACGTTTTTGAACGTTTGAAACTCAGCTTTAATGGCAGCAATTCCTGTAAAGTACGCAGCACGTGTTGGTTTTGCTATTAATAATCTTTCTTTGTATTTGAAATTAATAGGTCCATTCAATGTCTCATACAATGGTTGTTGTAAATGTATGGGTACCATTAACTACTGTATTAATATAAGAATCTACAATTTCCTTTACGTATGGCCCCACGTTGGGCGCCAAGTCGTAAATCATTTTACTTGATGCTGTTAGTATCAATTAGTACTTCTCATTTATGCGAAGTGAGACTTTTAAACATTCATAAAATCACCTTCAATATTGGTCAAGCGCGAGCACGCCTCCCACAGTGTTTTTGCTATAATAATAACATCAACTATTATTTTGAAATTAATAAATACCGTGTCATTGAATGGATGTAAGCCGCATACACAGATAGGATGTAGTTATGTAAATGAGACTCACAATATTTTTACATAGGTCCCACGTTGGGCGCCAATTATTTTTTTATAATGTTGCCCCCCTCTCTTGGATTTTTCCTGTATCGAGGTTACAGGTACAGCTTACAAACATACATGTCACATGCACAGAACAACTGATCATATAAATATTTGTTCCGTGCGAGGATCGAACCCGCGGCACGTAGCGTAGAAATCTAATCACTTAGCCACTGCGCCAATCGTGTTTTTCAGAGATACTAATCACAAATCGTTTAAGAGACTTAGGAAGTTTTTGAACGTTACTAAAATCAGCTTTAATGGCCGCAAAGCGCGGGAATTCTGCCGCCAGTGGTGTTTGCTAATAACCTCTCTTGTTTTGAAATAAATAAAATGTGTCATGGCGTAATCTTTTTGCTCGGTTATGTTGGAAAGGGTCGTGTTGCAGAGTAATTATCTTTATTAAATGACACTGTACGCTCGGTTACAAATCAAGCAACACATTTCCAGTATAAGCTGAACTTCCATTGTACGAATAGCATATACAGTGCGAGGTCAGGTCATACTGGAAATGTCTGGGCAGTTTACTTTCAGCCCTGCTATAAGAGATCGTAGTAAGGGCCCTGGTCATACACAAAATGTTTCACAAAATTCAAAAGAGTTTTTTTTTGTAATATGAGCATAACAAGTATCATAATGATAGGTCATCATAATATGCGTGGTCTTTATCCCAACTACGTTGGGGTCGGCTCCCAGTCTAACCAGATGCGGCGGAGTAACAGTATTTTATACGGAGCGACTGCCATCTTACCTCCGCCACCCAATTATTGGGAGACACTGAGGCTGACATTCACTTACGCTTCCATCTGTCAAACTTACGAACAAATTTTGACAGATGGAAGCGTAAGTTCACGCTTAGACTCGTTTCTGTCGTCTCTGAATGTAAGCCTGATACCCTAAGGTTAGACCGGTTGTCAGACTTTTTGGGTTGCTGACTCCCGTAACGACTGTCAAAGGTATTCCGTATGACAACCGGGACCAACTGCTTAACGTGCTATCCGAGGCACGGAGGGGTTCCGTTAGAAGAAATGATCACCCATCCAGGGACTGACCGTGGCACCCGCAGCTTAACCTCGCTGATCGACTGATCTGCGCGGTAGCTATGTAGCTACGAGCCCCTAATTATAGGTAGGTACTTAACATAAATAATATTACCTAACCAGTCACATTTCTCATAGGTATAACTCATAATATAAATAAATTTTATTATCTATTGAAATACGAACATAAAATATTATATATAGTTTAAAAAAAACTAAAACATACGCTTTTGTCATCCAAACTAAACGTGTATGCAAAATTTCAGTTCAATCGGAAACCGAGATGTGGGTCAAATTTAACTTCCAAGATTTTCTTACATAGTTAGTTAGTTAGTTACAGGTGAAGCTAATAAAAGCGTATTAAAAATAAATCAAACGATTACAGCAACATTTTTGTCAATTCCGAAAATCCCGGTCATATGATATTGTATCCCGAAATTTTCGGTACTGAAATAGGGCCGGGATCCCGGGATCCGGGAATTACTCAAGTCGTACTGTACCACGTTCAAGCTCTAAAATATTCATTTCCTATCCATACCTATAAGTTGTAGACTAGACTGTAGTTCCAGTCTAGTCTGAAACTAAGTTATAATTTAGTTCCGAAACGGTTGAGCCGGATATGTATTGACCTAAATAGAATTTAATATCCAATTGTACCACTTCTGGAAACTGCACTACAATTGCAAATTATTTGCGTTTTTGCGTCTTATGTCAGGTTTATTAATAAGGTAATGAAATCAAAGTTTAACTTCTACTTCCCTAGATGGCGTTGGGATCGAGTTAGAAGTCGCTATGGTTTCGTTACCTGGATTATCGCTAGTAGCTATTTAATTTTTGTTTTGTGTCGAACTGATTGTAAAGTGCGAGTTTGTGTCTTATATAATATACGCTCTTATGTAGTAAAGCAGTCAGTGTATTATTTACTCGCATCACCGGACACATGGTGTTATACATACTCTATACAAGATAAGTTTTTATGTAGTGCGCATAATTTGTAGAGTGATTCAGTCTCTGTTTCTAAATGCAACCGCAGTATTGGGATACACTTTAAAACATAATCGAAAATTCGACTTAGTATGGGGGACACATAATTTACTAGCGCAAGCCATACAAAATCAAATTTTTATTTGGTTTTGGAGTGAATTTTAGTACTGCGGTTGCATTTGGGAACGGACTCTGGATCAATCGATGCTAATTTTGCGCACTACCTACATAAAAAAATATCCTGTATTACAGCGTGTTTCAGAAATGCGTGGTCATATTAATTATGGGTGTGGATAAGACCAGCAAACTGAACATCTTTCTCTATGGGACCAACATCGTAAACGTAAAAAAATATCAGCTGTCCCATACAAAACATCCATACCTTTTCAGCTGACTATTTTTGTCGCGATTACGATGTTGGTCCCATAGAGAAAGTTGTTCAGTTTGATGGTCTGATCCACACCCTTAAATATGGCCACGCATTTCAGATCTTCGTTGTATAGTCAGTTCTACGATTTAACGTGTTTCTAGTCTCCCTGATCCTCTAAGGATACCCTACATTACTCAAAAAAAATCCTAGTACAACCTAGTACCTACCATCGTTTTACAAAAAGAATAAGAAATAATCCAAACGCAACATGAATATCTAAACGTTTATTAAAAAATTGGCGGAATTTAAAAACATTGCAATAAAAAAACAAAACTTTTTTTCCCGCTTGGCACACTGCCAGTGTTGCCGGGAAATACAACGCTTCAGTACGATTAAATTAGTTGCATTTAGTTGTAGTATGTCATGTCAAACGGATATTTGCATGATACCTTCACGACCGTGGCGTGTGAAGGACGGCAGGGCACGTAACAATATCGGTTATTAATCCGCTCGTGTTGATATGTTAATGGTTGTAGAGCGCAGATAGAACTTTCAAGGATATTGTGTTCCTTTTTTAAAGTTACCATAGACATATTTTTTTTACATTCATCCTTTTTTAACGGTGAAGGAAAACATTGTGAGGAAACCTGCACATCTGAGAGGGCCTCATAAAATTCTCTATAGTGTGTGTAATCCGCCCGCATCAGGCCAGAGTGGTGGACTAAGGCCTAACCCTTCTCGAGACCTCACAAGATCTTGAAATCTCTACATAATCATAGTAATATTATAAAGAGAGAAGTCCTAATTGACTGACTGACTGACTGACTTATCATCAACGCACAGCCGAAACTACTGAAGCTAGAGTCACGAAATTTGGAGAGTAGGTTCCTTTTGTATTGTAGGCAAGCAATAAGAAGGGATTTTTGAAAATTCAGCTCCTAAAGGGGGGGAAAGGGGGGTGAAATTTGTATGGGAGTCCCTTAATATAAAATAAAGTCGCTTTCCACGTCTGTCTGTTTGTAAATCTGAACAGATTTTGATGCGGTTTTCAGCATCAGTTAGATAATTTTTCACGGAAGGTTTATATGTAGAATACTTTCATATTTAATGTAAGCATAGTAGAGAAAGTGTACCCGTGCGAAACCGGGAGCGGGTCGGTAGTGATTTATAAACACAAATAAAGCCCCCTGATCTCTCAGTCATTGCAACACCTATAGAAAGTAGTACCCTATTATTAGCCAGGATCTGTGACAGTTGTAACAAATCCAGGTCTATTTTAACTAATGTTTGGCAGCAATGTATGCACCTGCCCCCGTCACACCTAGAGAGTTGCCAGATCCATTGCTAATTATAATAATAATGCGACACTTAGGGCTATTTTCACTGACAAAAAAACAAATGTTTTTTAAATGAAATCGCTCGATTAGGAATACAAAAATTCATGTTTAAACGGCTGATTTTGCTCTAATCGATTGTTATGTTGTCGGTGAATTTGAGCCTTAATATATTTGTTATAACCTAACCGTCAAAAACCCCCGACTCTAACTAGAAAAAGAGCTGTAACTTTTGAACGGCTGAACAGATTTTTATGAAACATAGCTAAGATGATACCCGATTAAACTAGCTTCCAACTAAACTGCATTGAAATCAGTCCATCCGTTTTGGAGCTACAATACACCGATACACAAAGACACAGAGATAAAGATTCTATTTTTAAAACCTCTCTTTTTTGTCGGGTTATAAATATGAATACTCGTTCACGATAGGTATACAAATTTCTTCAAATTCTCAACGGGAAGTTAGTTTTGATAATATTTATTTTTAACATTACAACATGTTACAGTTTACACCAGAGCGATGTTCTTAGCACCTAATAAACTAAACCATAAAATATAAACATAAAATACCACTTAAAACAATGACATTTTACAAAATGTTATTGACTTACAACAATAAAATTTATCTTTGTCAAGATATATTCATATATTAATAAAAAATAGAGAGATTTCATTTTATTTAATATACACGTAGACGGGGAGAAATTACAATATGTCCACGAATATATCTATTTGGGCCAAGTAGTGTCCTTCCAGGCTCGGCAAGATAAGGAAATTGCACGACGCACCGAAAACGCCTGGAAGAGCTACTGGTCCATGAAAGAGCTATTCAAGGGTGATTTACCCATGCCACTCAAGCGAAAGCTCATGGATATGTGTATTCTCCCCGTCCTAACCTACGGAGCGCAAGTCTGGTCTTTGACTAATGCCCAGAAGTCCAAACTCAAGGTTTGCCAAAGAGCAATGGAGAACAGTATACTCGGTGTTAAATTAACGGATCGAGTTCGAAACACCTTACTGCGCTCCAAAACGCAGATAATTGATGTAGCTCAGAAGGCCGCTCAGCTTAAGTGGGACTGGGCAGGACATGTCTGCCGTATGCCGGTCGAACTGTGGGCCCACATAGCACAGAATTGGTGTCCTGAGACAGTAAGACGGGGTCGCGGCAGACCACGAAGGAGATGGCGGGACGAATTGAACGCCTTCCTTATAGACTGGCCCGATACAGCGCGGGATCGCGAGAAGTGGAGGAAAGGGAGGGAGGCCTTTGCCCAGTATTGGGACAGCATAGGCTTGTAATAATAATAATAATTATGATGAAGTCGAAAAAAAGACTTGACTTGTCACTTCAAATAGAATATAACAAATGAAGTTCTTGTGGCGACGTTTTGTTTCTGTCGTCTATTAATTTGTGTTAACTTTTGCTTTCTTTGTTACAGAATCGTAATCCTGCCCTCGGACCATCCATTTCTAAGCTTTTTAATCTGTCAACTGTTAAGATTCCCGCCAAAATGTTCTGTCAATTGGACCACA
The DNA here is from genome assembly GCA_932294325.1 of Allophyes oxyacanthae. Taxonomy (NCBI): domain Eukaryota; kingdom Metazoa; phylum Arthropoda; class Insecta; order Lepidoptera; family Noctuidae; genus Allophyes; species Allophyes oxyacanthae. The sequence continues at coordinate 2,051,906 of OW028638.1, forward strand.
GCTAAAAAAGTGCAACAGTACAAGATAACCAGCACAAATTGTTCGAAATTCAAAATCTGGCTGAGAGATAGCATTTGAAAAGACTAAAGAATGATTTCGAGAAAGTTATAACTAGTTTGAATTTGGAGTAGGAGTTTTTCACGATGGCAACACCGCCCGAGTCTCCGGTTGAAGAGCATGCGTACGAGTTGGAACCTAGTCGAACCCCGAAGCCGATCCCTGTGGCTTTGGAGGAATTGTGCCGGCAAACCAAGTTTTCAAAACAGGAGATTCGAGTCATGTACAGGGGGTTCAAAACCGTGAGTAATATTTATTATTATGTCTACCTTCTTAGGTTTAATATTTGAAGTATTTTCTGATAGATAATACAATTTTGGCGTTGCATCAACAAAACGACAAATGAAAGAAACGGTCTAAGGCTCAATTGACACCTAAATGGCAGCGGCCGCCAGAGAAATGGCGAGCAGTTTCAGTATATGTTTAGACTTTCATCTGTAGGTACTTACGGCCTTTTTTTACCCCCGACAAAAAAGGCGGGTGCTATAAATTTGTAATGTGTATCTGTCTGTGGCTTCGTAGCTCCAAAACGGATGGACAAATTTCAATGCAGTTCTTTTTAATTGAAAGCTAGTTTAATCGGAAATCATCATAGCTATGTTCAATTTAAAATCTGTTCAGCCGTTCAAAAGTTACAGCTCTTTTTCTAGTTGGAGTCGGGGGTTATTGACAGTTAGGTTATCTTCCAGACAATTCAACATCTGTACCTCTACCATGAGTTTTCCGTGCCGTCTAACATTCACGTTCACATTCAATATTTGTATGGGAATTTTTTCAGCGCCTCTAGCGGTATAAATAGTGAACTAAAGTCACTATACAAATATTGAATGTGAACGATAGCGTTAGACAGCATGGAAAACTCATGGTAGAGGTACCGGTTATTTTTTTAATCGACGATATCTAAACTCCGTTCGAAATAACATTAGAAATTTAAATAACTCCATTTACACTTTATTCAACCGATTTTGACTTCTATTACGTTGGTGACATGACTAATTACAGCTGCAGTAAACATTTGTTACCGTAAATACGTTTTTGCTTTTAATGCCATCCTTATGCGTACGGAATAGAAGTCAAAATCGGTTGAATACACTGTAAAAGGGTTTGTTAAACGTGTCTAATCTTATTTCAAATGGAGTATAATCGGAATAATGTCGTTGCTGAATTGCAGCATTGTGGATTCGCCGTAAAATCTCCTTGCCATGTTAAATTCTAAGCAAATACTAAATTAAGTTTAATAGTAGCCGAGTACCTAACTCTTAGAATTTACGAGTGATTCGCAATGTATAGGATGATGTTTTTAATTGAACGAGAGGTTATAACATTCCAGCATAATAATATGATATGATGATGAATAAAAATAAAAAGTAATAGTAGATATTTAAAAAAAAATACGTGCCACGTTCTATGGCCGGAGTGAGTTACTCAAGTTCAAAAAAGGTGTGGTTTACGTGTAACAAATAATAGAATATGGTTATTTATAACAGTTTTTGTATGTAAAAATAGTGTGCCCACTAGTCGAATTTTTTTAACTATTTTGTTTTTATAACAGATTACTAATAAAAGAAAAAGATTTTTGTTAAAGTCAAAGATTTTTATTTCAACTAGGCCTTTGCAGGCACTTTCAAAACGTCGTGATTCTGTGGTTCCAAGTGGGTTGGTCGGAGAAGATACCGGCAAGAAACTCCATGGATAATACTCTTTTCATAAAACTTAACAATAATATCTCAATTCTCAATCTAAAGTGTGGTCTCCGAGAGAATGCGTTAGTTACACCTGTCAAATATACTGGTTTCTTGTATAATAAATATTAAATTTGTTTTTTTTTAAGAAATCAATTTATTTTGACCTAGTTTCAGGAACGCATTTTCGCGGCGCGGCGCGGTGGTCGCACTTTTAGGACCTTAGTATAATTTTGTCTCTCATTTAAAAAGTCAACCTGTATATGAATTAACAATAACTTAAGTTAAAGGCAATAATATTAAAACTGCTTCTAGTTATAATACTGTTGTTAAGCACGACATGCACTACTTGTTTAGTGAAATAGTTAAGTATTAAAGAAGTAAGTTGACTTTTCAGTTAAGATAGAAACCATTTAATTCGTTATTAATTTGGAACTTAACCTACCTCGATATTTATTTTTTATTTGATTCAGTATTACATAAATTATACCTATACAGGCTGGAATTTTCGAAGCTTACCTGGAGGAAAAGTACTCTTTAATACTGAAGACAGCAAATTTTACTCAAAGGAAACATTCCTTTGTTTAAAAAAATAAACAAAACTGCATTTATAGATTTTTGTAAATACGCTTGCTACACCCGGGAATCAAACCGACTAAAATCCGAAAAAATAGCATTCTGTACTTTTATGGCACCAATCGATAGGGTCAATCATAAGGGTCAAATGTCCATTGCATAACATCAGCTTACGCAATTCTTGAACGGTCCCTAGGTACCTACCTAGTACCTACCAGTGGCGAAGAGTCCATACAACCCGATTCCCATCGGCTTCCCTTTAGGAATTGGTTAATGCATAGACCAACGTAATATTATATTATTTACTCATCCAACTGACAAAAAAAGGCTTGTTAATCAGTTATGTCGAGCTCTTCCAGACATGACTACATATAGATTACAAGAGACGGTATGGATTTTTGTCTTGCAGCATTAATTGCAGCAATTTTTAGAGGGCATTTTTGGGACGGCTTCCCCTTTTAAAACTGTCACCCTTCGCCACTGGTACCTACCTATAAGCATCGGCGTAGGCTTTTACCATTTTATCATAAAATAAAACAAATTAAAATAATATTGCAAATGGCTGGCTTCTTTAAGTTATGGAAAGTAGCAACAGGGCAATTTGGCTGCCCTGAAACTACCACGAAGCCTCTTGAATTAAATTCACGAATATTTATTGGGCCATAAAGAATACCACGTCGTTTATTTGTCTATGCCTACTAATACATCGTCTATTTTGGGCGAGTAAGTCTGTTTGTTACTTACGTAATATTATTATGCCCCACACAAAACCACAATAAGCTGTTAAGATTGGTAGATTATATGTATTATTAAATAAATAAATCCAGCCCATTACTGTCCCACTGCTGGGCACGGGCTTCTTCTCAGAATGAAAATGATTAGGCCTTAGTCCACCACGCTGGCCTAGTGCGGGCGGACTACATACACCATCGAGAACAAATTTCGGAGTCGCATACTTCGTCGGGAAAAAAAATGCCCGACATGTATTTTTTTTTACTTATGGAATACAAATTTAAAATATATCGTTTACACTATTCTGGTGATATGGAGTGAACATAGCATATTTAAAAATACAAAAACGAAAAAATAATTAAAAACGAGATTAACGTTTGGACATTTTCTAGACTTCAAATACTTACTATAAAAAGTATTATACTGTACTACATAATGACTATACTATTCAAGAACTACTAGAGAGGCGAATTCGTGATTGCCATAACAGATTATAACACCAACAATTACGGTATGTTTAGCGTGTTTAGTGTCACGCATAAAAGATATCAGACTTTTACCCAGACGAAGCCAGGGCTGAATCTAGTTCACAATACAATAAAACCGGTATACAGCCGCCTTTGGCACGCAATTTTGCGTGTCCAAACACAAATACAGTGTTGGAACACGGAAACTTGTTGTGGCACAGCTAAAGCTAAGCCAAATATTTATAAAGGACAGAATGTTTATTTTAAAGTAGAGTTATTTTTCTGTTATTATTGAAAAATGTAAGCCACGGGAGTTTTGGCAAAAATCCATTGTACAATACAAATTTAATTAAGTAATTATTATATTATTATTGTCAATTTATTGTACCAGTACAATCTAATATGTAGGTACCTCGGGATTTGTCGGCACAACTGAAACCACACAACACACACAAGACTTTGGAATAAAGTTAAAGTTTTAACCTAACTCGGATTTAAACTTTGTCACTATGAATCTGAGTGAACCTCAGTTTAAAGTTCGCCATACCAAACTAAGACTGAAGCGCTGGTCCCAGTTTAACTACGTAAAATTTGGGTGACTAGTGACTACAATATGACCACTGATAAATCATTCGCGTAATCAATCCTACGCTTATATTCATAACGATTTCAGAAGCCCGTACTGTACGCACGTACGTACATACTGTGTGTACGCGCGTACAGCGTTGGTGCTACGATGTGCGTAGATGCGCGACTACGAGCGTACTACGTAGCGCCCGTCTACGCGCGTATCCGTACAGCGTTGGTGCTACGATGCGCGTAGATGCGCGACTACGAGCGTACTATGTAGCTGTGCCTATGCTAAATGGAACGAAGTTGAGCAGGGCTCCAATTCTGTTATTTCAATCGTGTCAGAATGGGCTCGTAATTGTTGATTTTTATAATGTCGTTTAACCGATTTTGACTTCTATTGCGTAGGCCTTTAATTCTTCAATGCGCCTTAGCTTGGCAGTAGCACCGACTCCAGTACCTCTACCATGAGTTTTCCGTACCGTCTAACGCTATCGTTCACATGCAATATTTGTATAGTGACTTTAGTTCACTATTTATACCGCTAGAGGCGCTGAAAAAATTCCCATACAAATATTGCATGTGAACGTGAACGTTAGACGGCACGGAAAACTCATGGTAGAGGTACAGAAGCTGTTAAGTTTTTTAAGAAAATTATTTTATACTTTTTATTTTTTTTGAAGTCGGCTTTTTATCGCTTAGCTTTTACTGGAGTGCCACAAAAACAATAATTTCTTGATAAAAGAACTTTGGTCACCTTTGGTCTAATCGCACGCAAGCGATCCGTCAATTCAATTCAAATTCTAATACTTTATTTGCGTGAATATTGATACATGAGATGTTAGTAATTATAGTTAGGTAACTACATAATATTTCGCCTAAAATAGGGCATGCAAACATTTTTTTTTATTTTTTTTTATTTAAGAACAGTTTTACAATTCTAATATTTTGTATTTACATACATAGACTAAATATTTACAAATAAATTAATCTTTGTTTTAATTAGGCAACAGTCTGAAACCATAGACTGAAATTATACTAGACAAGCCTCAGGCAATTGTAATCGATAACCGCTTACCATCAGCGGGCAGTATGCATAATTGCTGCGTAAGATGTTAAAAAAAAAAAGAAAAAAAAACCTTTTACCCTTGGAAAAAATTATATTAATACCTTTGGGATTACTAAATGAATAATAATGAATCCAATATTTAAATAACCTAACCGTCGAAAACCCCTGACTCTTATTAGAAAAAGAGCTGTAACTTTTGAACGACTGAACAGATTTTCATGAAACATAGCTAAGATGATACCCGATTAAACTAGCTTTCAATAAATAAAAACTGCATTGAAATCGGTCCATCCGTTTTGGAGCTACGATGCTACAGACAGATACACAGATAAACACTACAAATTTATAACAGCCCTCCTTATTGTCGGGGGAATAGCAATATTTTGATGATAAGTTGCAAAATAATCTAGAATACCTACACAAGAAACTTTTCCATCCACTTCTAAGACTTGGGAAGAGAAGCATCTGCTATGTTTCCTTTGCCTCTGTATCAGAAAGAAAATAATGGCCGTGTCAGACTTCTGTTCTCATAAAAACGAAGCTCGCTTTTCACCGTGTCCCCCTATTCTTTGGGCGATACTAGCATTTAGTCGGGGTTTGCTTGATAGTTTTTTGTTTTGTGATTTTCTTGACGATTTTTTTTACCCGACTGCGCAAAGTACCTATGGTTATGTTTTACGAGTGTACCTATGTATATTTCTTTGGTACGCTCTGTAGCCTGTGGCTTGATGTATTTTGGCTTAAGAGGTATCGTTAGAATCGTCTTAATTGTGAGAGTGACATTGGTTACATCAATAAGTATTATAAAAATTAAAATGGCCGATTTTTGGCGCCATATTATGTCTTCAAAAATTCTTTTTCCTCAAAACCTATCCTATGGGGTATCTAAATAAAGAATTTTATAAATGGCTTACAAAAATATATAATACCTACAACTTATGTTTAAATGTAATTTGGAATTAATGAACATTTAGGTTTTATAACGATTTAAAGGTGGTTAGCAACCATTCTCACTTAAAACTAAAAAGAAAAAAGTTTAAAATAAAAAAAAGTAAAAAAAAATCAATAAACCCGAATTCTGAGAAAGTGAATAACACTGCTCTTTTGCAGTTGTGTTTCTAACTGTGAGCAAACTGTGAGCAAGGTCGCCAAGCCAATGCCTCTTGGGGAAGCGTCCCAATACTGCCAACACGACGCTAGTAGTAGGGTCGGCAACGCGCATGCGTCCATAGGCTACAGTAACCGCTTACAAAAAAATATTAATCTGATTTTGAATGGTTTTGTCCTCATCCACAAATCCTATCATAATTTTATATCCATGGACTATACAGAAATAACAAAATCCCTTTCTAAAGAAACTAGCCTCCGCCAGCGGCGTCGCCCGCGTGATATCTTTATAAATTATAGCCAATGTTACTTAGTGATAATATAGCATTCTGTTACAAACAAACATACAAAAAATATTTTTTTTTCTCTTTATAATATTTATTATTTCCTTTATTTAATTTTTAACATACTTTTATATATTTTTAAATAATTTTACAATTAAATAAAAAAAAAAGATTATAAAAACATTTAAAAATATAAAAGAGTAGTAGGCCACCGGCATCGGGAACAGGGTCCAAGCTACCGGTGGTCAGGGCTCTAGAGAGAGAAACCTCCTGACAATGCGCGCAGTGTCAAGGAGTACTGCTTTCTGAATCAAGCCCTTGATCCAGCCACCTAGCGAGAGCCTCTCGAGGTGTTGGTCGAGACTCTTGGCAATTAAGCCATTAGCCGTTACGACTATCGGCACAATGATTGCTGACTCCACGTCCCACATATCGACAACCTCGCGAGCCAAGTCCAGATATTTGATTTGTTTGTCTTTTTCGGCTTTTACGAGGTTCTCATCATGTGGGACGGTAATGTTACAAACAAACATACAAAAAATATTTTTTTTTCTCTTTATAATATTTATTATTATTATTATAAAGAAATAACAATGTCTTCACCCATTAAAAAAATAATGAAACTCTTTAAAAGCATCATAATAATACACCTTTAAAATCTCACCATTAACACAAAAACAAACAAACAAACATTATTATTATTAGCGAACAACACTCAAAATGATACAGTTTCCGTGCAGAATCGTGCTAATGAATGAGAGAGAGACGACGCTACACAATCTTCACGCGAGCGAGGGAGACAGGTATACGTTTATTGTGTCTGCTTCAAGCAAAAGGTCAGTGGGTGAGAGAGTCGTCGACCGTTCCCGCCAAAAATAGACCACTTTAGTGACATGACGGGTCGCCATTGTATTAATAAATAGGTTATAACTTTACATAAAATTATTATGACGCCAGTAATCTCATGAAGGGTAGTCAGAGGTAACAGCACGCACGTGTAATTATATAAAAAAAAAAGAAATGTGAGCTGGTACACATAGTAGAAGTGAAACTTCAACGGACAATATATCGTCTACGCCCTCCACGCGGCCGTAACGCTTTTTCGTGACAGAAAAATCCTAATACCCCGTCAATAGAAGTTTCACTTCAAAAAACTGCCCCTACTGTCCCTTAATTGGGCACGGGGATGAGAAGAGATAAGGCGTTGGTTTACCGCGTTAAGGTGCCTACTAGGTTTGGCACAATTTGGCGCATGATCAGTACACACTTCACTCCCTACCTATTGGCAACTCAGTTGGCTTATTTAACATGCCTATTGACATGTATTATTAATATTTTTTTATGCGTTGTGATAACCCATCGTAGGGCTGTCCTCCGCCTGGGGAGGGGGCGGAGAGGTTTGCCAGACTCTTACCGTCTAAACTCACCACGGTGGTCCACTTCGGCACCTAAAGATGGGCTTCGGGTACTCTTAAAAGACCGCGCCGAAGCCCGGTGCCACGCCTGTTAGGAGACTTCTTGGGGAGGGAGACTGTAAAGAGGACCCCCGGTACCCTCGCTGTGCGGTGCATGGCGCGCAGGACCGACCTGTGCGCGCCGTCTTCTCGGGAATCGCTTCGGTGAGAGCGCAACAGAGTCCCCACTCTGTGCGCTCACGACCCCGGATGCCATATCTTACTGATCCAACCTTACCCGATTTGTTGTTTGAAAAGAGTATCCATGGAGTTTCTTGCCGGTATCTTCTCCAGGACCAACCCAATTGGAACCGTGGCACCTGGAATCACGACGTTTTGAAAGTGCCTGCAAAGGCCCAGGTGAAATAAAAAACTTTGACTTTGACTTTGATCGACCCTACCGATTGTGAGCCAAATCGTGCCGTTCGCAGACGCCTTTATGCAACTTTAGGTCAATTTTGAACCCATTAAAAACGACATTGTTTACTAATTTAGTCAATTGGATCACAAAACTAACGAAACCTTACTTGTACGAATTCCTTAATGGGATTTCGTAAATCGTATTCCGCATTTTATCGTTGCCCTAGTGACAAAAATACACTAGTTACTGGCCCCGTACTATTTTAGTTTTTTCTCAAACGGCAACACAAGAATGAGACAGAAGAAATTTTGCACTGGCAAATTATTTGACAGTGACATCTGGAAGTTTGACATTTATTTTTAAACGTCACCTCGTCTTGTTTTTGAAATTATCAGTGGAAATTATAGATAATTTCACGTGACTCTGGCAGAATAGCTGCCACCGGCTCAGTTGTCATAATTATAAAAATATATATTATAGCGTATTATAGTTAAAAAAAAACTATAAAACACGCTTTAGTCATCCAAACTGAACGTGTATGCAAAATTTCAGCTCAATCGGAAACCGGGAAGTGGGTCAAATTTAACTTCCAAGATGTTTTTACATAGTTAGTTATAGGTGAAGCTAATAAAAGCGTTTTAAAAAGAGTTTTAGTTATGGCTATGTTTAACGGAGAAATTCCATTTCATCATTAGGTATAGCAATTAGAAAAAACCGAATTGAACTTTTGAACTTTGATTTTAAAGATTGATTTTAAAGATTTTTATTGCCATAAATTCTGAAATTCTGAAAACTTGCCTTACAAAATCAGCGCAGAACTTTTTTAACAAGCGCAAATAATTCTTATTTCTCCGTCTCATGCCTCTACCTCATTCGGGCTAACTAGAACTGAATAAACCGAAAAACCGTATTTTTGCAGAAATAGTGTCACAACACTTAAACTGTCACATATGAGCGACGTTGAAAGGCACTTCCGGTGACATTGTGTGCTAGGCACAACTTGACGGGCCGCCCAGGCCCAAAATAGAGAGTCTGTGTTCGTTTGTTAGGTGACACGGGTGACACAAAAAAAAATGCTAGAGTGACCTGCATGCGTCATGCTCTTGAACGGGTGCCGTCTGTCAGAACTAGTCAGCTTGTAACTGCCATGGCAATCTTATTCAGAGGCAAATCTTTATTATTGTCGTTTTTTTTATTATTCTCGCAGCTCTTACCACAACTGTACTGATCAAGATTGTATTCTATTATTTTAAAAGAGTTTTCATGGGGTTTCTTGCCGGTTCTTCTCCATAGGACCTACTATTTGGAACCGTGTACCTAGAGTCTCGACATTTCATAAGTGCCTGTATCTGGTTTACATGAATTAAAAATCTATTCTATACACAAGATGACAATCTCTGATCGCCGAAGAATAGAAACTGTACTGAACTGACATAAGCCGTCGAACTGTCATGTGCTCTGTAAATGTCAAACCATACATTTTGTTGACGTTTCTATTATCTGAAGCCCAATTCTCGTAATTAATTTATAATATGACTGAAGGTTGACCGAACTGAGAATAGATTATGAATTGACAAAAAGTCATGTATTCTACTCCTCTTAAAGTTCAGTCCGATTCCAGTATGATTTGGATTCAATCTTCTTACAAACTCATTTCAATCTCATTTTTGACGTTTGTGTATAGACGAGAGTGTCAATTTTATTATCTGTGTCAGTTCAAAATGTTAGCAGAATACCGATTTGCCTTTTATTCAACTTTCGATCTCATTACAATATAATGTCACGTTTGACGTTGTTTATTAGGGTAGGAGAATACCATTTGTGACATTTATGACATTGGTAGTAGATCGGAATGAGATCCGAACTATATTTTGAACATTTTTAATTACGAGAATTGGGCCTCTGGCTATCGGGACCAGGGCTAATTCATGTAATTTTATGACGCGCCGATCATATTGCAGTGACGCTCGAACTTGACGAGAGCGTATCTCACTGAAGCTAAGAGAATACCAAATGTGTTTTGATCACAAATTCACTGCAACTGCGCGGCAACTGTACTTAAATAACTTACAATAAGCCTACTGGATTCTTGCAACCCTTGCGAGACGAAGATTATCCATTTACCAAGTTAGAACCACCTAGCAGCCAGCGTCATGCAACGTGTATCAGAAATGCGTCGCCATATTTAAGGGTGTGGATCAGACCATCAAACTGAACAACTTTCTCTATGGGACCAACATCGTAATCACAAAAAATCCTATTGGGGTAGCTGATAAGGTGGCATCTAACGTACTCAATTTTTTTATAAAAAAATGCCAATGAATTTTTTGCCCAAAATATGTCGCTTATAACTTAGACCATAGAGTAAGGTGCTTCGAAAATGCTTGCCTTTGTGAGGCGTTGTCTGACATACAGTCTATGTTTACATGAGTATAGGAAGAGTTTTACAATTGAAAAGTTTTGTATTATGGACGAGTACTTTTCCATATTTCGATCGACGACTTTACAAGAGAGATAGATCGATAAATCTACTACCGCGGTAGTACTTCTCTTAGATCGATCGATCTGTCGCTACCGTCATATTATGATCGACGACTCTATAAGGATGGTAGATCAATCGATCTGCTGCCACGGTAGCACTTCTCTTAGATCGATCGATCGGCCGCTACAGTCATATTACGATCGATGACTCTACAAGAGAGGTAGATCGATCGATCTGCTGCCGTGGTAGCACTTCTCTTAGATCGACTGATCTGCCGCTACAGTCTTAATATGATCGACGGCTCTACTAGGTAGGTAGGAACTTTTAGATCGATCGATCGATCGATCGATCTACCTCTACAGTGAACTAGTATTGGATAGATAGGCTTTTTACCTTGTAGGTATAGATACTTAAGTATAATCATACAAAGAGGCTCTTCGCTCCACAGAAGCCTTTAAAAACACTTATAAAACGGAACCCAAGGGTAAAATAGGCAACCTATTTAGGGCACTACACGTAGTTAGTTAAGGGGTTAGTTAAGTGCCCCTTTGTTAGGTGACAGGTACGATTTATGTGTAGGTAACATTGACCTACTACTATAATATACAATGGTAGGTAAAGTAGGTATAATGGATGCCTCGAGACTTGGATGGACCATCTTTAATTATTACGCTGGGCTGTATTAATTCAAGGTGATTTTACCTATATTTATTTATTTATTTGTATCGTGCATTTGGGAACGGACAATGAATCACTATGTCAATTTTGCGCACTACATAAAAAAAATTCTGTATGTATAATACTTTCATATTTAATGTAAGGATAGTAGAGAAATTGTACCCGTGCGAAGCTGGAGCATCGCTAGTTATCAATATAATTGAACTAATATGCTTTGTTTGTTCCAGGAATGTCCGGAAGGCGTGGTACAGGAGGAATCCTTCAAAGACATCTACGCCAAATTCTTTCCACATGGCAGTGAGTACCAACCTTTACTCAACCTATCGTTAGCCCAACGTCTGTGCCAACGTTGGGGTCTTCTATAATGCAGAGGCTACATTAGCGGGATACGGCGAATATTAGCGCTATCGCGACAAGTGTGGCCGAGCAGTTCGTCGCATCGCGTAGTATTCGGGCGATGACGAATGCTTATCGAAGAAAGAAAGAAAGAAAGAAAGAAAATTCATTTATTTGCCACAAAAACAAGACACACTGGAATGACAGATACAGGTAATAAGAAGAGGACAGGTGCATAGCAAGAGAAGACATTATTTTAGGATGGCAACAATGTAAAATTGAGTAGAAAAAATTATAATTTAAAATAATAAAAAATATGTGGGTATCTGCGACTGCGCATCACCTAATCATGTCGCGGCACTGTCGGTAAACTGGCGCGCATTAAACGGTTTTGTCGCGACAATATTCGCATGCGTGTCTACACTTCGCGACTTCAGTTGTAGTTCAGACTTTGAGCGGAACGGATTTCATATTTATCATGTGCTGCAAATGATACTCGTACAATAACAAATAATAATTTAGCGACATACAATATAACGCCACTACTTCCTCCATTTTACTTCGCAAGAATTGTGTTGTGTGTGTATGTGTTATTACCTACGTTGGCCGCACAACAGGCACACGTTGACTGCTTGAAGGTAGACAAGAACATCGCGTATATCCATACACAATGATTTATCGCGGCAACGTGATATGAATATTCGCGCGCTAATGTTGTCCCAGCTTAGCATGGTTCTCCAAACTGTTTAGCGTAAGGACCACACTGACTTCTCTACTAGGTGTCAAGGGCCAATACCTAGCCTAGATGGCCCATCGTACAACGCGTTCAGGGCGATATTGGGGCCGCCACGCTGCAGTGCCTCGGGCATGTTTGCGGAAGCGCGCACCGACTGTTTTCACGCCACCATGCGCAAGCGGTGCGCGTCCTTGGTGCGCAGGGTGGGGGCCAGCTCCAATACTGCCCTGATGATGATTGCAGGGCGATTTAACTGCCCTTACATCAGATATTGCTGTAGCAGACATGCTGGTAGTCGTGTCTGATCATTTCTGTATTTCTTATATGAGATCTAAGTATCTATTTAGGGTTTTAGAATTTAAGCGATTATTTTTAGAGGCAAGGTCCCATGAATCTAGAGGCAGGATAAGCAACTGCCTATATGCCCATGGTTGCTTAGGGGCCAGAGAAAAATATGCATGTCTAATAAACAAAAGAGAGGGAAAAAAAATAAGGTTTTTCTTTGTTTTGATTTTTTCCTTAATTCCATAGACTTATTTTTTTTTTGTTTCTTTTGTCCCTTATGGGACAGGCAAAGGGAGCTCAGCCCATACAGCCAAATTCCATAGACTATTGGATTTGAATTAAGAACATTTTGAAAGGGGGAACGGTTCCTCCATATTGATTGCCTAGAGGTATTATAGTTACATGGTATAATCCGGCCGTGCTTGGAGGTACAAAATACCTAATGTTAGCCCACAGGTACTTGTCCTTATCCACCAGTGTGTACAATGAGAAACACGTTTTATTCCAGATTCCGCTCTCTACGCCCACTATGTGTTCAAAGCCTTTGATGTCAACTGCAGCGGGGCCATCAGCTTCAGAGTGAGTACCATTCTATCATTCATTCGGTCAATTTGTTTTCGTATGCAGTGTCACAAACTTATCTGACCCGGTGAGCAAAATTGGAACTAATTTCGCTACGAAACAAAAATGTCTTCAAATTGTCATTTTTGTGGGGAGATGACATTGGTAAAAGCGATGGCAGCGACGCCATGACCGGGTCAGATAAATTTGTGGCACTATAGCTCAGCTATACCAAGTCCTGACTGTAGCTTGTAAATAAAGTAAGCACCATTATATCATTCATATGGTCTTTCATTCAAAACGCCGACCATTCAACCGTTCAATTTTCCATTCATTCGGTCTACCATTCAATCAATATTTGCGGCTCCACAGAATTTCTATCTCATTTACTAAAGAGAGTACAACACACACACTAAATAAATCCAGTATCCAAAATCTACAATATAAATCTTCCGTGCATCCTATACAGTATACACCCAATAGTATATTATTCCTATAAAAATAGATAGTAAAGTTGTATGTTCGTATTATGTTGATCTAACGACAGCGCAGCATTCGTTGCCTCCGAACTTTGAACATAAAAGTGAGGTTAGACTACAAAAACTGTGGACTAGCAAAATTGTGGTCGCTGATATGAATAAGAGTTAAAAAGGAGAGACATTGTTTTTAAAACTTGTGGACCAATAGATTTCGTTATTAATTTAAACTGAATGATTAGTACCTAGCTAGTAAAAATCATCATAATTATATACAGGATAATTTTTATGAAGTGCGCTAAATTTGCAGTGATACAGTGTCCGTTCCTAAATGAAACAGCAGAACTAAAATTCACACCAAAACAAAATAAAAAAATTGATTTTGTATGGCTTGTGCTAGTAAATTATACGTTACGCTATACTAAGTCGAATTTTCGTTTTGTTTTAAAGTGTATCCTAATACTGCGGTTGCATTTAGGAACAGAGACTGAATCGCTCTACAAATTATGCGCACTACATAAAAAATATCATGACTGTATATCCACTTATACACACGAAGCGTTTCGCTTCATCGTTTCTAATGAAAACAGCCAAGGAGCAGAATTTTCTGCGGTCTTTGATCCTCGTTTTATATTTTGGGACTCGTCAAGGCGAGAGTGAATAGGCATTATTTAAATTTGCGTGATCCATCTTCGGCAGCATCTTCACTTTCCATCAGGTGAGGTGATGCCAAACGCACTGAAATCTATAATAAAAAATTAAAAAAGTCTTAAGGGGCGCCCAACGTGGGACCGTTGACCCACGATGGGCGCCAAAACAGCATAAAAAAATAATGATTGTACTACATAAAAATATTCATAATTATTATAGGTACTTTAACGATGTGAGATAAAATATGTTAAAAACAAATAAATTCAAGTTTTTATCGGATGATTAGATATTCAGTTTTTGTACACAACTCCACAGTTTCTGTGCCGCCCCATCTCCAATACAGTACACGATCTAATGTTCTTGTTTTGATCCCAGATACAGCGCGTTCTCATCCCCCTGTATACACAGGGCGCTACACATTGTTACTCTTTGAATTTTTATAAGAAAAGCAAACATTATTCTACGTAAATCTGACATAACACGGTCGCTGCGTAAAAAAGAGATTGGTAAATTACACTAAGGCCTCTGACAACTATAACGACCAACAAACAGGGCATCCCTTTTTAACACGCTTTAATTAGCTTCACCTGTAACTAACTAACTAACTATGTAAGAAAACCTTGGAAGTTAAATTTGACCCACTTCCCGGTTTCCGATTGAGCTGAAATTTTGCATGTATACACGTTCAGTTTGGATGACTAAAGCGTGTTCTATAGTTTTTTTTTAAACTATAATAAAAAAAATAAGATTGTACGGGATAGCACGCTAATTAGCAACAGCAACTGTAAAAATAAAAAAGGAATCCGTAGTAGGATTTACTCCGATCATGTCACATGTATTAATCATCGATATTTTAAAATCATTCTCATGCAGTGACAACGACAAAATCATCAATGCCCAGGCGCGGATACAAACAATTTTTGAGAGATTTTTTTCAACTTTCTCTATGGGACCAACATCGTAAACTCGAAAAAATTATCAGACACAAAACTTCAATACCTACTCGACCCAAACGTATGGGACAGCTGTACCTCTACCATGAGTTTTTCGTGCCGTCTAACGTTCACGTTCACATGCAATATTTGTATGGGAATTTACGAACTTTAGACATCAACCTTCTGAGTTAGGGTAGGCCCTATACTTACGTAGTATTGTGTATCCCCAACAATTATTGTTTTTTTTTTCTGACGTTTTATACAGGGTGCCGCCTTGTATTTGGCAGGTATCATTTTCTGAAGTCGAGATTTTTACGCAAGTTTTTCTTGCATCATCAAACTACAGATAGGATTTGATTGATTTTTCGTGTATGGTCACAGAACGTGATTTTGAGTACCTATAATATACATAGTTTCCCTCTGGGAAGTCATGATGGCGAGTTATGCTCCCCTGACCCCTTCAGCACTAGCACAGCAAAAAAAGGGGAGACAGAAAACCGTGGACAAAACCATCTCTACAGTTTTATCTCTCGATTTTTCGATTTGTCTTCTGTCAAGGAGATAAACAGTGGAGAAAACTAGTTTGTTCACCTGCTAGCCCTTCTGGGCTTTCAACAGCGAGTCCCTTTACCTGGCCACTGCTTAATTCAGTGAAGAGAAAGCTTTCTACCCCTTTTTAAGCATATTGCGCACGAAGAAGTGTGAGATTTGGCATAGTTAAAGTTTAGATGGAGAAAGCTAAAATTACGGTCTAATTTCGACCACTAGTCTTTACCATTACTTGAGGTCGCCCAGTGGTCGAAATTCAACCGTAGTTTTGGCTTTCTGCACTCCTTCTCCATATAAACTTTAACTATGCCAAATCTCACACTCCTCCGTGCGCGCAATATGCTTAAAAAGGGGTACAAAGTTTTCTCTTCACGTAGTAATATATAGATACCTAAAACAAAACTAAATGTAGGTATTACATTCTTGTGTTCGTGACTGTAGGTACTTGGTATTTTTTTCCAACAAGCACAAGCAAAATTATCCACTAGGGTATTACTCAACTTGACTTATGTAAGTAGAAATGAGTAGAAAATATTATCAGACAGGCGTACCATGGATAAATAACATTGATAATATCGTTGGCTAGCTTCCATAAAAGTAAAAACTTAGAAACCGTTTCTGCACACCATAATTTCATGACTAGAGTCACTATAATTTTATGGAATGAAAAAAATATACCCATCCATAAGCATTTATAAAGTCTTTTTTCATTTAAATACCTGAAAATCCGGATTCTTCTGAATTGTATATATTTAATATTTATATATGTTTGTTTATTTAGCATATAATAATACATATTTATTTATATATAATTATGTTAATGTTTATGTAAGTTTATAATTATAGTTGTTTTTAAGTATAATAGAATATACCTACCCTCTCATTTAAGTTTGTTTTTTGGTGCATCTACCTTCATTGTCTCTGCATCACCCTAAGGTTGTCTGGTAGAGAATGCCTACGGCATTAAGACCGCCTTTGTGCATTGTACATGAAGCATTTTAAATAAATAAAATCGAATCCAAGCGGGCGCACATTAATATTTCAGATTTATTTATAATGTATTGTGTAAACTCAAAACTTTTATTCATATTTATTATAGACCAGGCAAGACCACCTCAAAGTCATTGTGTATGGATTTTGACTGCATTGTTAACTTTGTTCGTTGTTTAAGTATTCAATTGGATGAATAAATACATAGAATAGAAAATAATAATATAAACTGTGGTCAAGCATACGTGGCCCTTTCAAGAGTGACTAGTTTGGGTGGATTACATTTAATAAATGTGAATTTTAGTAGTATCAAAGCTCAGGAGATAGCAATAGCTGAATATAATCGACTCCGAAGTATATATCGCCCAGACTTGTCTACCTTAGAAGTAACGAAGCCTCAGAAAAGAAACAAAAGAGATAGAGATAGAGAATGGGTTCTAAGCAAAGCAGTAGCTGAAGTCCAAGAAATTATGAGGTCACCTAAAAAAAAAGAAAGAAATACACTTACAAAAAATAAATGAGATCCCAACAAAAACATTAAATGTAAAAAAATGCCAAGTCTCTCGATGCAGTCTTGCCATCGTAAAAAGTTTTGAGATCTCATAGAAGCCAAGTCCTATTCAAATTATTTTGTAGTTATAAATCAACATTTAGTAATTGTATCAATAGTTTTCTTTATATTATAATTATAGTGACTTGGCAATGAGCACAAATTAAAAGCTGCTTGCTGCCTGGAATTATATGCAAATGTTACTGACGAGACCTGTGATCAGATTATCCTGCGCAGTTTACTAGTCTTGGATGAGACTGACTGCCGTTGCCGAAATTCGGTTGGGACGACACGGATAAACCAAAAGAAAATTAATTTTGTGATATTAATGTTTACGCATGCGGTGTGTGACTTTCAACTCCTCCAAATATGCCGTTTTATTTGTTTCTTCTTGTGCTCATTGCCAAGTCACTATAATTATAATATAAAGAAAACTATTGATACAATTACTAAATGTTGATTTATAACTACAAAATAATTTGAATAGGACTTGGCTTCTATGAGATCTCAAATATTTTTACGATGGAAAGACTGCATCGAGAGACTTGGCATTTTTTTACATTTAATGTTTTTGTTGGGATTTATTATAGACCAGGCAAGACCACCTCAAAGTCATTGGTGGGCCAATTCATTAAGATCGTAGAATCAGTGGGCCGCAAAGACGAACGAAATAAATCTCATTGCAACGACGGTAGATAATCATAAGAAAAAATAAAATAAGCACAATTATTCAATATACAATGTGTACAGTCCTACCAACTTATCTGTGAAGTGGCAGAAAATGGAACTACAACAAATTCATACGATTTGACAGTTGAAGTTTTGTCAAAAATACTTTTTCTTAGCCAACAGCGCCATAAGCGCCATTACTCTGTTCACAGATAAGTTGGTAGTACTGTACAGTGGGCCGAACACGAATATTCTGACGTATAGTAACGTAAGCGTAAGCAAATTTGGATTATAAAATACGATGAATCTATCGCATTTTTGTTCAATTATATGCAATAAACGCACTTGTTTCATGAAAATGTAAAAATATTACATGTATTTCCAAAAAAAAAACATGGATTAAACGTGTATTTTTTATTCTAAATTTGGTTACGTTTACGTTACTATACGTCAAAACATTCGTGCTCGGCCCAAAGAAATGGCGTGTCGGTCAGCCCATCAAACTGAACAACTTTCTCTATGGGTCCAACATCGTAACCATTTAAATTAATCAGCTGTCCCATACAAAACTTCAATACCTACTCGACCCAAAAGGATAGCACATCTGATTATTTTTCGCGATTACGATTTTGGTTCTATAGAGAAAGTTGTTCAGTTTGATGGCCTGATTCACATCCCTAAAAATGACCACGCGTCTCTGATACACGTATAAAAACAGATCCTATTATAAACGTTTCTCCTAAATGAATGGTCGCCATAAAAGTCATATCGAAGCGGTAAACAATTTTAAAAGAACCTTTGGAGTTCTTGGACGTAATCCAGATTTATGGAAAGTTTTATTATATAGAAACCATGGCATTTATTACCGCGCACGATTAAGATTGAAATTTATTTGGTTGTTAAGAATCGGAGAACAAACCGCGCGGCCGCGTTTTGTATTTGAAAGTACTGTTAAACACAATATAGAAACTAATAATTATCTGTCTGTTTTTGTCAGAATTCCTATAAAATATGAAGTTTCAAAGTTGTACTCGCTCAAAGATTTATAATTTTCGATCCAAATAGGCCTAACTCCATCTAAGTTTCAAGACAATAAATCAATATTTAAAAACTATTTGGAAAAAGCAATATTAGACAAAAAAACAATATTATTCTGTATCAAGTAAAAGGTTTATCCACATTTCTACCATAATTGAATAATCTTCAAATTACAAAATATAAAATTACGCGCAGAAATGTTGCAAAATGCTATCTCACATATGCGCGCGCGGGCTGGTGACGTTCGACAGAGACGGAAACACCTAACTCAAATACCAATCAGCGCTGGACTGGGTTGAAACTAGTGTCTTCACAAGCCCAGTTCCGGTGGGTACCTAATCTTTATTCAGGAAAGTGAACTGATTCACTGATTCACTTATTCCGACTCCGGTACCGGTACCGGTTCACCTTAGTTATTCCTTTGGCACGGTTTGCCACCGGCAGTCACTCGCTCATTCTGGGTCCCGGTTACCCCAGAACATTTTATTCATTCGGTTCACTGGATCATTTGGCTTGGATTAGTAAGCGGGTCCTTCATCTCAGCTTGGCACATTTTGAATAGAACAGTAGGTCATTATTTTTATTGATATGATTTAGATTTCCGACAGCACAAATAATTAAGAAAGAAAGAAATTTAACCGACAATAAGAGTGAGTTTTTTTTTTTTTTTTTTTTTTCCGCACTTGCAACTATTCTTACAGGCTAACCTAATGCGATAGAAGTATATCTTAATAATATTACAATTTTCCTAAATTCTATAACTAAGCACAAACAATGCTGCCCTTGTGATTCGAATCAAAACGTGCGATGCTTAATAAATTGCTTTTCTTTCTTTCTTTCTTTTCGATGTTCTTACAGAATAGCTACCAATGCGCTGTCGTGACTATTCGAAACCAATTCAAAAAGTTTTCAAATTAGTGGTTGGAGCCATATTGGAACTTATTGTGTAGCTAAAATTGGTGCCAGGCGAAGTTGCATCGCCGACCGCCGCAATATTAATGGCCAGTAAGTTTTCAAGCTATTTCAAGTTTTAACTTTTGAAATTCCGGTACCGATATTTTTGCAACGGCATTCTCTACGTAAATGGTGCAAGATTGATTGCTTTTTTAATAAAGTACAGTGCCTATAGTTGTTAATTGTTATACCTACATACAAAGTGTATCAGGAATGCATGGTCATATTTAAGGGTGTGGATCAGACCATCAAACTGAACAACTTTCTCTATGAAACCAACATCGTAATCGTGAAAAAATAATCAGCTGTCCATACAAAACTTCAATACCTACTCGACCCAAACGTATGGGACAGCTGATTATTTTTTCGCGACTACGATGTTGGTCCCGTAGAGAATTTACCCGGTATCTTTTTTCTCTCACCTGTTATTTAGCCTTTATTGTTTAAACGGACTTTCGGTGAGGCCTGAAGGGCCTCGGACCTAAATGAAAATGAGTTTAAGCGAAACGCAGCTAAGGGCGTCCCCTAGTAGGGCACGGGTCTCGGGCTCTCGGCTTAGGGCGTCACTGCTGGGGCAACAAGAGAGGGCTTACTGTGTGCTGATCTACTACATATTTGGAACCGCGCACCTAGAGTCTCGACATTTCATAAGTGCCTGTATCTGATTTACATGAATTATAGATATATTCTATTCTGTGTCCGTGTTGTAATTTATTAGGGACATTTAAATCTAACGACTCAGCACGGGCTGGCGCACGCGAGGGTTGGAGAGGATAATTCACCATATTTGTTTATTCTGCATTTAAATACTGGCACTAACCATAAATGCTTTGGCACGCAGACTGCATTCTCGTAGTAAATTCTCGTAAGCTGGTGGATGTTGTTGTGTGAGGAAAGCCCTGGTGGCAATAATAGCCAGTTGTGGCTTAGACTGGCGGACGGCCAAGCGTGAGCGTGCCATGTAGTAAAAGTACCATTTACATTAAATTTAAGCTGGCACGCGTAAGATTTTTGTGTTTTCATAATAATAGAGAGTAGTCCTGTAGGCTAATTCACGTAACTAAAGTAGTGCAGTTGCCGCGCAGTTGTAATAAAATATTGATCAAAATAACACATTTGGTAATATTCTGCTTCTTCTTTCGTTATGGCAATTGAGCCGATGTCGACTATTCTGCCATTTGGTAACCTCTGAGCTTCAGTGAGATACGCTCGCGTCAAGTTCCAGCGTCACTGCAATACGATCGGCGCGTCTTAAAATTACGTGAATTAGCCCTCTGATTGACTGACTGACTTATCATCAACGCACAGCCGAAACTACTGAAGCTAAAGTCACGAAATTTGGAGAGTAGGTCCCTTTTGTATTGTAGGCAAACAATAAGAAAGGATTTTTGTAAATTCACCCCCTAAAGGGGTGAAAGTTTATATGGGAGTCCCTTCATTTCTGAAGTCAGAACGATGAAAATTGGGATCTAGGCTTTTGGTTAGAAATAAAGAAAAACATGATTCTGCGTTTTTCGGAATTCGTTCCCTAAAGGAGTGAAATAGGGGTGAAAATTGTAAATTCATTCCCTAAAGGGGCGAAAGGTAGTATTTTATAAAGGGGCGAAAGGTAGTCATAGTAATATTATAAAGAGAGAAATCCTGATTGACTGACTGACTGACTGACTGACTGACTGACTGACTTATCATCAACGCACAGCCGAAACTACTGAAGCTAGAGTCACGAAATTTGGAGAGTAGGTCCCTTTTGTATTGTAGGCAAGCAATAAGAAGGGATTTTTGAAAATTCAGCCCCTAAAGGGGGGAAAAAGGGGGTGAAAGTTTGTATGGGAGTCCCTTAATTTTTAAAGTAAGAAAGATGAAAATTGGGATTTAGGCTTTTGGTTACAAATAAAGAAACACGTGATTCTGCGTTTTTGGAAATTCATCCCCTAAAGGGGCAAAATAGGGGTGAAAATTGTTTTTGAAGTGTAAAACGTGAATATTGGGATGGTTTTTGAAGTGAGAAACGTGAAAATTGAGATTTAGGCTTTTGGTTACAAATAAAGAAACATGTGTTACCGCGTTTTTGGAAATTCATCCCCTAAAGGGGCGAAATAGGGGTAAAAATTGTTTTTGAAGTTAGAAACGTGAAAATTGAGATTTAGGCTTTTGGTTAGAAATAAAGAAACACGTGATACCCCGTTTTTGGAAATTCATCCCCTAAAGGGGCGAAATAGGGGTGAAAATTGTTTTTTAAGTTAGAAACGTGAAAATTGAGATTTAGGCTTTTGGTTAGAAATAAAGAAACGCGTGATACCGCGTTTTTGGAAATTCATCCCCTAAAGGGGCGAAATAGGGGTAAAAATTGTTTTTGAAGTGAGAAACGTGAAAATTGAGATTTAGGCTTTTGGTTAGAAATAAAGAAACACGTGTCACCGCGTTTTTGAAAATTCATCCCCTAAAGGGGCGAAATAGGGGTGAAAATTGTTTTTGAAGTGCGAAACGTGAAAATTGAGATTTAGGCTTTTGGTTAGAAATAAAGAAACACGTGTTACCGCGTTTTTAGAAATTCATCCCCTAAAGCGGCGAAATAGGGGTGAAAATTGTTTTTGAAGTGAGAAACGTGAAAATTGACATTTATGCTTTTGGTTAAAAATAAAGAAACACGGGTCACCACATTTTTGAAAATTCATCCTCTAAAGGGGCGAAATAGGGGAGAAAATTGTTTTTGAAGTGCGAAACGTGAAAATTGAGATTTAGGCTGTTGGTTAGAAATAAAGAAACATGTGTTACCGCGTTTTTGGAAATTCATCCCCTAAAGGGGCGAAATAGGGGTGAAAATTGTTTTTGAAGTGAAAGACGTGAAAATTGAGATTTAGGCTTTTGGTTAGAAATAAAGAAACACGTGTTTCTGTGTTTTTGGTAATTCATCCCACAAAGGGGCGATAAAGGAGTGAAAAATGTTTTTGAAGTTAGAAACGTGATTGTATTTAAGCTTTTGGTTAAAATTAAAAACAAAATCGGTTTCGTGTTTTTCGAAATTCAACCTCAAAGCGGATAAAATAGTTATATGAGAGTCCGTATTTTTTGAAGCCGAACGATTTGTAAGAAGTCAGGAATTGATGAAAATTAAAAAGTATCTACCGGCTAATTTGTACCCGAACGAAGTCGGGACGGGCCGCTAGTATTTTATAAAATAAGTTACGACAATTTTTTTTTAATTATCTAGCAAATCTATAGTTACTTCTAGATATCGATTGTTTTACTTGATTTCTTTCCTAAATCCGATGAAAGGAACATAATTACCTATTGTTTTATTTGTTCAGAAATGATTATGACATACTTAATATAATGCACTCATATAGGAAATTTTCTGTCTTGCTCTCGGTACAACAGTAAACACATTTCATCTTTCACAAATCAAACGCCGCGCCGAAGGTTACCTACGTCCACATTCATGGAATATGTCATAATTTGGTTTTTAAATCACAATTTTTATGCTTGATGACAATGTACGAGGTTGGAAAGCTAAATTACGAGATTTTTTGTTGTTTAAGTACGAGGAAAAAAGTTCTAAGGTTGGCAACCCTGGTACGACTGCTGTATCGAATAAATTATAGTATATTATATTAAAAAAGTTATTAAAGTTTATTTGATCTCAATTCCAGGAGCTGCTAGTAACCCTCTCCACTTTACTCCGAGGGTCTGTCTACGAGCGTCTCCGCTGGGCCTTCCGCCTGTACGACGTGGATGGAGACGGCGCCATCACGCGGTCGGAGCTGGCAGAAGTGGTGGTGGCTGTCCACGAGCTGCTGGGGCGACGGGCACCTCAAGGGTCGCCGGCTGCCAGGCTGGATGATGCGAAGGCTAACGAGCAGGTGGGTCAGAGAATAGATCTTTGTTTCATGTAAACCAGATACACTACAACGGTCCCATCAGAATACCAGCGCTGTGACATGTTCTATTTCTAAATGCCACAGCATTATGCTGAGATGGGGGCCATTTTTGGTCTCGTTCAGGTTGCTTTAATTATTGTTTTTCTTTTGTTATTTTTTATGTTTTATTTGTTGTTTTATTTTTGTACCTTTTATACTTTTATTCGTTCCTGGCGAGTCCAGAATAAAAATGTTTTCTTTGTTTCTTTCTTTATACAGGACTTTAGAAATGTGAGACTATAGGGCTGACATTCAGAAACGAGTCTAAGCGTGAACTTACGCTTCCATCTGTCAAAATCAACTTTATTTGTTCGTAAGTTTGACAGATGGAAGCGTAAGTTCACGACGTAGACAGCGTCCACGTTTCACGCTCAGACTCGTTTCTGTCGTCTTTGAATGTCAGCCTGAGTGCGCGGTTCCAAATGGTAGGTCCTATGGAGAAGAACCGGTAGGGAACTCCATTGAAACTGTTTTAAATAATAGATTACAATCTTGATCAGTACAATGTTGTGGTAAGAGCTGCGAGAAAAAATCATGAGGAAACCTGCACATCTGAGAGGGCCTCAAAAGTTCTGGATGGTGTGTGTAGTCCGCCCGCACCAAGCCAGCGAGGTGGACTAAGGCTTAACCCTTCTCATTCTGAGAAGAGGCCCATACCAGCAGTGGGACAGTAATGGGCTGGATTTGTAATATTATTTAGTGTTTTAAATAATTTCGTTGGTATCCAAAAGATATTCACCAGGATTATAAGACGAGAATTAAACTCCAAAACTGAGAATAACCTTTCCATTTCCAGGTGGACCGTGTATTCCGGAAGCTGGACCTGAACCAAGATGGCGTGATCACGATCGAAGAATTTCTGGAGTCGTGCCTGAAAGACGACGTTATAACCAGGTCGCTGCAGATGTTCGACACGGGGCTATGACGGCAGACTGATGCAGCGCATGCGCAAACACCCGCCAGGTAACCATAGCAACCCCCAACAGGTATAAGCCCCCCATATTCTTGAACCCCCCAAACAAGATGACAATACCAAATCGCAAGAGAAGAAAAATACTGGCATGCCAACAGCACATGCTATTTTTTTTCTCTAATTGCCTATTTTTTATTAGGTATTATTTTTTCTCTGTGCATTGTGTTGTCTAGTCTCTAGTCCGAATAAATGTATTTTTAACCCCCGTCAAAAAAGAGGGGTGTTATAAGTTTGTAGTGTGTATCTGTATATCTGTCTGTGCCGTCGTAGCTCCAAAACGGATCGACCGATTTTAATGCAGTTTTTTAAAATTAATCTTAGCTATGTTTCATGAGAATCTGATCAGCCGTTCAAAAGTTACAGCTCGTTTTCTAGTTGGAGTGGGGAGTTCTTGGCGGCTAGATTAGTATTGTAGGTACACAAACTAATTTTTATCATCAAATTCTTCTATTTCACATACAATACAATACAATAAACTACAAACAAACATAATTATTTTTCTAAATTTGTTAACAATATTATTATTTTTTTAGCTCATTAACTTACAAAAATCACCTGTTTCTAGGACCGTAGCTAAACGCCGTAGCGTTCGAGCTCCGCACATCCGACGCTGCCAGTGCGCACGCGACGCGGGACTCCTGCGCTCCGCAACCGATTGGCTGCGCGCGCGCCGCTACGCACATTACCTGGCCGCCCTCGACGACTTCTATAGCCGCGTCGTGCGTCCCAGACTTCGGAGCGTGCTGCTGCTTCACTTCTAGGATCCGAAATCCGGTAGATCCCGACCAGATCCCTCCGGATTTTTACGGTTTTGAGAAGGATTTCGACTCCTGTTTTTTTTTGTTTTTTTGGATCTTGTACCGTACGCTTGTACCAACCGCTCTCAAAATGGTTGAGGTCTGAAGTTGAGGTAGTTGCGCGGTGCGGGGGAGGTGTGACACACGCCTACTATTGGCTAAGCTAAGCTGTATGGGGCGTATCATGAGCCTGTGACTGACATCTCGCGTCACACCCCTCCAGCACCGCGCAACTTCTTCATAAGCTCAGGCACCGACCGTCTCTGTTACGCAGTTGGTCTATAATAACAATCTTATCATTTATTTTTTTATGAACAATTTGGAACTCCTAGCATGGTTAGTTGTATGTATGTGTTATCGGATATGTAGACAAATATATGCAATTCTGGTAACAGATGTTAATGGCAATCTGTATAATCTTATAATCTTCACTTTTGTTTTTATATTCGCGCCTTAGGGGTGGCACGAGGGCCACCCCAACCGCACCTTAACCTACTGTGACAGAGTTCATGTGTGGCTGAAATTCTTTTAGTCATATTACAAAATATATCATAGATTTTCCTATCTATTTTAGGAATTATACACATTTCCTAGGAATTGTATACAATGACGGATTACATGCTTTTCCGTTAAAATATGCAATTTTACTTATCTACATAAGGGCCCGTTCACACGAGCTACTTTTAGCATTAGCGATTAGCGATTTTGCGATAGCATCGATGCTGCATCGCGATTTGGCGACTCACTGCGTCCGATCGCGGTTGCTAAAAATATCGCGAGTGAACGGGGTAGCGACTGATCGCTGCATTTTGCTTCCGAAAAGCGACTGAATTGCTAGTCACCGATGCTAAAAGTAGCTCGTGTGACCGGGCCCTAAGTTGTATACTTTTGAAGACATTTTAAAAATACGCACATCTTAAGGAAAATATTCGCATCCCCGTTAAAATAAACCAGAATTTTCAATCCAAAAATCTGTTTATTAAAACCTAGTATATGAAACTTTCAATATCTGAAATAACAAGTTCCACATTTTTTAAATAGATACTTTTTATTGCCGATATTTATTTAACAACTTGTCAGTAGACAGTTTAAAGTTGTTGTTTTAATAAAAATTGAATTATTTTTCATGGAGTCGAAATTTCTTAAAAAATCGAGTTAATATGATTTACTTAATAACCCAACCTATTGAATTACTTATTATAAGCGTTACGTAGCGTCTTTAGCATTGATCCTTAGATTTTAAATTTTAAAAACAAATAGATTAACTAGAATAAAAAAAAAGAAATTTTAAAAATGATTTTAAACATAGTTTTAAACATTTTGCTGTTTCTTTTTAATTTTCAAGCCTGTTTAAAGTTGAATTATTTGCTTTAAAAAAAATATCCATGGTTGTGTACCGAACTTTTTCATTTTAACTATTTAGTTTTTTTTTAATAAAAAATAACTAAAGCAACAGGGTAAAATGCCGCTCCCTTGATATTATGACATCTGGATATAATTTGGAAGTGGGTTATACAAAAAAAATTTTGGATGTGCTTACCACGATATTAATATTTTTCGAATACAATCTTAATTATTTCTAAGATTTTTTTGGCTTTTTTGGTCCAATTTTATCGATTTTTATAATCTTATAAAGAGCTTGACATCCTTTTGGGCGATCACTTTACAAAATCTTAATTTCATCCATATTTCCATATTAATCTTCTTTCTTTTATTTAAAGTATTGTAAAATCAGTTATTTATTAAAATTTGTTAAAGTATTCTTTGCCATACTTTAAAACGCAATTATAAAGCATTTTTTTTATTGTGCACATGGAATGTTTCATACGCAAAGGAATTGAATTCAGTCTTAGTACAAACCTAAGAATGAAGTGGCGTCTAGATATTTTAGCGGGTTCTAGTCTCTCTTGTCTACTCATGCGCAACATGCAATGTGACCAGTAGATACCGCTGTCTTGTAACAAAATTCACAAATTTTGGTGATTTAGTGATAGTGTAACACACTAAACTAAAATGTCTCAATTGTAGACAAGACAGATATGGATCCACCGGTAGATCCATTTTTTAAAGACTATATCTATACAGCGTGTATGAGAAATGCGTGGTCATATTTAACGGTGTGGATCAGGCCATCAAACTGAACGACTTTCTCTATGGGACCAACATCGTAATCGCGAAAAAATAATCGGCTGTCCCATACAAAACTTCATTACCAGTAGGTATCAGGAACCAAACGTATGGGACAGCTGATTTTTTTTTCACATTTACGATGTTGGTCCTATAGAAAAAGTTGCTTAGTTTGATGGTCTGAAACACACCCTTAAATTAAATATGACCACGCATTTCTAATGTACGTTGTATAAAATATCAAGCTAAATTCCTTAAAATGAATGCAATTATACAAATATCTTAACACTCATAAAGTCATAACATAACATACAATTACACTGTATTTGTTTAAAGTATTTAAAGTCAGACTTCATTAACCATAAGCCAAATATATTATACCTATTCTATTAGGTATCATCTAAGCGATTTACGACTTAGAAATTAATGTTCTAATAAAACGGAACTTCAAGCAATTATCAATCATATCACATTAGTTTAATTTATTTTGTTAAAGCAGTTTAGTAAAAACTTTTTTTAGTAAAAATTAGTTTGTAAGCTATGCATTTAATTTTAAAATTAGCGGCTTTTGTTGACTAAAATATTATGTAACTGTAAGTTTCTTATTTAGGTACTTACTACAAAAAGATACTGAATTAGTCGATTTTTGTTTAAATTACAATTATTAATATTAGTATTATCCCGTTTCACGACCGTTACTCACTATTTTAAGAGTCATTCAGACTATGATTTTATTTTTATTTTTTTATCTTACTGAGTAGTCGGTTAGTCGATTATCACATTATTTTAGTAAGTAATTTAACTAAAATTAATTATGGATCTAGGAACAGAAATCAATAATAGTGCATGATCATAATCATCCCAAGCAGAGGAAAAAAGGTACCTAATTTACTCGCACATCTATCACCCTCTTAAGAAAGCCCTAAAATCACACTTACTAGAGACACAAAGATTAGCCCTTAGAGCCTAATCTGCCAATGCCTTGAAATTTGAATAAAACTAGAAAAAAAATCTTGCATTTGCGTCTATCAAAATTTATAAATCAATTATTCGACTAATCAGACATCACTTAGTCGATACATCACTATACAGGATTTTTTTTTAATGTAGTGCGTAAAATTAACAGATTGATTCAGTGTCCGTTCCTGAATGCAACCGCAGTACAAAAATTCACTCCAAAACAAAATGAAAATTCGATTTTGTAAGGCTTGCGCTGGTAAATTATGCGTGTTACTAAGTCGAATTTTCGTTTTGTTTTAAAGTGTATCCCAATACTGCGGTTGCATTTAGGAACAGAGACTGAATCACTCCACAAATTATGCGCACTACATAAAATATTATCCTGTATTGTAATAAAAATAGAATAACTAATCGATATTCCAATGTAGTTCCTTACTAAATCGGAGATTTTGTTTTGTTTTATTGAATATAGCTCAGTTGTATGTAAGTTTATTTAGAAACTATGAGTGTTACTCAAGCATCGATTATTAGTATGATTTCAATATTAGCTTAAAAATATATTATTTAAATATAGAAACTGCTGACTTTCGAATACTTAAGTTAGAAGTAAAGGCGTCGGCAATGAATGTGCAATAAGACGAGAAAAATGAACATTACTTCGACTTACATTACGAAACAAACAGTAAATCGACTAAACGGCGACGAGTTAACAACAAAAAAACTCGACTAAAAATCGATGTTTGTGACGCCAACTATATCTTAGTATACATTCTAGGTAAAATATCTTATGAAACCTAGTACATAGTTAACTACAAAATGTACGAACATTATTGGATTTGACTGATTTCTCCAGAAATTAGCTGCCAGGTTCTAGAAGCTGTTTTTTTTCTTAGACTTTATAGACTGTTGTGACTTCTTCGACGTTTTTCAAGTAACGTAAGAACTTAACTTAACAAAATTAAGTAACAAATTCCTTGACATAGGAATCTGTTTAACAACTTAGATGCTATTCCTGTAAGTTAATTAGCCTGTGTTATCTCATAAGTAATTAATTTTGATTTAAACTTCGGCGTTATCAGAATCGTAATAAAATATTTTTTATTTAAAGTAGAAAAAAAGTTACTTAACACAGTTTGAATTGTCTTGTATCGTGGGTAGAAATACAGTTTACAGACATACAATATCTCACAAAGGCTGGAATTCGAATTTTGAACTGTAATGTAACCACAAACAATAAAAAATTTTTTGTCTGTCTTCTGCTTGGCCTTCTGTGTGTGAACCGTAACATCTGATATGTATGAGAAATCTCATAGAAATAACGACATTTTCTTTAGATACCTATTCATTAAAATTACGACCGAAATTGCGGGAATCTTAAATTTTGTACCTACATCAAAGAAGTCACAAAATGGGTTATTACATTTTAGCGTACCATAGTTTAAAATCTAGTCATAGTAAAATTAATTTTATTAAAATTACTATCAGTGTTAATGGTTGTTAAAGTGTCGGTTTCAATGGTCGATTATATAATATTTAAAAAATATATAGATAAATGACTAATTTTCCGTTCAGAAATAGCGTTTCATGCGATTGATTGAGAGCACTACACATAGTATTTAGCATCGATATCTATAGATACGCTCTGTCATACAAAGGGAAGCTAAAAAAATGAGACGTATTTTTTGAAGACGTCAAATTCTAAATTCAACAATGTTCGAATTATATTTATATAGAACAGCGATACATGCACTAATGGCATAGCTACTGTTATTATATATTGTTTATTCAATACACAAATTAATTATCATGTTTGTAAACGGCATTTTACAGGTGATCAACCACTCCATTTTTCTGAAAATGGAGTACCTGACACGTCTCACTTTTTGAGTTCACTAAGCATATCTATAGACATCGATGGTATTTGGTACCTATAGTTTAGAAGTGTCTTTAGTTATAAAAAAATTGTAGTGCGAACAGTGTAAACGCTTTAGTGTGGGTTGCACCAAGGGCTACGTTATTGTTACTGTCAAAGTTAACTTTAACAGTAACATTAACAATGACCATAGAATATAAAGTTAAAAGCTTGACAAGTGACAAGACGTTTTACATAGATTATATTCGACGCGTCTGACAGTAGTTACAAACAGTTAACAATAACAAGCGAAGAGTGCGGTTATAGTGAAAATTATGACGTTAGCTAACAAGTGTCAAATGGTGCGACAATTTTTTTGCTTAAAACGGTACTTTAACTGAAGATTCGATGTTTGTTATAATTAAAGTAAGACGGTGCAACCCAGAGCGATAACGTAAACTACTTAAATGACCTTAAGCGAAACGTGAGCAGTTTAAATTGTTAAATTAATTTAAATTGTGTCAAGTAGCCTTATCAGAGTTCTTATCACAATTTTTTTGTAACTCACACTAAACTATAATCTGGATCAATGTTGAGCCATAAATGAGTAAACACTAAAACGAAAATTTGTTATTTTACGTCTTGCACGTCGTAGTTTCTTTAAACTAACCAGACCAATATTCTAAATGACAAATGCCTACCTTAAGTTTAAAAAAATATCTTTGCTTGCTCCTTGTGTTCAATAAACAGTAAAGGATTTGACATTTACATAAATTATTTTTAAAAAATCGCACCTTATTGTAATTTTATTATAATGATGTGTTTGTAATTTTAAACCCACTAAGGACAGTTTATGGCTATTTTAGTATTTAATTAAGCCTAAATACAGTACCTCGCTGTTTACTTTTCTATATATATTAAAGTAGGTACCTAATGCCCCGCAAAAAATGTTAAAAATTCAAGATGACGATTCACAATTTTTTTTTACTTCTGCATTTATTTAAAGTCATAATTTTAAAATAATTATAGATTTATAGAAACATTTTAAAGCATAAGTTTTTTTTTTTCGAACGCAAATTAAATCTCTTTTGTGCCTAGTACCTATCGATTGTTAAATCGTTACTGTTCTCTATAGAATCTATTTTAATTTAAGTTTATATCAAATATTTATAGAACCTGCCAATACAGAATTGTTATGATCTAATTAAACAGCAAAAATGAATGATTTATCAACAAATCGTCGACATTCGAGATCTTCATAAAAATAATCGTTTATTGATCTCATGTATATTGTTGATATCATTCAATAATGCGAATGATGTTGATTTACTTAATAGCATACTATAAATAATAGAGTTACTAATGTACTTTCTATGGTGGTACATACGTTTATGTATTCAGTAGGTATAACTATTAATTTTTACACCACTTTGACACGATTTTCATGTAAAAATTGTATTAACATCGTAATTTTTTATGACCACAGCTATGTTCTACGTACTGGGCACTCAGCTTGCAGATGGTAACAAATTAACTAAATCCGGAAATACTAAAGTGTAGATCCGTAATACTAAAGTGTGGATCCAGAATACTAAAGTGCGTGGGTATTCGGAACGCCAAGTGATGCACGGATGCACTGGATCTATGAAAGCCAGCAAATTATAGCATTTAAAGACGCATGCTTTTATCATGCCATCCTGCTCGCATGCTAAAGTTTGGCTATTGAAAGTTGAGACAGAATTTGAACGCGAAATTCAAATAACTCGACTGGGCAACAGTCAATACATTTCTCATTATTTTACAAATTAATTTAATAAAATAATAAAGACCGTTGTTTGACTGTCTCAACTTTCGTTACCTAAATTATAAAGTACCGTGTAAGTGGCACTTAAAAACGAGGATGAAGCTCTTGCGCAGTACCACCGCAAAAAAGAGGAGAGTACATTGGAGACAAAACCATCTATTTACTCTTTTCTCTCTCAATTTTTCGTTTTGTCTTCTGTCAAGGAGACAAGGGAAGGAGAAAACAGGTTTGTCCATGGAAAAGTTAGGGACAAAATCATAAATTTATCGATTTTAATAGACTTCAAAAAAAAAATGGAAATAAAGGTACAATCCATAATGTGACCTATATAAATTAATTCTGTTTTTTTTTTGTAATGAGTCTATGAAACTTGAAATTATTTTTTCACTTCAGTAGCTCAAACATGTAGGTTTTGCTGCCTGAAATCAGTGAGCAAAATGCGATTTTGCTCACTGAGTGAGACAAAGTAACTTTTTAATTTTTGTTTTCAGAAAGCCGCGAATATCTTATTCAGCCTTGGGTTAATCATACAATTCGAAATGAAACATTCACACTCTATCTCTTTCCCGCCATTAGAAAGAGAGAGAGACAAAGACCAGCCCTTTCGAAGTTCCGATTTTGAATTCGACCTCCAATACCCAGCCGCTCTAGCCTCTTTGCTACAAACACGTTCGGAATTTCGTACTGACTAAAGAAATTTTGCAAAAAGACAATTATGTCCAATGACCAAAGAATCCTCTCTTAATTATGTCTTATAGTGTAATTTATTGAATTTTTAATTTATTGTTGTATTTAAACGAAAATAAGTATTTACTGCAAATAAAACTGATATTTAACCTGTAAATATTTATTTCTAGTTTCAATAATGTTACGTAATATATTTTATCTCCTAAAGTGTTCTCGCTGCTGAAGTGAAAAGTTATGTGTGTTACACGAGAGCAAAGTTTTTTGCATCTCGTGCCTTTGAATCCCTCGCCACACTCAGGATTCAACTTTAGAATCACTCGCTACGCTCGTGATTCAATCTTTGAATCCTTCGCTTGCTCAAGATTCAAAATCAGCACTCGCAGCAAAAAACGACTTTGCTCTCTTGTTGCACAAATAACTATTTTTATTTTTTGTAGGCGAAGATTTTATGTTCGATTGTAGGTTATTTTTTATATAAATTAATTTTCTTTAACTAAACTTAACAGATTCTGAAGTCGGGGCCTTTAATCCTTCAATACTACTTAGTTTGGCAGTGGCAACGACTTCAGAAGCAGATAACTTTTTTTAAAGAAAATTATTTCATATTTTTTGTTTTTTGAAGGTTTTTTTTTTTAAAGTTCATCCTTCTCGATTTTTCGTTTTGTCTTCTGTGAAGGAGACGAAGGATGGAGAAAACAGGTTTGTCTACCCACCTTGCTAGCCCAGCTGGTGCTATAAGCCCGATCCTATCGTTTCTTCAGACCCGTCTGGCACGTAGAACAATAATTACGATTATATTTTTTAAGCAAAGAACACAAACTACCATCTTCAAACGTTTGTTTGTTCACCCTTAATTAACCCTACCCTTACCCTTAGTTGGATATTAATTTATTTGTTAATTCTAATTATTGACTGAAAAACTATTGTATCACTTTTGTAGATTATAATTTTAATTTCGCACTTTTGCAAAACAAAATGATAAATGACAAGCGTGGATCTAAATAAAAATTAAAATATTTCTTTTTTTGATGGTATGTCACGCAATTTTTTCCGTGAACAAAATGCCGTACCGACGACGAAAATTGTCTGTATTCTGATCTTAAAAATCGGTGCAATTAAAAGGTGGAAACTATCTGGCCTGGTGAAATTTAGCGATTGAGATACCTTCGACACGAAGAATTGCGATAAAAAGCATAATTTTTTTTTGGCGCCAAAGTCAAATTTTCTAGACAGAGCAAACAAAACATGAAAAAAAAAATTGTCTTCAAATTCACGTTTGAAAAAGCTAACTTATGACTATGGTGTGTTATTTTTAAGGTGTCAGTTGAGCTCTAAGGCGTTTTAGGAGTGTAATAAAATTATTGTAAATAATAATATTTTGTCGCTGTGTCAATACGTCCACGTTATAATATCTGATAGTAAAAGGTTCTTCATGTTTTTTGAGGGTTTTATTTCATGCCTTGTATTCCTGTTACCCACTTATTCCCGTAACCAAACAGGTAATAATGTCTATCAAGAGAATTGGTATCAGCATCCTCCTCTATAGGTACCTAGGTACACTTTAGTGCGTCTCTTGGATGGTTTCCTGCTCCAGTTAGTTTTTTTTTTTTTAACTTTAGTTTGTTCGGGTTATGCAGTTGACGTTTCCTGAGCGCACTGTCAGAAATCAAAAAGAAAAAACAAAATTATACGGTACCTACCTACCGAGGATGCTTACTAATTTTTCTGAGTAGGACCTACCTACCTTCCTATCAGTTACGCTGCGCGCTGTGCTCAGTCAATCAGTATAGGTAATCTATGCATGTATAATATGAAAAGATACATGATTGTAGATTGAAACAGGGGTACGTACAGTATCATTGTACATGGTGTTCTGTAGTAAAGTTTCTGCCTACCCTATGGAAAAAGGCGTGATTTTATGTTTGAAATAAAGTAAACTAGTGGAATAACAAAACGCACCCACCAGTCGATGAAACGTCATCTAGAAACATCAAAAACTTGCGTTCCATTTTACACAGTCATGTTTTTAAGCATCACTAAGTAAATAATCTATTCTTTCTACAGTGAAAACATATAAGTTTATCTCTCTCTAACTTTTCATGTCATAAATGGTGAAAATACCTAAGTCAAACTTAAAATTTCTAAAAGATAATAATGTCAATGTCAATGTGACTTTTGAAGAATTGTAAACATTGGAGTATAATTCTCTAATTTATGAGAAAATGTCTAAAAATTCGCAAGTAGTGGATGGAGAAGCTTCAGAATCAGATTCTGAAATAGAAATTGGACGATCTCCGGTATGTGTAAATTTGATATTAATTACACAAACATTTTTATAATTTTATCCTCTTTTTTGTTCTGTAGGTCAACAATTGCTCTATCTCAAGTCAGTATTTTCTGCTGCAGCTGTTCAGACTGGTAGCCTACTTGGACCATGTATAATCTATAATAATAAGTGAAGAGAAGACTTTGTACCCTTTTTTAAGCAAATTGCGCGCACGGAGGAGTGAGATTTGGCATAGTAGATCTATTTTTTATAGGAGAGAAAGAAAGAAAGAAAATCAATTTGTTCTTTGCACACAGGACACCGAAATCACAATTGCATGCACACATAACAAACATTAAAAAAAAAACCAGAAAATTACTTATAATAAAAACAATTATGAAAGAAAAGAAAAATATAAAAAATAATGCATGGAAGTGTGTGTCCCTCATGTGCAAAAAAATGGGCATCGATCAGCTTGTTGTCATTGGCAACAGGCTGTCTTATCATGCCATCAATCATTCTAATATATATTTTTACATACAAAGGCAAGTCAATAAATAAACCAAAGTAATGTTAAAAGCAATTTGTATTTTTTTTTTTTTTATAAGTACCCAATTTTTTTAAAATTATGGTAAGAAAGCCGCCCCTTGGCTTAACCAGCCCACTGATAATTGATAATAAAGCCGGACTTCCACTGCGAAAGGGTAATGATCAAGTAATAGCTGGACGGAACAGACCCCAACTAGCTAAAATAGGTATTACCTTCCATTAAGAAAGAGTTTTGACAATTGCCTTCCACCGCAAAAGAGTTCATTATTAACGTTGCGAGTTAAACGGACTCTGTACAGAGCCCGGTGGTTACAAATTGAGATGATAATAACTCCGCTTCTAACATGACATTGATTGAAGTACCTATGTATTTATGATTTGTTCTTATTTCTAGGATCTTGATACATCCTCAAATACTAAATCATTTGTGATAGCAGGAGAAGCACCGGAATCTGATGAAGGTATGGTTTTAATGTTATAAATTAAATAAATAATATTTATGGTAAACCTTTGCCCACCCTCATCCTAAAATGCATGCCAAATCCAGTTTGAAATATTGAGATTTATTGCTGTGATAAAAGTAAAATCAATTTTGACCAAAAAATTTAATAGAATAGATTTTTATTTCATGTAAACCAGAGTATTCTATTCTATTCTATTCTATTCTTATTTTTTATTCAAATTAAATTACATTATTCTCGAAGCTCTTACCACAACATTGTACTGATAAAGATTGTAATCTATTATTTTAAAATAGTTTCCATGGAGTTTCTTGCCGGTTCTTCTCCATAGGACCTACTATTTGGAACCGTGCACCTAGAGTCTCGACATTTCATAAGTGCCTGTATCTGGTTTATATGAAATAGAGATCTATTCTATTCTTTTCTGGGTTTGAACGCCGGGCGCAAACGATTTTAGCCATAAGGATGGTCAACCGGAAATATTGCCGATTGTACAGGATATTTTTACCCGACTGCGCGATGCAAAGGAGGGTAATGTGTTTATTTAATGTAGTGCGCATAATTTTTAGAGTGATTCAGTCTCTGTTCCTACTCGTAAATGCAACCGCAGTATTGGGACACACTTTAAAACAAAACGAAAATTCGACTTAGTATAGGGCACAATTTACTAGCTCAAGTCATACAAAATCAAATTTTTATTTCGTTTTGGAGTGAATTTTAGTTGTCGTTTTGGAGTGGATTGAATTTTAGTACTGTTATTAGTAACTGTTATTTTATACATATCTTTTTTTGGAACGTGTTTTTAATTTTTTACTTTTGTTTTTGTCTTAATTTTTTACTTTTTTTTTTTGTGTTTATTGTTTACTTTTTTATGTGTGTCGTAATTTGTGTAAAAATAAATTGCTTTTCTTTCTTTCTTTCTTTCTT
Source organism: Allophyes oxyacanthae (assembly GCA_932294325.1). Classification (NCBI taxonomy): domain Eukaryota; kingdom Metazoa; phylum Arthropoda; class Insecta; order Lepidoptera; family Noctuidae; genus Allophyes; species Allophyes oxyacanthae. Next base: position 2,089,475 of record OW028638.1, read on the forward strand.
TCTTTCTTTTACCGTGGTTGCATTTGGGGATGGACCCTGAATCACTGCAGATTTTGTGCATTACATGAAAAATTATCCTGTATATTGAATTAAAAGACTGCCGCGACCTATTTCAGAGACCAAACTGACCCTGCCACCCAGCCTGACAGAGGCCGATGAGCCGCTCCACAGCATAGCGCTGCCTCCGTCAAAACCTGCACGTTCTAACATATACAATTCCTTGCTGCATCAGAAATTGTGTAAGTATATTGCATCATTGTGTAACTCAAAAAACTTAGTAAAAACCGACTTTAAAAAACTAAAAAGTTATAAAATAATTTTCTTAAAAAACTTAACAGCTTCTGAAGTCGGCGCCACTGCCAAGCTATGTTGCATTGAAGAATTAAAGGCCCCATCTTCCGATGCTGTGTTTTTTAAGAAAATGATTTTATACTTTTTAGTTTTATGAAATCGGTTTTTACGTTTTATAAAATTTTATTTTATTTTTCTATTTTGAGTGGCTTAAACAACCCATAAACATGCGATTACAGCAATCGCGAGTGGTATGCTGTTATTCATTTAGAGTTCCATTGTCTATCTCCGAAGGTCTTCATCAGATCATCACCAAATTTAAATGGGACCACCTCGAGAATATATCCTTTCAAACAAACAACAATTTTCAAAATCAGTCTGCTATTGGCGGTTTAATCGCTTAACAAACATACAGTTGAATTGAGAACATCCTCCTTTTTTTTGAAGTCGGTTAAAAAGGGCATTCAATTTCACAGGGGAGTGCAATGTATCGTTTCGAGCCACACTGGAAGGGTTGATCAAACACACTACAGAAATATCAGTTGAGAAGTTGACGAGCGCTGACAAAACTCTGCTCAGTGTGCAAGTAAGGCTAATTATTTAAATGTCATTCTTTGCTCATCATAATGAACAACTTTTAATATGGGACCAACCCTAAAAATCAGCCGATCCATACTAAGGAGTCATCCATAAAGTACGTCAAACTAATTTCGTGATTTTTTGACCCCTCCCCCGTCCTTGTCACAGTTGATCACATTTGTGAGACCCCTCCCTAGTGTGACGTCACATATTTTGCAATTTTACATCTAGAAATTATTAAATTAAAACAGCAGTTCCGAAATTAGTTTTATTTCCATTTAAGTTACTTATTAATATGATTTTGAAATGTGACGTCACGAAACTTAGTACCCCTCCCACCCCTTGTCACATAATGTCACACTTCGTCGACCCCCTGCAATAAAATATATATAAGTGAAATATAAATGCTCTTGTTTTTTTTATATTCCGGTAAGCAAATGATGACTATTTTAAATATTTGAATGAATTGTTTCAGGAGAGCATGCGTGCCACAAACGCGAACCTTACCTTAGCGAGAGCCCGACTTAAACAATTACACGCTGAACTAGAGAAAGCGAACTGCAGTGCAGCATTGCCTACTATTAAAATAAAATAATATATTTTAAAGTCTGTGTTTTTATCAGTGGCGGATTTACACATTTGCCGCCAGTAGACTATTCAAATTTTGCCGCTCGTACCAGATACCCTAGTTCACAATCATATTACAAAATTACAAAAAAAAAAAAAAAAAAAAAAAATTAAAATTACAAAATGGTCAATGAAATTGTAACTTTATAATTTGTGCACTATCGTCTTAATTACACCACCTGATTCCCGTAACTAGTATGATTGTGAAATACCCTGATCGATGTGTCAGTTCCTAGATTATTTTTACAACCCAACGATTTAGTTAAGATTACACAAGAAATTGTTTTTGGGTATATTTCTGAGCTAATAAAAGGTCAATCATGTACTACTAATAAGGCGGAGTAAGGTAAATGCCTAAATTTTGGCCCCAAATTTGCCGCCCTAGGCTTCAGCCTACTCAGCCAGCTGGTAAATCCACCACTGGTTTTTATTTAAGAGGAAACGCAGGAGACGTTTTGTTAATAGGAACGTATTCACCGATTTTCTCTGGATTTTTTTACTAGCGCGTTGATTTTTTTAGACGACCACAAGCCTTTTTTGGCTCTGTCTGAACCATTCTTGTGTCTTGTGCTGTATACAGTACATCTACTCGAAACTAGATGTCGCTAGTGTAACATGGTCCGCTGTATAAATCTCCTATGAGCTTCTGACTTCCTAGTACTTTACTTACTGTAGTCCAGCGGCGGTACCGCGTAACTTCGGTGAATATCAGTTTTTGGACATCGATGACGTGCCCGTAGAAGTAGCATTGACTTATTAGCGCTTATTAGGGAGCCCTACTTATTATTTCTATGACTATCTCTTTTGTTTCTCCGTCTACGCTATCTCTAGACCATAATTCCATAGTGAACGACAAGTGAACGATTTCCCAAGTTTATAAATAATTTTAGACGGTACCGAGTTCACATCGTAGCTAAAATGACGTATAATCCGATTTTTTTGGTATTAGGATCGCGACTTTGCGAACTTCATTCGTAATAACGTCAAAAATCGGCTGTACGGTTAGCATAAATAGATATGAATGGAAACGAATGAATGAATGAGTTACCTAATTTAAATTAAGTGGTGTAGAAGAACTGCCAGATTATTGTACGTTTTAGTTGTAAAATTGTTTATTTATATCATACAATCTACAATGTTATCTTTAATCTTTAATTTAATATTATATTCACGTTGTTGTTTGTTTAATTGTAAAAATATTTCATTTATTTATTTAATCTGTATCCATCTTGTACTTAACACATAAAATTTTAATAAAAGTGATTGAAAAATTAACCTAAAACAAAAATAATTTCACTAATTAATGGTTTTGAATGATTGAATGATAACAAGTTGAGGAAATTTTTATGTTGACTCTACGAAAATTTTCGCATTCTGTAGACAACTTCATATCGATCTTCGCATCTGACAGTCCTAATAGCAACTAAATCGGACTATATTTATCAATATGAGCTCTTTGACTCTTGTTAATTGTAATAAAACTTCATTACGATCGAGAGCGACTAAACTTCGAGGTACTTTGTAAAAATTGTACTGATTATGAAGGGACCATAGTCGGTAATTTTTTTACAAGGCAAACCCGCGAAATCAATTATAATTACCATTTTTGTAATGCGGTCTTTGAGTATCTCGATCTAGTCAAAGATCACGGTACATTGCAGCACAGCTACTTGATACATAGGTGTCGCTGAGTACAGCTTCTCGTTACTAGATGTCGCTAGTGGTGGGTCTATAACTCCTATGAACTTCTGCACGCCTAGTACGCACTGTAGTAAAATCTCACTACTCGATATTAAAAGTACAGCTTCTCGACACTAGATGCCACTGGTGGGTGGTGAACAAGATCTACAGCTGTATTTATAACTCGTATTAATTTCTGCGCTCCTAGTACTTACTACACACATCCTCAATACCATACCATACGGTACAGCTACTCGATACTACATAGATGGCGCTGGTTGGTGAACATAATAAGCAGTATACTCCTAAAAACTTCTGCCCTCTTTTTTTATTTTTTTATTTTTTATTTATTGAAAATTTCACAAATTGACACCTAATTGGCATAGTCCCACAAAACCGTGTATTCGGTTTGACTTAATAGTTTACTTACTGTAGACCATAGTATAATACAATTGTTCTGCAGCAAAGAGCTATTTTAAATACCCTATTTACGTCTATTAGGTCTGCAATTTATAATCAAAGGTAGTTTATGACCCCGCACTCAGCGTAACCACACAGCAACGGAGCAACCGACGGTGACGCGGCCAAAATAATTATTTATAAATTATAATTTCATTATAATTATTATGTATGATTATTATTTTTAGTATAAATGAGATAGAACGCACTACGCGGCAGCGTAACTGCGCGGCAATCCAGTATTATATTTTAGTCTATGGCGGCAATGTTGATCAATGACCAACTGACCAAAATATGACGCGCTGTGTTACTGGCTCCTGTAATACAGTTTATACTAGCTGAGGGGCCAGGTAATTCATATATACATGTAACATGCCTGTGTCAATAAAGATATTTCTATTCTATTCTATTCTTGTGTTGTGAACCGCAGTTTGCGTTGCCGCTAGTGCGGATAGAGTAAGTGGCGCCCGTGGCGCAGCACCAGTGTTGCCACCCTCTGATTTTGGTTATTCCTTAACGAAAAATCCTGTAACTTTTGCCCAAAAGCATTTAATTTTAAAATAAAACACAAATTAAGGTTAATTTTTATTTATTAAACAGCTATAAATCTATGTCTCTTAACAGTCTTGAAAATATTTATAGAATAGAATAGATAAATAATATTTATTGTTCGTAACAACGATGTAGATGTACCCAAGTTATGTTCCTTTCCTATACACGCATTCGAAATAACTGTACCTTAAAAATACCTTAAATGGTGTACCCTTAAAAACCCTAAAAAACAAATCTACTAAAACCCAGGTTTTAAATACATAGTATAATTCCCAACTACGTTGGGGTCGGCTCCCAGTCTAACCAGATGCGGCTGAGTAACAGTATTTTATACAGAGCGACTGCCATCTGACCTCCGCCACCCAATTACTGGGAGACACTAATACCCTAAGGTTAGACCGATTGTCAGACTTTTTTTGGATTGCTGACTCTGAAAGTATTCCTATGTCAACCGGCCAACTGCTTAACGTGCTATCCGGGGCACGTAGGGGTCTCGATGTTCGAAGAAATAGTCACCCATCCAGGGACTGACCGCGGCAACCGCAGCCTAACCTCGCTGATCGACTGATCTACGCGGTAGCTATGTAGCTACGAGCCCCTCTTACTTGGCATTTACCATAGTACCTACCTACCTAGATATTATGTCTATGGCATTTACTGATTTGGTTGACAGCATAGTTCGGCTATTCATTGAAGCGTGACCGCATTATTATTTAATATATTATTATCATTTGTTAAAAAAATGTATAACGTGAATTTAAAAATAAATCAATTGAACCCCATTTTAAGGTATTTAGTAATAAGGAGCTTGCATATAAATTAAAATGAGAAATTATGTTAACAAATTAATAATAAAAGCTGTGAAAAGTGCGTTATTGAAACATTTATTCAAACATCATACCTTTTTTTACAAATTATCTTTATTATAAATTACATAAAATGGAACGTTATTTCAAACACCATCGCGTTTATGACGTCACTCCTTCGTGTTTCCTTGCTATTGAGTATTGAACCTTATTTACATACTATGGTCTATGAACGATCGATTTAATGACGTCATGTTAAGTGGCTGTGTTTTGGCGCGAACATTGGCAAGTCATATTTTTATTTTTATTATTCGTGCATAATTCTTTTATTTGTTTTTTTTCTTTGTACTATGTTTATTTATATCTTCTTTACTATAAATAAAAAATTAAAATACATGCAAGTTCCCTCTTCCTCTAACAATCACAAATACAAATAGGTTCCTAATATAAGTTGGTTATACAGTTCTATCCTCTCACCCTGTTTATTGTAGCTTGTGTATATTTTATGTACCTATATCTAGTATTTATTTTGTAGTAAGTATACCTATATATTGATAGTTTCGAGCGTATGGCACTCGTGGGTTGCAGCTGAAAACCAGCGTCAGGTGGCCAGTATCTCTGCCTCCTGACATTATGCTGAGCTGCGGCCTTTTGGCACAATAACTCATTTTATGTTTTTTTTTATTTGTTTTATTTATTTTTTATTGTGCTAATAAACTCTTTTTCTTTCTTTCTTTCTTTCTTTCAATCCACCAGGAAACCATTATGTACTAGACTACTGCTCCAAAAACTAATTTAGAAGTCCTATAGGACGTGGACTGTAGGCTCCATTTCTTATTGCACTCCCCACTCCCTCATCTTGTGGTCCACCCAGTTCCTGAACAGCGGGACGTTCACGTAGAGCGCTGGGACGTCTTTCTGTGCACAGCCGACGCCCCAAGAGACTAGCCCCGTGAGTTTGTAGCGTTTGTTGCCGATAGGACACGCTAGGGGGGCGCCACCCTGAAACAAAAGTATATGATGATTAGTATCTTACTATTATTAGGTATCCTTTCGAATCCCGTTTTTTTTTTAACTTTGCCCCTCACTTCTATTTCTCCTGTATCGAGGGTACAGTGTACATACATGTCACATGCACACACAACCAGACCCAAAACAACTATCTGTAGATCATACATATACTTGTTCCGTGCGGGGATCGAACCCGCGGCACGTAGCGCAGACAGCTGATCGCGACTGACTGCGCCAACCGTGTCGTCATATCAACCGACATAGTGAGATTCGAATCGAGATGCGAAATTTTCTTAATAAATATCTCTCCAGATGCTTGTAGCTAAATCATGTTATACCTGGCAGATATCCTTGCCTTCTTCTCCACCGGCACACACGAAACTACTATCCAATCTAAACTTGTTCCCAAGCCTGGTCCTCTTCAGCAAAGTGTTGCAGCGGCTATAGGCGAGCATATCCATTTCCACCTTCTTTAGGATCACCGAAAAGCTACCTTTTTGATCTGGAAAACCGAAGAATATATAATTAATATACAAATATTAATTCAGGTAAAGTCCGTTCGCGGAGAAGGAAGAATTTCGTATGACCCATCATTATGTTTTTATTTTTTTATTTGCCTTGCAATAGGATTTCTCTTGAATCGAGGGTACAGTTTACAAACATACATGACACATGGACACACACCCAGACCAGAAACAAATATCATTCTGTAGGTCATACAAATATTTGTTCCGTGCGGAGATCGAACTCGCGGCACGTAGCACAGAAAGCCAATCGCTTAGCAACTGCGTCAATAGTGCCAATATCGTTTCGTTGTCGTCGCGTTTGCACACAAGCTTAGCAATTACTGGGCGTGGGACACTGAACGCTGATTTTTTGCTGATTTCGCGATGGTATGAAACTTATGGAAACATTGACTAGTCAGCATAAGCAGTGTACTAGCTATAGTGGGTGACACCCAATGCGAATAGACAGGGTGTCACCCAAAGAAGATGAAGAAGAAAATATGTACCTAAAGCATTAATTTTATTTAGGTACATATTTTGTTATTTTTCAACAGTTTTCATCGCACACTTATTCGAATGGTCAAAGTGTTACGTGTACCTTTACACGGGTGACACCCATGAAAGGGTGACACCCGTGAGAGGGTAACACCCGCGCGAACCGCCCTCACGGCACTCTCCTAGCGACGCCACTGAACAAAAGGACCTAAAATTCCCAGGCACCGGATGTTCTTAAACGACATTGGCGAGGGTCGCTGCGAGCATCATGTCTGACTGTGTTCTGATGACATAATGATTATAATGATCACTCCACTCACCAAACTCGTCCTTCTTCCATGCGTTAGCGACGCAGTTCCTATGGTAGTCGAAGACCTCATCTTGTCTCGGCAAGCAGATGACGTTGATGTGCTCCGATAATACCACAGGTTGCTCCAAGAGAAGGAGGGCTATGTCATTCTTCAGACCATAAGGCTGGAAATCTAGAAGAAGAGAGATTATTTTTACTTTTTTTTATTTTTTTACTTTTTCCCTTAGATAATAACTACGATAACATGGCGTGACCCTCCAAAATTCAAAACGTTTGAAATTATTTGTGAAAGTATTTACAAAGCGCCACCAAGACTCACAGCGCATGTGTGTGTACTGAAACGGCCGTCAATCAAAAATGAATCCAAGGAATTTGTTGCTCGGTAAGGATGTGACACACATTGAAACAGTAATTTTGAGGTGCGCACCATGTTATCGTAGTTTAGGTATCTCTGCTAAGATTTCTCCTGTATCGAAGGTACATTTTACAAAAAGTCTCACATACAAACACCCAGACCCGACTTAACTATCTATAGATCATACAAATATTGGTTCCGTGTCGAACCCGCGGGTATACTTTTATTTATTTATTTATAGCCTTCCCAGATACCTATAAGAATACATTTTTTTTTTTTTTTTGTATAATTTGTTTTTATGTATAGGTGTTATTCTGTGTGCCCTTTGGCAAAGGCCTCCTCCAACACTTTCCAATCTTCTCTCTCCCGCGCCAGTCTAGTCCAGGTTTTTCCAGCTGTTTTTACCACGTGGGTATACTTAAAGGTGACTTACTTTCATGGATATAAATGTTCTGAACAATTCTTTCTTGGTATTCGTACAATTCTTTATCTGTTTGCGTGTCCCATTCACCAGCCCTGATCTTCAAAGTGCCAGGAGTACACCTGAAAATTTCAATAATAGAGACACTATCAATTTATTCATCTCATAGTAAAGTAATTGTAACGCCACCAGAGATGTAAATATTAGATCCTTACATTATGAAATTGGCGTTTTATATGGAAAAAGCAAAACAATTTCTTTTTATGAAATTATCTATATATTTGGAAGCTTTGTACCCCTTTTTAAGCATATTGCGCGCACGGAGGTGTGTGATATTTGGCATAGTTAAATCTTATATGGAGAAGGAGTGCAGAAAGCTAAAATTACGGTCGACCACTTGGCGACCTCTAGAGAAATTAAATTAATCAACATATGAACCATTGTTATCTATGCACTTTTACCATTTTATATTTTACCATTTAGTTCATTGACTCTTTTGACGATAAAATTGTGGGATCGAGAATCAATAAAATCCTTGAAATAGGTTTTGACTGCCTCATCGGAATTGAATATTTTTTTTTGCAAGAAATTGTTCAAATTCCGGAAAAAGTGGTATCCCGAGCCACTGGTACTCGGAGAGTCAGGGGTATGAACGACGGTCGGGAGCAGCCCAAAGTGCCCGCTTCCTCAGCCCCCGATTCCTCGGAGCTCACGCGCGGTCTATACCTTAGGAAGCGCGTCGGTGAACAAAAAGCGATAAAAAGTTGATCACTTACTTCTTAGCGATATGAGCAACTGTCATCACTACTCTAGGATTTATGAGCGCACCAGCACCAGCGTACGAAGATTTGGCGCCATCCAGAAGAGCAACCACCCAAGGAAACTCGCCGTACAGAGCGTCACCACTCTATAAAAGAACATGAGATATAAACATTTTAACATAACTTAAATATAATATTAATGTTACCGCCTGTCCTAATACTTGCAGCACCCTAACAGGGTCATGTACCAGGTTAGTTTATAACAACTTATGTGTACATTGTGCAATAAATAAATGAGTAAGATCTTTGCTAAACCGACTAACGGATCAATGGAGACGCGGAGCGTTGGGTGCCGCGTAAAACGCGTCGTGCCGCGTGCGCAAAATTCAAACGTATACGCGTGTATGGAGGGATAGATAGCGTTACTTATTTTTTACCGGTATTGTACTAAAAATATCTATTACGTTATGTTAAGTTACCAATTACCGGTATTTTATAATGTTACCGTGACGTTACTTTACATTTTCAAACTTTTCCATTTCTATGACGATTTCCAAAGCAACATTAAAACGTTAAATTGAATTCTCCTCAAAGTCCATACCGTAAGTACGAGCCAACGATAGGCGCAAATCAATCACACTGTGAGAGTGAGACCGGTAGTGCCGCCGCCACAAATTAGAAAGAGAAAGCACTATTGATAACGTTACAGATAACGTTATTTTTTAACGCTACTGAAAATGGTAAGTTTATCGTTATAACGTTACATATAGCGTTATAATCGTAACGTTAATTAAAATTTACCGGCAATCCGGACCATGCTGCTGACTTTATGGGCAAAATTTTTTTTATATTAAAGTGAAACTCACAACTCCTGCTGTAATAGTATATCCCAATCCCAGAGTGTTGCGGTACCCGCAGCCCTTCACCTTGGTCGGGTCTGGCATCACAGGCTTCGGGGTAGTCGTAGGCCTTTGAGTAGTCGTAGGCCTTGCAGTAGTCGTAGGCTTTGGAGTAATTGTAGGCTTTGGGGTAGCCTTAGGAACTGCCGGCGCCATCTAGTATATAAAACATATCTTGTAAAAGTGATTGAAAAATCCTGATTGCAAAATAAACAATTTCATTTCATTTCATGGCACCTGTGACGGATCTGTGATAGTGCAGCAGACTTCCACGATTTCCCGGTACCGTAACGTGTCACTTTCACCGAACCTGGAATGAGAAGATATTTTTATAACCAACTTCAAGCAAACAAGGAGGAGTTTCTCAATTCGACTGTATGTTGTTTTTGTAAGCTTGTTACGCGATAATCCGCTAATTGCGCTCCGCTTTCTTGATTTTTTATTTTGTCTTCTGTGACAGTCTAGGAGACAAAGGGTGGACAAAACGGGTTTGTTTACCCGATGTGCTAAGAAACCAGAGATGCCTCCAAAAAAAATCAGATTTTGTGTGTAATCGGGGCATCCGCATCAACGAATGTTATTTGACGTATCGTAAGCTTTAATGAAAAGTACACTAAATCTATCGCATTTTTGTTTAATTTTACGCACCATACACGCTTGTTCCATGAAAATCTAAAACTACTGCATGTATTTCCAAAAAATATCATGGATTTAACGTGCTTTGATTCAAAATTCACTTACGTTAACGTTAACATAAGTCACAAACATTCGTGGTAGCTCTGTGCCTTTGAACTATCTCCTGAGTCCTCACCTGTCATCCAAATTGCCATATCCAGTGATGCTGGGGTTGTTCACATCATTATTTGAGACGCACAAATGGTACGGCACCCACTGACAACTCTCGCCGTGCTTGTCAACCTGCGTCGGTGTTCCGTTAACAAACTCTACTGTGATCTGAAAAAGATATAAAGGTCAGTATTTTAAAGCTGACATGAGACATAAACATGACTGAGCTGAGGCCCTTTTGGCATAAATGTACTTTTTTTTACATATTAAATGTTGTGTTTTAATTTTAATTGTGCCAATAAACGCAATTTTCTTTCATTCTTTCTTTCAAAGCCTCGTATTCACTAGGAGACAAACGTCTGATTTTACCCCCAACAATATTAACAATGAATGGAGCATTACTTGTGTGAATAATGTATTATATATAGTATATAATATACATATTTATGTAGGTATATCATTGTATTTATATTTACGTATTATTTATTATACATAAAATATTCGTAATAGGTATTATATTTTAATTTGTAATAGGTATTTATAGTTGTGCACTTGACTGTACCCTCATTTACCATTGTGCTTTCTCTATCACTCAAAGGTTTGCTGGTATAAAACTCAAATTTGGGTTAAGCTCGCCTGTGTACATACCATCTCAATTGTATTTGTCATTTATCTAATTTTCGTATACAATAAAGAATGAATACAGTACATTTAACACATTAGATTCGACATTTTGATTCTAAATGACGTATAGTAACGTTAACGTATGCAACGTTAACGTAAGCAACGTTAACGTTACTATACGTTAAAAAATTCGTGTTCTGCCGATCTTACGTCTTCAAGGAGCTTCTTAGTGAACCCATGATTGACTCCAAACATGGGTGCAGCGCAGAAGACGCCCAGGACTGGACAGGACAGGACACCAAGCATGAGGACTAGCATGGTTTCTGAAAAATAGAAAAGTATAGATTTAATGTTATGATCAAAGTTTTTTTTGGTTTTTTTTCTCTACTGTATTTTTTATACTGTGACGCTGTTTTAGGGCGGGAGCCGAACTGCCTTGTGTTGTTCCCGCGCGCTTTGATACTTACCTACCAGTGTCGAAGACTCCATACAAGTTACAACCCGATTCCCATCGGCTTCCCTTTAGGAATTGATTACAATACAATACAATACAATACACTTTATTGCACACCAGTAATAGAAGAAAAGATACAGTAATTAATGCACGACCAACGTAACATTATATTATTTACTCATCCTACTGATAAAAAAGTCATGTTATTCAATTAGGTCGAGCTTTTCTTCTATATAGATTACAAGAGACAGTATAGATTTTGGATGGCTTGCAGCATTAATTGGTGAGTGTGCGTTTTTTAGAGGGCTTTTTTGGGACGGCTTCCTCTATGTAAATTTTCACGCTTCGCCACTGTTACCTAGAGGGTTTTATTGCAATTCCTTCGACCGCTATTTGCCTAATGACTCGGGAAAACCTGGCCTTAATGTCAAATGCAAAGAATTACTGCTCTATAAATAGAGTTTTTGCATCATATTTCACTCTGCTATGATTCGACTAGGTGAAGGAACATCGAAGTAGAAAATGTCACATTTATCTGTTCTACGCGTGTAAATAACATTAATTTTGGTTAGAATAGGTTGGAGACTTTCAAAACTTTGCCTAAACATCGTGATAAGTGTAAAATTATGAAATTTTTATGTAGTTCCTGTGGCTAAACTACAGATTGGATTCGATTGATTTTTTTGGGTATGGGCACAGAACGTGATATCACAGTTTCATTTAATGTGATGACATTTGCGGCAGCCTCTGTATTATACTCTGGTTTTCTTACTTGGCTTAAGTAAACAATTTTCACATAGAATAGAATAGATCTTAATTTTCATTTATAAATACATCCTTTGCAGTAAATTTACACGTACACGTTAAAAATAACAAAAAAAACCATTTTGAAAAATTTTGACTGTGTCTATCTGTTTATTCTGGTTAATCTCCGAAACGGCTGGACTGATTTTGACGGGACTTTCACTGGCATATACCTGATGTTATAAGGAGTAACTTAGGCTACTTTTACATTTAATTATTATTTCTTTCTTTTTTTAATTCCATGTGGACACAACAGGTCGCGGGCACAGCTAGTTCCGAATAAATGTATTTTTGTCCTTTCTTTCAATGAAAATAAATTCTAAGACCACCATCAAGTTTAGATTTCATTAAACCAGGTCAATGCCATTTGACCTGAGGGTTAAGCACGACTGTTTTTGATCTATTGTAACGTTAACATTTAAAGCCAATTTTGAATAAACTAACCCAACTGTCAAAAACCCCCGACTTAAACTAGAAAAAGAGCTGTAACTTTTGAACGGCTGAACAGAATTTCATGAAACATAGCTAAGAGGATACCTGATTAAAATACCCTTCTATTTAAAAAACTGAGCCACAATGCGACAGACAGATACACATATACACACTACAAACTTATAACACCTCTCTTTTTTGTCGGGTGTTAAAAATACAATATGAACTCTATCGCATTTTTGTTTAATGTTACGCAACATGCACACTTGTTTCATGAAAATGTAAAAATAATGCATGTAGGTATTTTCAAAAAATATCATGGATTAAACGTGTACGAGTTAAATAAAAACTCAATTAAAGCTTGGGGTCGTATTTTTTTTACTGTTTCTAATATAACATTTTAGCTTTCTGCACTTCTTCTCCATATAAACTATAACTATACCAAATCACACATTCTTCCGTGCCCGCAATATGCTTGAAAAGGGGTACAAAGCTTTATTTATTTATTTAACAATTTATGTACACACAGAAAGAAGAATAATTACAATTAAATAGGAAGAGGAGATTTGATAGGATAGGAAGGAGAAGAGAAGGATTAAATAGGGAAGATTGGAATAGGATTAGGAGGATAGGAGGATAGGGAAGCTTTCCCTTAGCGTATTAATATAAAGAATATTTTTAATTCAAAACTTGTTTACGTTAACGTTACAATATACGTCACAATATACGTCAACACATTCATGCTTGGCTCACTGGCATTTTTATTAACGTGAAAAAGGTCCGGACTAGCTGGTTTAAGGAAACATCTTAAAACTCTTTAATAATATTTATTATGATTGCATCTTCATATTTTATTATTATAATTATAGTAGTAAAACCTGTTAGGACATTTTTATACCACTTTTGTGGCAAACAAATTTACGGCCCGCCTGATGGCAAGCGGTTACCATAGCCTTAGATATGGACGTTTGGAAAACTAGGGGAATGTTGCCAACCTTGTAAAAATCTTTTCACCCCTTTTCAAAGAACCCCTTGCCGTCGTCTCTTGGGAAAACCTCGATGGAGAGCTGATTCCACAACTTGATGCGTACCGGTAATCTATGCATGCTAATACCTATTACAGACCCCAAGCCTGCTATTTCAATCGCGTACAAATGGTCTCGTAATGTTGGTTTTCGCAGTGTCGTTCAACCTATTTTGACTTCTATTGCGTAGGTAATACATATAGGTAGTAGGTGTTAGGTATATTCAATAATATCATATCAAAAGAGATTACAAAGGATGTTGAAATTTGACATGGATTATAAGAACGTAAACTCTGAGATGACGTCGAATAGAGATGAATGGAAGAAGAAGACATATTGCTGCCACCACAAATAAAATGGGATAAGACTCTTTTAACCTGCAAATCTGTCCATCCTAAGGTTGTCTGGTAGAAATCGCCACGTGCGATAAGACCGCCCTTTGTACATTTCTTTTTCTAATTACTGTATCTTTTCTTCTATTACTGGTGTGCAATAAAGTGTATTGTATTGTATAAGGGCAGGACAATGATGATGATGATCAATGATGTTCAAAATATACTAGTTTTTGTACTTTTTGACTTCAAAATATGACAGCGTCCCCAAAACACTCACCCTTATTTTAGCTGGAAAGAATAAGCTACGCAACAAACTCCTCAGTAACACGTTTGTCTGGTATTCTTATAACGAGGAAAAGATTTTATTTATTAATAAAAATCAAGAAGGTTACAATAACGATTTTTTTGTTAGCATGCCAGCTAGCACACAACTTTATACCATAAACAAAATACTCCAATATGTACATAAGAGGCCCATTACATGTCGACCGTGATATTTGCGTTAAATGGCAAACTTTGGCGTTCTGAGAAACTGAAAGACTTCGACAATGACATAATGAGTGGTGGAGAATAGTTATTAGTATAGTTCATAACGGCCTCGCTTTTCGCAATTTTTTCTTATACATATATTTATAGTCAAAATTTCGAAGCAAGTTTTCATATTATAATGCGCGACGGCACTCTTTTGAGCTCGTGGGTTGAACTACCTGTAATTAAGCAAATGAAATGAATAATATCTCAATAGTGGTTTAGTTCACAACGGCTTCAGAATTTTGAAATATGTATGGAATATCTATAAATAAAATCCCATTCAAAACCATAAAACTACTAAAAACGCTCAGAATTAACTGTAAATTACTCCTTACCTACTACATTAATATTAATTACATAATACCAGAATAAACGTACGTTCATAAGAAATTAAAATTTAATAAGTACCTACATAAAAAAAAAAAAAAAAAAAAGTACTTTTTACATTTTTTTTATGATTTATTTATCTTACTATAATAGTGTAGGTACATATTTAATTTTATATATTATGGTTGTAAATAGTTAGTTGATTCATCAATAAAATATATTTTTTTCCATATTTTTTTTTTTTATAAAACTTTTAATAAACGTCAGTAATTACAACTGCCAAATTGCTACATAATGCGATACGTCGGTCGCTCGACCTCAGTACGCCGCAATTTTGTAATAGCCTCGGGCGGGATTTCACACAAACAAATATTATAGTACCTACACGTAACACCACAAAAAAAATACCACAGACTTACAAAGTTTTAAATACAAATCTGTTCAAAAAAAAGATACGAAATTTATTAACAGACAAGTGCTATTATCATTTATGTGATTTCTAGACTGACACTATTTGACATTTTTTAATTATTGATTAGATAAATTATTAACTATTATTATTTTATTGTTAACATGTATTTTATTTTTATTTTGATTTGTGCGCCTTTGTAGGCAAGACATGTACGTGCTTTTTAAAATTTAACATCTTGCTTGTTTAATTTGAGTGTAAACGCATGTTTGACAAATAAATTATCTTTATCTTTATCTTTAACACTTAAATAAGGGTTCTTCATCTGAGTAACATAACACGAAGAGATCGTGAGGCAGCAATTTCATTGAGTCGGTGTATAAATATGTTCATTTTGTTCATCCGGATTGAACCTACGTCACAGAATAACTTACGAGATTAATAAAATCTAGTGGTCGCCCAGTGGTCGAAATTCGACCGTAATTTTAGCTTTCTGCACTCCTTCTTCATATAAACTTTATCTATGTCAAATTTCACACTCCTCCGTGCGCGCAATATGCTTAAAAAGGGGTACAAAGTTTTCTCTTCACGTATTAATATACAGATTTATTTATACGGGCGTAAAGTGGTGAAATATAAACGACGATAATCAAGAGTAATTATGGAGAGTTAAATAATTCCTGGTATAGTTATTTTCGTGAATAGGAAAATTTGGTGAAATCGGGTTTAAACTAAATCAGTTAAAAAAGGCCTGCCTGCTTTTATGTGCATTGTTCAACGTATATCTTATAAACATTGTCGCCGCATCTCCATCGAGATCACAATATTCATTACCCCCGAGATTGTACGTTAAATCAATAATATAGACCAAGAACAGGAACGGACCTAGTGTTGAACCTTGAGGCACGCCTATTTGAACAGATAGTTCGAAAGACTTTGCGTCATTAACATCGACCCACTGAACCCTATGATGTAGATAAGAGGTGATTACGTCAAGTGCCACATTTTATACACCATTAAAGCGAGGTTTACGTGATGACGTGTCGTGGTGAAAGCAATCGAATGCTTTGGAAAGATCATAGAAAACTTCGATTGCATTCTGTAGCTTCTGCCATGCATTCTAAATGTGTTTGAGTAGTGCAAGGCCTGCATCTGTTGTTGAACGCCCCTTTTTAACTGTTCACAGTGAAGGAGGCAATTTAGAATAAAATTTCTCAATAGTTACTCGAGAATATTTTCAAAGATTTTACTGAATACTATCTGATAGATATCGGACTGTAGTTTCCACTGTCGCTTTTGTTGATTTAAACAATGGTATGACTTTACTATATAAATCTAGTCCCGATCCCTTTAATGGGTTATTGAACTCATAATTTTGAACAACTTTTACCACGGACCAAAACTAAAATCGCGAAAACAAATGAGCTGTTCCATAGAAACTCTAGTTACTGGACTAAAAATGTATGGAACAGCAGCTTTAATTTTCGCGATTTCTGTGTTGGTCCTATAGTAGAAGTTGTTCATAATGATGAGTACAAAAATCTTAAAAGGGTCAAGCCTGGCTCGTCGACTCGCAATACCGGGGTCTAGATTAGAATAGATCTTTATTTCATGTAAACCAGATACAGGCACTTATGAAATGTCGAGACTCTAGGTGCACGGTTCCAAATAGTAGATCCTATGGAGAAGAACCGGCAAGAAACTCCATGGTAACTCTTTTCAAATAAATAATAGATTACAATATGTATCAGTACAATGTTGTGGTAAGAGCTGCGAGAATAATGTCTTGTAAGAGTCTTGCAATGATCGTCAGTGAGCTTTATCGACGAGCCTGTCAAAAGCCGCCTGTCAATCAGACCCGAGCGAGTCGAAGTCGTAAGAAAGAAAGAAAGAAAGAAAAGTAATTTTACTTAGTTATTCCACTTAATCCAGCACATACTTTTTAACACCTTGACCATACACTATTAGTAATAAATTATAATCTATATAAGGTGCATCCAAATTAGGTACAAATATTTTAAGGGCTGCTTACTTACCTAAAACCAATCGCGTTCAGCACAAAATAAAAACCAAAATTAGTTGAAGGTGTGAATTTTTCACAGAATGATGTACTTATTTTACGTATATAATATGAACAATTTTTTAATTTTTTTTACGTAATTTAATATGAAATCTTTTTTAATTTTATGCATAACGGGATTGTTTCGATGTACTTGAGCAGCCCCTAAAATATTTGTACCTAATTTGGAAACATCATGTATATTAATACGTGAAGAGAACACTTTGTACCCCTTTTTATGCATATTGCGCGCACGGAGGAGTGTGAGATTTGGCATAGTTAAGTTTATATGGAGGAGGAGTGCAGAAAGCTTAAATTATGGTCGAGTTTCGACCACTAGGCGACCACTTTAATATTAATTCTCTGGAGCCCTAGCCGCCGGTGGCTTGGAGCCTGTTCCCGAAACCGATCATTACCGATGTGCTACTACTACTACTCTTTTATATTTTTAAATGTTTTTATACTATTTGTTTGTCAAAATATTTTAGATTTAAAAATCGAATAAAGGAAATAATAATAATAAAAAATAGATTATTTAATAAAAAAAATATAAAAGCTATTGATTGTTTCCGTTGAAAATCCGTAGATATCGCTCAAAGAGCAATTAAACAAAAACAAAATATAAACCAGAAACCTGTTTATAAAAGATTCAAGGCATTTGCCTAATACGAAAAACTGGTATGCGTTGATTTCGTCATTATACCTAGTTATTTATCGGTAGATGGCAAAAACCCCCAAATCCGAATAGAATAGATCTATAAATCAAGTAAACCAGATTTGCACTCATGAAATGTCGAGGCTATATGTACAGAGTTTTAAATAGTAGGTCTTATAAAAAATAACCGGTATGAACGAATCGACCCTCGACATACAAACATACCAATTGAAGACGATACCGAAATTTTGACGGCCCGAATGACGTAGTGGTTATCTCGGGTTTAAAATAAATTGATTTCCAATTAAATTACAAATTCACTTACATGAGAAATGTTATCAATTCACTAAATTGCCGAAGCAACAGTAGATGCACTTATAAACCAATAATGTCATACAATTCAAAACAAAATTCACTAACACAATAGACAAGACAGTCCATACACTTATTAATCACATAAAGAACAACAAACAATAGAATTTACGCAAAAAGCGCACACTTATTATAAATTAAAGCCCGATATTGTAGGTTTCAATATTAATCGTAATTTATATTAAATTATATATTAAAAGTATCTTGATAAAAAGTTTTTAATAAGAGCAGGAGCTACGAATGCAAAATTACAAGGTAAATACTACGTAGAAAGAGAGAGGTAGCTGTGAGGGACTGAGTAAGATATATTTTTGTGGTTGTCGAACCAGCAAAACATCTTTGTATGAAACACAAAACAACGGTACCTAAGTCTGTTGGTCACGAAAACTTTTCTTGGTAAAGGTCTTAGGTTAGGTCGAAAAAGTTTGACCCTGGAATCAGACTTCAACCACTTGTTTAAAGAAAGAAAGAAAGAAAAATCATTTACACGGACTAGACAGCAGACAACACAATGCACAAACATAAAAAAAGTAAAAAAACTAAAATTAGCAATTAAAGAAATTAATGTGCTGTCGGTATGCCAGTACGGAGTGGGAATGGTGCACTACCAAAACACACGTTGGAGCTCCAATATAAACATAGTCGGGTTAGGGCAGATTTACATACAGCGTGTATCAGAAACGCGTGGTCATATTTATGGGTGAGGATCAGACCATCAAACTGAACTTTCTCTAAGGAACCAACATTGTAATCCCGAAAAAACAATTAGCTATCCTATACGTTTGGGTCGAGTAGGTATTGAAGTTATGTCATGAGACAGCAGATTATTTGTGCGCAATAACGATGTTGGAACCATAGAGAAAGTTGTTCAGTTTGATGATCTGGTTCACATCCTTAAATATGCCTCACGCATTTCTGTTATAGTTTGTATAGTCGAGGTAAAGAACGGACGCATAAGCTAGGAGCTACCATTGAAAAGGTTTAGAAAAAAATTACAAATGTGACTAATAGATAAATGTTTCTACTCTGATAATGACTTCTTGAATCTATATTATTAATTATACGTATATCTATGTTAATATTATGTGCTGCTGCTGATGCTGCAGCAGCAGAGACACTCAAAAGACGCAAAAATGTAATAACCATACCAGCAGTTATGTATTTGAGCCGTTTGGTGTCGAAACGCTCGGGTCATGGGGACCGAATGCATGTCTCCGAGCTATTGCAAAACGGTTGGTCGACGCTACGCGTGACAGAGGCGAGGGCTGGCCTATTCTTTGGTCAAAGAATAAGCATATTTCGCGCACGGAGGAGTGTGAGATTTGGCATAGTTAAAGTTTATATGGAGAAAGAGTGCAGAAAGCTAAAATTACGGTCGAATTTCGACCACTGGGCGACCACTAGTATTTTTAATTATACGTGAAGAAAAAGCTTTGTACCCCTTGTTAAGCATATTGCGCGCACGGAGGAGAGTGAGATTTGGCATAGTTAAAGTTTATATGGAGAAGGAGTGCAGCAGGCCTACACGGTGGGTGGAGAAACCCATTTTCTCCACTCTTTGTCTCATTTAAAGAAGACAAAAAGAAAAATCGAGAGATAAAACTGTAAAAAGATGGCTTTGTCAACGATTTTCTGTCTCCCATTTTTTGCAGCGCTAGCCTTGCTGAAAGTTAAAATTTATTACATAATATGGGAAAAAAAGAAAGAAAACTGTTTTATTCAAAACTCGCCAGGAAATAACAAATGAAAGTTCAAAAAAAATAAAGAAAAGAAAAACAATAAATAAACAACCTGTAGGCTAATTCAATTGCCGCGCAGTTGCTGTAAAATTTTGATCAAAATAACACATTTGGTATTCTCTTAGCTTCAGTGAGATACGCTCGCGTCAAGTTGGAGTGTCACTGCAATATGATCGGCGCGTCATAATTACGTGAATTAGCCCTCTGGACGAGAGCAATAAATAAATTACCATCTCCGCACAATACTGTAACTGGTAACATTTTGAAAATATCATTCGTGCAATGCTTTTGCATTTCACAAAATTTTAATTTTGTTTTATTTTGTTCCAACCACAGACTTCAGAGATATTTCTAACTAATTAGATAAATAAAATACCTAGTGTATTAGGAAAATTTGTATTAGAGTTCAAAACGGGATATTTACCATGTTAGATTGATTTGAGCTTCCGATATTTCAGCACTGTTGCAAGCGCCATGGTCACGGATAAACTAAAAGTATTTGCGGGTGGATGTTTATCGGCAGACAAATCGTTCTACCCTCCTTTTCCTACTTAAATAAACTTTTGTTGTGCCCGACAGGGTCCTTATTTGTTTCTATATTTGATACTTATTACCTGTATGACTGTGTACATTATGGATTGCAATGAAGATTTGAGATTTGTTACGTTTTGTGCGCTCGGGTCCGGCACCACTATCACTTAAATTTTGACTTAAATCACTCACCACTCGATTCTGTTCCCGACACGAAACCATGACATTGCCTCTTCGAAAGGACAAGGTCGCAAAATGCCAACTTAATGAGGGCTACCGTATTTGTGGTCACCAGTTGGCGCCACTGTCGAGTAAGGTCCTGAAATATAGCTGTCAGGTTTGTTATTACGGGCGTGAAAACAAAGTTTACATTTAATTTAAATCATATTTTAATACCATAAAACCGTACCGTAAAAATATTGAGCATGCCGCAGTGAAGTTTATTTAAAATGCTTCATGTACAACGTACAAAGGCGGTCTTAATGCCGTAGGCAATCTCTACCAGACAACCCTAAAAGAGTAAAGTTCGGAAAAGTTGTTTTTTCTTAGAGCTCCTTTTTAAAACACTTACATTCATTGACCCGTAACCCATATTTGCCATAAAATCTCAGGGATTGCAAAATATTCAAAACATTATTCTATTAATTAGAAATAAACCCGCGTAACCCCACAAACAGTAACATTTGACATTTCGGAGACCTCACGCTACACTAGCGCCTCTAGCGGCGAATTCATACGCGATAGCCCGCTAACAAGCGATGACCACAGTTTGTCGTGTAGTCACCATCAAACTCTTTTTTTTTATATCGTGGTGAGGACCATCATGGGCTACCCTCCGCCTGGCCAGGGTCTAGTAAAAACTCGATTTCGGCCAAGCAAGTTATTGTCGATATTGGAAAAAAATTGAAAGAAAAAATATTATTTGCTTGAAACGTGGTTATTAGATGTTACAGGACAGGATAGGATAGAATTGTATTATTATTAATTGCTAGCTCTTCACTCTCGTCGAGGTTAGTTAAGGTCTTGGCGAGGTAGCGGAAGCACGAGAGTGTATAGTCCGCAGCGCACAGTGCCTTTTTCCTCAGACGTCGATTCCTCGGAGCTCGCGCGCGGACTATAGATGGGGCCCTCATGTCACCTCGGCGCGCCTCTCCTTGCCTCGTGTGCGCTCGGACTGGAGTCAGTTTTTGAGCGAAAGTCCCACCAGCGCCATCTAAGTTTGCATTGTATTATTCAGTACAAAAAAGTACAGCTACTCGATACTAGATGTCGCTTGTAGTGATGAACTTCTACTTTCCTAGTAGGTAGGTACTATGAAAATCATACGACAACAATAGCTGGAAATATCGGCCTGTAGTGGGTATATTTTCTACTTAGTGTAAATAAAACAACACTTTATAAAAATCTTATTTAATGTCAATTTTCAAAAAAATAAAATAATGACTGATACATAAGTAGGTATTTGAGCATTTTTATAGATAAGTATTTATAGATTTTATTTATGAAATTGGGCAGACGTAATAATAATTAGATCACATTTTCGCTTAAAAATATAAAAAATAAGTAGATTTATAAGTTTTACCTACGTTTGGGATAATCTCAATATCTGTCGATAGAAATAAACACAAGTTCTAAAAATTAACGTCGCGTTTTACTAGTAAATGGCGACACCATTTACTAGTAAAATGCGGAATTAATTGTTAGAACGCCATTTACTAGTAAAATGCAAAATTTATTTTTAGAACGCCATTATTTTATTAGTGAAATACGGAATTAATTTTTAGAACGCCGCGCCATTTACTAGTAAAAGGCGAAATTAATTTTTAAAACGACATTTTCTAGTCTAGACATTTTCTAAATGCGAAGTTAATTTTTAGAACTTGTGCTTATTTCTATAGACATTTGTATTTTGCTGGAATTTCAATTCTCTAACGATCGTAGATTGCAATTTGTCTATGGGCGCAGTTTCGTTTTCGCGTAGTGCGTTCTATCGAAACTGCTCGGAGCAACACGATTTCATAATATAAACAATATTTGACCGCGTCATCGCTCTGGGCCTCAAGTCTGCTAATTTCTCTTAACTCAATCGTTCTGACACGATTGAGACAGAAATTAGCATAATTTTTCTGTGGCCGCAGGCGACCGGCCCTTATTCTGCTATTTCAATCGTGTCTCAATCGTGTCAGAATGGTATCGTAATTGTTGGTTTTTACATTATCATTCAACCTATTTTGACTTTTGAATTCATATAGAAATTCCAAAAAATAAAGAAGTTTTGAACTAAACACAACGCTATTAAGTGAATGTAATTTTTGTAATCGCCCGATATGTATTACGCTTCAACTGATTCTGGTGTAAAGTCTACTGCTTCAAGTCAGCGTAGTTTTCAGTGCTGGTGTCGGTAAGGGACCATCCATGAAGTAGGTACGTCACACCTTAAGGGGGGGGGGGAGGGGGTCGACGAAGTGTGACATTATGTGACAAGGGGTGGGAGGGGTCATAAGTTTCGTGACGTCACATTTCAAAGTCATATTAAAAAATAATTTAAATTCTAAATAAAACTAATTTCGGAACTATTGTTATAATTTAATAATTTCTAGATGTAATATTGCAAAATATGTGACGTCACACTAGGGAGTTCTCACAAATGTGATCAACTGTGACAAGGACGGGGGAGGGGTCAAAAAATCATGAAATAAGTGTGACGTACTTTATGGATGACCCCTAATCAGGCGGCGGGTATCCAGGCTATAAAATTACATTTATTTTTACATTTATCAGTTTGTTGAAAAAAGTTTAATAATTCGTCACAAAAATACTCCAGCAAACCATTATGAACTAGACAGCAACTCCAAAACTTTACTTCGAAATCCTAAAAGACGTTGGCTGCAGACCCCACTCCTCCATCTTGTCATCCACCCAGTTCCTGAACAGCGCGACGTTCGCGTACACCGCTGGGACGTCTTTCTGTCCACAACCAATACCCCAGGCGACCAGCCCCGTCAGTTTGTAGCGGTTGTTGCCGATAGGACACGCAAGAGGGGCGCCACCGTCGCCCTGAAACAAAAGAGGTTCGTCATTATCTTATTAAATCTAACTGACAGGTAGAACAACGGAATTATTGAAGGAGGGTATTGTACTCATCATTATGGATAACCATTACTATGGGACCATGCCTGAAATCGCGGGACCAGGGGGCTTACGACGAACTTTTATACCAGAGCTGAAATAGAACTACCCAGACATTTCCAGTATAAGCTGACCTCGCACTGTATAGGCTTTTCGTATAATGAGAGGTCAGCGTATTCTGGAAAATTCTGGGCAGTTAAATTTCAGCCCTGCTATAAGAGTTCGTAGTAAGTCCCCAGGACTGAAAAGGTAGTGAAATAAATCATGTCATACTTGGCAAGTGGCTTTAGTGTAATAAATCATGTCATACTTGGCAAGTGTCTTTAGTGTAATAAATCATGTTATACTTGGCAAGTGTCTTTAGTGTAATAAATCATGTCATACTTGGCAAGTGTATTTAGTGTAATAAATCATGTCATACTTGGCAAGTATCTTTAGTGTAATAAATCATGTCATACTTGGCAAGTGTCTTTAGTGTAATAAATCATTACTATGGGACCATGCCTGAAATCGCGGGACCAGGGGGCTTACGACGAACTTTTATACCAGAGCTGAAATAGAACTACCCAGACATTTCCAGTATAAGCTGACCTCGCACTGTATAGGCTTTTCGTATAATGAGAGGTCAGCGTATTCTGGAAAATTCTGGGCAGTTAAATTTCAGCCCTGCTATAAGAGTTCGTAGTAAGCCCCCAGGACTGAAAAGGTAGTGAAATAAATCATGTCATACTTGGCAAGTGTCTTTAGTGTAATAAATCATGTCATACTTGGCAAGTGTCTTTAGTGTAATAAATCATGTCATACTTGGCAAGTGTCTTTAGTGTAATAAATCGTGTCATACTTGGCAAGTGTCTTTAGTGTAATAAATCATGTCATACTTGGCAAGTGTCTTTAGTGTAATAAATCATGTCATACTTGGCAAGTGTCTTTCCCTTCTTCTCCACCAGCACACACGAAACTATGATGCAGTTTGAAGTTGTTCCCCAGTCTGGTCCTCTTCAGCAAGTTGTTGCAGCGGCCGAAGGGCACCATGTCCACTTCCACCTTCTTCAGGATCACGGCGTAGCGGCCTTTGAGACCTGGAAGAATGAAATATTATGATATTACTCAGTGGAGTGCACTCCATAAAGACAAAAAAAAAATAAAAAAAAAATATACACTAGCTCTAATAAATTAAGTATTAAGTAATACAAAAGTTAATATGTCTATAATATCAGATAATTTAAGTCTTAGAGTGAGGTGGTCAATCACTAACATCATTTAACTTGACAATACAACACTAAATTGTTTTTTCTTACCCTGTATTAAATTATAAATTGAATAAATGGAATCGGAGCCTATCATTATTTAAGTCAAATATATTATATTCACATGTCAAAATTATAAATTAAGTAAAAGGAAAACAATCAAAATTTATCATTAAAAAAGTCAATTATATAATATTAAGATTTCTCTATACTCCGTTCGAAATAACATTAGAAATTTAAATAACTCCATTTACACTTTATTCAACCGATTTTGACTTCTATTACGTTGATGGCATGACAAACTACAGCTGCAGTAAACATTTGTTACCGTAAATACGTTTTTGCTTTTAATGCCATCCTTATGCGTACGGAATAGAAGTCAAAATCGGTTGAATACACTGTAAAAGGGTTTGTTAAACGTGTCTAATCTTATTTCAAATGGAGTATAATAACATCCTTTTAAGTTTCATGTTAAATAAATTGGAATTTAATTGTTTGATGTCCTTTGGAATTTGGTTATAATTTTTTGGACCCATGTACTATACTTTTGTGTAGTAG
The DNA here is from genome assembly GCA_932294325.1 of Allophyes oxyacanthae. NCBI lineage: Eukaryota > Metazoa > Arthropoda > Insecta > Lepidoptera > Noctuidae > Allophyes > Allophyes oxyacanthae. The sequence goes on from OW028638.1 coordinate 2,115,244, forward strand.
TGCGGTCTTCGCTGGAATTATACAGAGTCTATCCAAGTCTATCATTATTTCGTCGACTTCGAACGATATCACAAGATTGCCATGGCAGTTACAAGCTGACAAGTCCCGACACACGGCACCCATTCACGAGCATGACGCTATACATATGTATGGTGATAATATTGATTAAAATGATCATTCCACTCACCAAATTCGTCCTTCCCCCATCCGTTAGCGACGCAGTTCTTATGGCTGTCGAAGATCTCATCTTGTTCAGGCATGCAAATGACATTGATGTGTTCCGATAATTCCACTGGTTCGTTCAGTAGCAGGAGGGCTATGTCATTCTTCAAGCTTTTGGGCTGGAAATCTAGAAGAGAAAATTTAAAAGGTAATAGAGAGTCGTAATTACGTACACAGTTTTGGAAAAAAACGAAACATTTGACGTAAATCAGTATGATTTTAACTAAGGAAAAGTTGTTCAACAATATTGATAGCTAGATAGATTTTATTATATTTATATAGAAGGGATTTATAACTAGTTATAGTTACCTCGATTAAAAAAAAACAAAAAAAGATTTTGCAAAAGACAAAAAATATGCAATACTTAGGGTTATTTTTAGATATGACAAAAGCTTAAACAGGATATTTTTTTATGTAGTGCGCAAAATTTGCAGAGTGATTCAGTGTCCGTTCCCAAATGCAACCGCAGTACCAAAATTAACTCCAAAAAAAAAAAAAAAAAAATTGTATGGCTTGCGCTAGTTAATTATGCAATATGCATGTCCCTACTAAGCCGAATTTTCGTTTTGTTTTAAAGTGTATCCCAATACTGCGGTTGCATTTAGTAACAGAGACATTTAACATTTAATCACTCTACAAATTATGCGCACTCCATAAAACTTATTCTATAGGCTGTAACTTTTTAAGAAACTTCTTCCTAATCGAAATCCTACTTTTCGCAGCAGAATCGCGTGTTTTCGCGTTCGTTATTCACGTTTTGTAAGCAAAAGGCAGCCGACGAACGCGAAAACGCGCCATTCTGCTGCTAAAAGTATCGAGTGTGAACGAACGCTTATAGCGAAAAGCTATATCTATTATTATTTTTCTATTTTCTTCTAAATATTCATGTTTTGTCCTTTACGCACTTTGTAACCCGCGTCGATATATGTTATTTTATTAAGGATATAAAAATAAGAATGGTTACTCTAGTTCATAGATTTATAAAAAAAGAATAAAATAGTCCGTGACTGTTTTTTTTTTGTTTTTTTTGTTTTTTTACTTTCACTTGTTTTAATAATATGTATATTTATTTTGTAAAAAGGTGACTTACTTTCATGAATAAAAAAGTTCTGAACAATTCTTTCTTGGTATTCGTACAATTCTTTTACTGTTTGCGTGTCCCATTCACCAGCCCTGATCTTCAAAGTGCCAGGAGCAAACCTGAAATGTAAAGAATAAGCGAGATATTATCTATCTTACAACTCCTGACAAAAAAGAAGCGTGTTATAAGTTTGTAGTGGGTGTCTGTCTGTGGCATCGTTGCTCCAAAACAGATGGACCGATTTCAATGCAGTGTTTTTAAATTGAAAGCTAGTTTAATTGGGTATCATCTTAGCTATTTTTCACGAAAATCTGTTTAGCCGTTTAAAAGTTACAGCTCTTTTTCTTGTTGGAGTCAGGGAATTTTGACGGTTAGGTTATTATTAATTTTGAAATCATTATAACGCCACTATCATAGATGTAACTACATGTAAATCAATTGAATCTAACACAGACCCAGTCCATTGCAGTTCCGTGTGGGTATAGAACTGTGAAGGAACGAGTATAGTGTTCCTCCATTGAAAAGGGAGGATCCTCCGACCAGGCGAGGTGATATTGCCTGGCGGGCCGAAGCCTGACAGTTGGTGTCGGACAGTTAACGATAAATTGTTGATGATTAGTCGTTCATAATATATTAAAATTATTGTAGGTCTAATATTTGTAAACTTTTATAACTATAAACTATAAATACAATAGGTATTAGGTAAACCTGTAATGATAGTTGTATGTGTTTTTAAATAAATAAATCTTTTTCCTTGCGCGATGCAGGCCTCGTAATCTGATTGGTCTAATTTATATTTACGCGCCACTGTACTTAGCTTGCTGCCTTGCTAAGTAGTTATTCTATGTGGCGATAGGGGTCGCTACAAAACCAAGCGCCAAGGGCGTATCAGGGGGGGGGGGGGCAAAAATCGAATGTAACTAGGAAGGGTGTGGGTGAACAAAAAGTGAAATAAACTTGATCACTTACTTAGTAGCGATATGAGCCGTTGTCATCACTACTCTAGGATTGATGAGGACCCCAACACCAGCGTACGAAGAGTTTCTGGCATCCAGAAGAGCAACCACCCAAGGGAACTCGCCAAATTGAGCTTCCCTACCCTGTAAAAGAACATGAGTAAGATCTTTGCTAGTATAATAATGCGTTCTGTAGGCTAATTCACGTAACTAAAGAAGTGCAGTTGCAATAAAATATTGATCAAAACAACACATTCTTCTACTTTTTTCGTTATGGCAATTGAGCCGATGTCGACTATTCTGCCATTTGGTATCCTCTGAGCTTCAGTGAGATATGCTCGCGTCAAGTTCGAGCGTCACTGCAATACGATCGGCGCAACTTAAAATTACGTGAATTAGCCCTCAGGATGCTGGCGGGGCTCCCAAGTCTTTGTAGCGCTTCGGGGATGTTTGCTGAGGCGAGGATGGACGGCTTTCATGCATCATCCGAAACCGGTATGCCTCGATCCTTCGCAGAATGCGTGCCAGCTCCCACAGCATCCTGAGCACGTTGTGCGGTAGATGGGATTGTCCGATGCTGCGTCACTGGATCGAACTTCATAAGTCTCCGCGTCATCGGCGTCATTGGCGTGGATGGTCGGACGGATACGGTTGTTTTAGATACAATGCAGACATATAGGTACTAGTAAACTAAACACTAGAAATGTCTAAATATATGCTTATTGGTTTATTTGGACGTATTTGTTTACGCAAATTCAATAAAATACCCCTTTATATGACCATAATTTTAATAGCGCGTTTTGGCGATAACTTCGTCCGTTAAAGTCATTTGGCGAATAAGTCTGCAATATTTTGTTTTTAATATTTTCACCATCCACGCCGATGACGCCGATGACGCCGCCGCGGGCATCGGCGCACGCATCTGGTACGTACTACATATTACGTGAATAGTGTGAGGTCCGACTCGGCATTTTAGTATAGTATAGGATACTAACTTTAGTTTTAGGTTTTCTTTACTAACACTGTATGGATTTCTGTGGTCTGTTAATAAACGTTTCATTATTATTAAGCCAAGTATTGAATTCTATCTTTTATCGAGTGGTAATAAAATTATGTTGAGCTATCCTGGTAAAGTCGAGACCGACTTCTTTTTATTTTAATAAAATCTTCGCCAATCTTTAAGATTTCTCCTGTATCGAGGGTACGGTTTACATACATGTCACATGCACACACACCAGACCCGAAACAACTATCTGTAGATCATACAAATATTTGTTCCGTGCGGGGATCGAACCCGCGGCACGTAGAGTAGAAAGCTAATCGATTAGCCACTGCGCCAACCGTGTTGTTTGAATTGAAAATTTCTGAAATGTTGGCTGAGATCAGGGTTCCCAACTTAGGGGTTTTCCCCCCAAATTTAGGGGGTAAATAAGTGTGAAGGGATTTTTTTAGGGGTACCATTAGGATTTTTTTTACTCTTGACTTTTACTGTGAAGTTTATAACTATTGTGACGCAGCTGGCTGTAAACGTTTTGAAAATGTTTCAATTATTTTATATCATTACAATTTATTTATTATTTTTACAGAGTTTTTTTTTTGGGGGGGATTTTAGGGGTTTTTAACTTTAGTATTGGGGATAAATATTTTTGAGAGTTGGTAACACTGGCTGAGATTGATACCACACTGTCCAACATGGAAGGCAAGAGTTCAACCGCGAGGCTATCACTGACCTTATGGGGAAGAAAAGGGGTATTCTATGGGGAAGAAAAAACCAAAACAATTGGTTAATGTACTCACCGTTCCTCCAGTAATGGTAACTCCCAATCCCTTAGGGTTACGATGCCCGCAGCCCTTCACCTTGGTAGGGTCTGGTTTTGGCTTTGGCACCTCTGAGGGATCCTTGGGTATCGTACAGCAGACCTCCACACTCTCCTGGCACTGCCGGATGTTGTCATCTTCTCCGAACCTGGAATAAGAAGACATTTTAGTATCACAAGCTTGCTTTTTAGTGGTAATAGTGCGAGTGTTTCGCTGGCATGCCAATTAGATGGGTCGGCACGACCGGGGACGTACTACCCTCCGACAGAATGACGTTAAGTAGCAGTATGCATACTGTTGCGTTTCGTTCGGTGAGTGTGGAGCGCCGGAGGCCCAATTCCTCCCTTAGTCCCCTTCCTTCTCCTTTGCCTAACACCATCCTAAAAGGTCGGCAACGCATCGATGACTTCTGTCACACACTTTTGATTATACCATTACAGACTGACTCCTCACCTAATGTCCAAAGTGCCCCATCCAGTGACGCTTGCGTTGTTCACGTCAACCCCAACATTATTTGCGTCACATAGATAGTACGGCACACACTGACAACTCGCGCCATCCTTGTCAACATGCGTCACTGTGCCGTCAGTAGGCTTCACTGTGATCTGAAAATGATCAAAAATTTAGGTTTTAAAGTACTAAGGCATATTGAACGAGGTGTTTGCGTCTGATTCTGAACCTAAACGGGCTTGATTAGAACCAAATGTTTACACCGATGCAGTGCTACTGACGATCGAGGCTGTGACGAAATAGAGTGGTTCACCATGGCTGGGTAAGCATGGATTTTGCCAGTCCAAAGTTTTTACTTCTACATTTATTTATTGCATAAATCCGTCACTTGAAAACGGGCTTGCTTGCGTAATGCGTAGCGTAGTGAGTAGTAAAGTGCGTAGCGTAATGCGTAGCGTAGTGTGGAGCGTAATGCGTAGCGTAGTGTGGAGCGTAGTGCGTAGCGTAGTGGATGAGTAAGTATACAGCAGTAAACTACACCGTATACCATTGACTTTCCAGAGATGCACTCAATGCTTCGCTTACACTACTCTTTCCCGAATAAATACCTCATTGACCGATATTTTATATGAAAACTTAACATTTTGTCCATTTTCTTTGTCATTTCAGAATCAGGCTAAAAACACCTCGTTAAAGTTATGCCTCGGTTTAAAATTGAACAACCTTCAGTTTTTGAATCATGCATGCATCATCGTGTAAATTAATGTAAATAAATAAAAAATGAACCCTCATTATTTTGACACAATTTGACAGGTGAATGACCAAATGATCACCACGGCCCCATGACCTCATAGTCGAACATGGAAAATGTTCTGTGACCAACAAAATATGGTTTTGTAATATATTTAAGGTTCTGAGTAGGTATCCAAAATCACGTAAATAAATATATTTTTTACCTAAAAAAGTGAGAGAGAAACTGTAATGTTGGGACGCCATGATTACCAAGCAGATTGTCGAACAAAAAATGTTTATATCGAGGAAGGTCACCCAAGGAATTTTACAACGCAGAAGCCGCAAACAAATCGACACCGTCGAAAAACCAATTGACTATACGAAAAGAAAAAAATCTGTAAAGTAGGTACCTAATTTCACACAAAAATATTTTTTTGTGTTATGTTAATTAACTTATAGCACAATCTTGATGAAGTAGGTAGGTATATAATCATCGATTTTTTATTATCTCGTTTCGTACCGTATTTCATCACAAAAGGACATAATATATAAGATAATAATTATAAGGTCTGCTGGCAGAAATTTCTTTAGAAATAAGCATTTTTACTTACCTTTGTATTTGATATCTTTACTTAATTCCTGTCATGTGTATATAAAAGATAAATAATAATAAGATTGTTTGTATTTTGTTTTTTTGTTCCTTGGTTATCATAGAAGTTTTAGAATCAGAATCATTTTATTTGCCTTCAATGTAGGTAAAGATATAAGATGTTGTACATAAATAGGTAACTTCCACTACATTCTACCTTACGGCATGCAAAATTATTACATTATAATATTGAAAAATTATTATTATTATTTTACAAAATTAATATCATTATTTATTATCCACACGAAACATGTCAACTAAAAATAATTTGACATAATTTTAATTAATTGTATTCTAAACTATATAAAATTAATTACCACTGGCAATAGTTATTAAAATGTAAATAACCTTGCCTTTTAACCAGTCGCCAGCCAGCCAAGCATGACAGGGCACAGATTTTACAAAACAAATTGACGAAGGTACGTCAAAATTATGACGAAACGCTAGTAGTAGTTCAGTACCTATCGTTGTCGGCCGCAGGCTCAGACAATTTAGCCCAAGCTTGGGCTGAATTGTCTGTGGCCGCAGGCGACCGGGCCCTAATTTTGCTATTTCAATCGTGTCAGAATGGTCTAGTAATTGTCGGTTTTTACAATATCGTTCAACCGATTTTGAGTCCTATTGCGTAGTATACCTAGGTATTTGGAAAAGAAAAAAACATATACAAAGTTTTTTGAAGTTGGTTTTAATTCTATTATGAATTTATGAGTGGCAACCATGCGATTACAGCAATCGCGAGTGATTAGCTGTAATCCATTGAAGAGTTCCACTATCTATCTCCGAACATCTTCATCAGATCTTCACCAAATTTAAAAGGAAAATACTCTCATCAACAAAAAAGTATATAATATATTATGCAAACAAACCAAGATATACAGCGTGAGAAAAATTCGAGAAATTTTAAATTAGTTTTTTACAAAGTGTATTTAAAATATTTAAATAAGTATCTACATAAAAAAAATAAAAAAGGGCGATCTCATTTTGGTTATGTTATTTAATTTACTAAGTACCAAAACATATTCTTTTTCTAATCGTTGTATCTATTTATAGATTGCCGTCCCAAAATATTTGTATAATATGGACAAAAATAAAGCCTAGAGATTGTACATAATATCGTCCATCGGCGTCAATGTCAATTTTAATAATCCAAGCACGCAACCAGTTCTCTCATTAGCATTTTTATTACGAATATTTTTGACCTAAGATTATGTTGAGATGATGTCACCTGGCAGTAAGAATCCAGCTTTAGGTCAACCTAGATGATATCATGGTGAGAAAACCCGTTGACCTATATGTATGCACTAGACAGGCTGTGTACAAAACAAAATCCACTCAATAGATGATTATCGTCATCATGTACCTCATGTAGGCAGTTACACGAGCGACGGGGAATAATAATTCCGTTAGTATTCTTTGCCTGCACTGTGTTCAGTCCGAATAGTCTCCGGGAGCGTAGCTAAGAAGACAGGGAAACACGACAAGGGTTGCCAACCGTAATCTAAAATAAATAGAGTATCCGTAGTGTTAGTTTTCCACTATTACATTATGTAACAATGCGTGGAAGAAGCAGCCCCTTGCCCACCGCCTCGCACTCAAGACTCCACAGCCAGACTCCACACGTTGTATACAATAATTGTATACAACCTGTGGAGTCTGGCCAACGAAAACTATCCAAGAAAAATGGCGGCTATTTAAAAAATCTAAAGCTGTCCTCACTGCTCACTGAGTTCAAGGAAGTTGATACTATTTAATAATCCTTGAATATTAAATAGTATGAACTCCGTTATGAAGTGTATAATCAGTGAGGACAGCTTCAGATTTTTTAAATTGCAGCCCATTTTCATGAACTACTTTCTTTAGCCAGATTCTATCAGAAATGCGTGGTCATATTTAACGATCAGCACCGTAATCGCGAAAAAATTTTCTGCTGTCCCATACAAAAACACAATACTTAATCAACCCAAATGTATGGGACAGCTTTTTTGTTTCCGCGACACCCTCCTTGAGTGTAAGGCGGTGGGCAAGGGGCCGCTTCTTCCACGCATTGTTACGCCATTTATTGTTCCAAAATTTTGTGCCACGCTGTATAGTAAGAATATCTAAGTATTATTTGTAGCTGTGCTAAAGGTGACCCATAAAGTTATTGAGATTCAAAATTATCAAATCGTGCACTTCATACCTTTTCATGCAAGATTTTCTAGCAATTTCATTCATTTTTAGAATGACATAATTTATGTTTATCTATGAATTACCGTTTTCAATATGTAATGGATGTACCGTATGAACAAATATGGTTTACTATCAACTGTTAAAATCCCTTGGAATATTGGAACAATGTATATGATGGGGTAGGATGATAATTATTTCATGGTATGGGAGTCATCAGGGATATAAAGGGTAACAGACGAACCAGAAGTGTACGCATTCAGTACATCAACCCAAGTAACATATCTAAGGTCATATTTAAGGGTGTGGATCAGACCATCAAACTGAACAACTTTCTCTATGGGACCAACATCGTAATCGCGAAAAAAAATCAGCTGTCCCATACGGTTTTCCCATATTTTCGCGATTACGCTGTTGGTCCCATAGATAAAGTTGTTCAGTTTGATGGTCTGATCCACACCCTTAAATATGACCACGAATTTTCGACACACTTTGTGTTTACCATGCGCTGAAAAATGTGTCCCCACATGACTAGGAAAACCCTGAAAACTCACAACTTCATATCGGTGCCTCGAAGACCTAGGCGATGGTGGTGTCCCAAAGACATCAATTAGGATTGATGGGTCCACCGTCGATTCTTCAGCCTTCTCCAGTGCGCATCGAGATTTCACCTGATTAGCTCACATACACGTCAGAATGAATTCCAAACGAGGATCTACTTAGGCGGTGAGCAGATAACAGACTTTTTGTCTAGTGGACCGCTGCAGACAAGAATTTTTACGACAAAAATTGCCGCGCCTTATAATTTTTACGACAAAAAATTGCCGCGGTCCAGAATTTTACGACAAGAGATTGCCGCGGATAAGAATTTTTACGACAAAAAATTGCCGCGTGCAAGAAAACTTGCCACGGATTCGACGCACACGACGGTAATTTTGTTCGTAGTTGTCATTAGAATTCTAGTGTCCTCACTGGCAACAACTACCATGGTCATTCTTGTCCGCGGCAGTCCACCGTCTGCTCAGCACTTTATAAGAAATCTCCGAAGAAAATAGAAATGCATGTCTAAAACATTCTTGAAGGTAAACTTCTTCCTTCCTACTCGCTGTATCGACAGCGAGTCACCAAAACTCGATACGATATCGATGCAATAACAAAATTGCTAGTCGCCGATGCTAAAACTATCAAGTGTAGGTACTATGGTCCTTAGGAAAATTGACAACGTAATTCTAAACGGGAAAATCCTGTGACGAAACCATTCCTTAGAAGAAATTACCCCGATGGAAACTTTCCAAGAAATCTCCCAAAGACATCACACTAAAAGGATGATTTTCTTTATACATCTCTTTTTTTTAATAGACTTATAGAATAGATACAGGGACTTATGAAATGTCGAGAATCTAGGTGCGCGGTTCCAAATAGTAGGTCCTATGGAGAAGAACCGGCAAGAAACTCCATGGAAACTATTTTTAAATGATAGATTACAATCTTAATCTATTAAAAGAGTTACCATGGAGTTTCTGGCCGGTTCTTCTCCATAGGACCTACTATTTGGAACCGCGCACCTACATTCTCGACATTTCATAAGTGCCTGTATCTGGTTTACATGAAATAAAGATCTATTCTATTCTATTTGTATCCCATGATAAAATGTTTTCATAAGATGAGTACAATAACCAAGGCATCGAGACTATAAAGGTCCGACCTTAAACATCTCTGCGTCAATGTCGGAGGGCTGTTCTTCTTGATATTTTTTGTCTGCCCTTCAACTCACATCATCGATCTGCTGCGTGGATCCAGTAGAAACAACAGGAGTCTTTTGGGTGCCGAATATGGTGGCTAGCACTGATGGCTCGATAGTCCATCGGTTGACCTGATCAAAATGAAAGACGTACCTAAAGCATACGCTCAGAAGGGCACGACCAGGAATCCATGTTATCGAGGATTTTGGACGTGCGCGTGTGTTAATTGTGTGCATCTACCTTCATTGTCTCTGCATCACCCTATGGTTGTCTGGTAGAGAATGTCTACGGCATCAACCTCTCCGCTCGATTAATGTCCGATTAAATTGATAACATAATAGATTTCCAGGAACTGGTGGTCAAAGAGTTAAGACTGCCTTTGTACATTGTACATGAAGCATTTTAAATAAATAAATAAGGCTGCATTCAGACACCCGCATCTAACTCGCTTTGAAATTTTTTGTATATAATTTGAGGCTTATGACACATCTATAGATCTCAAATTGCATTTATCGAAGTCCAATCACACACCCCACGCGCCCGCCATGCGCCCCCCCGCCCCGTACGCTTTGCGCTATTTTGCTATACATACGCTGATTTTGCGCGTGCCGAGCGCGGGTATATGGTGGGCCCTGTAGGCTAATTCACGTAACTAAAGAAGTGCAGTTGCCGCGCAGTTACAATAAAATATTGATCAAAACAACACATTTGGTAATCTTCTTCATCTTCTTTCGTTATGGTAATTGAGCCGATGTCGAGTATGCTACCATTTGGTATCCTCTGAGCTTCAGTGAGATACGCTCGCGTTAAATTTGAGGGTCACTGCAATACGATCGGCGCGTCTTAAAATTACGTGAATTAGCCCTCTGTGCGTGGTCGGCGCGTGTCGTCTGAACGCGCCCTAAGTCTGCTATTGAGCATCGTGTGACATCCTAAGCTAAGTTAAAAAAGCCCCAAAACGTAGAATGAGAATAAATCCACCACCATAAACCAAATGATAGTCATTATAATTTTCTGATTATTTCTAAGAGAGAAGCCAAATAACTGAGTCTTCGCCTGGAGTTATAGAATCTGCCCCAAATTGTGCTACACTCGTAATCGGAATCGCTTTCATTTTGACAGGTCATGTTCATAGTACAACGGGCTGACGACGAACTCTTATAGCAGGGCAGAAATTAAACTGCCCAGAAATTTCCAGTATGAGCTGACCTCGTACTGTATAGGTTTTTCGTACAAAGAGAGGTCAGCTTACATTGGAAATGTCTGGGCAGTTCAATTTCGGTTCTACAGAACTGAACTTACGTCTTCAAGCCGCTGGGTAGAGGGTCCAGGGCCGGCAGGGGTAGGTGGAGTACCGAAGATGCCTTCCAGGACTGAAGGGTCGACAGTTGACTGAGCCCCAGCGTACGCCAGGAGCACACCGAGCACGAGAATATGCATGGTCTCTGAAAAAGAAAAAAAAAAGCCTTTTTGAAGCCTGTCTGAAAGACCTTGTAAACCACCGACAAAAAAGAGGGGTTTTATAAGTTTGTATTGTGTATCTGTGGATCAGTGGATGTGTGTATCTGTGTATCTATCTGACGCATCGTAGCTCCAAAACGGATGGACCGATTTCATTGCAGTTTTTTTTAATCGAAAGCTAGTTTAATCAGGTATCATCTTAGCTATGTTTCATGAAAATTTGTTTAGCTGTTCAAAAGTTACAGCTCTTTTTCTAGTTGGAGTCGGGGGTTTTTGACGGTTAGGTTATTAAATTATAAATATGTCTACGGCTCGCCTGATGGTAAGCGGTTACTGTAACCTTACTATTTGAGTGGCATAAACATTAAAAAACATGCGATAACAGCAATCGCGAATGATTTGTTGTTATTAATTGAAGGGTTCCATTGTCTATCTCCGAAAGTCTTCATCAGATCTTCACCAAATATAAATGGGACCACCTCGAAAAACTAGTGTTTAAAACAACAAAAAAATTATAGATTAAAAAAAATCTAAAGAAAACGCTTTTGTCATCCAAACTAAACGTGTATACAAAATTTCAGCTGAATCGGAAACCGGTAAGTGGGTCAAATTTAACTTCCAAGATTTTTGTACATAGTTAGTTACTAGTGAAGCTAATAGAAACGTTTTAAAAACAATCATTAAAATCGCTTCACATCGGTTCTCTTAAAGGCAAGAATACAGTATGCGTAATACCTTGCACAATGGTAGGTATACCCGTATACCAGCGGGTCTACCGCGTAACTAAAATTGTAATGAATATCGACATTGGTATTAAACTTCAATACGATCGTGAGAGCCTAAACATTGAGCTAACTTGTAAAAAAAATACCTATTACACTCGGGAGCAAAGAATCCGGGTCACCAACATAATGAACCTTAATATCTCGGAAACTAAGAATGATAGCTCATTCAAATAAAGAGTATTTTTTAGACTATTTAATACTACACAAGTTATAATACGCTTCGAGAGCTTGACATTGCATTGATAGAGGTATGTGAGAATATTCCCCAACATCGCCTCAGACACTTTGTGCCGTATGAATCGCATGACATCTGTATTGACAACACACGGAGGTAATACAAAGTACTAAAAGTGAGAATATGATATAAGTTTCTATAAAAAGTGAGTATATTAAAAAAAAGAAATATTTACGCATTTTAAATTAATGTATTTTTAATAAGTAAAATAAATAATAACTAAGAAGTTTTATTAATTTTATTTAAGTAATAGATATTAAGTAGTCTATAAAATATTTTTAATTTGATTGTCCTAACATTCTTAGTTTCCGAGATATTAAGGTTTATTTAGTGACCCGGATTCATTGCTCTCGAGTGTATATAGTTGGGACTCCTATCTTCATGATCGGTAAAAAAAAATACAAGTTAGCTCAAAGTTTAGGCTCTCACGATCGTATTGAAGTTTATTACTAATGTTCATTACAATTTTAGTTACGCGGTAGACCCGCAGCTCCTTGTAAGTGTTGGCTACTATCATGTGTAAGTATGTAATGCATGGCTTTAGGTGGAAAATACTTATATGTAGATGGCATAACAATCAGGTCGCAGTGACAAAGGGGCTTAGTACCCTACGGTACTAAGCCCCTTTGTCACTGCGACCTGCGAAGATCTATTGTGACGCCTCTCGTTTCATTACAGCACTTCCTCCAGCCGTAAGTCAATGATGAAGTTGACTATGTTCTTGGGGTGGAGGGATTTAATCTCATCTGGTGAGATTAGGTGCTCCCAGGTGCTGGCTTCTAGTGTCGTGTACCACGTCACTCGCATAGGATATCTCTCCGTCCGGGCGTCTCATCCTTCTCGCGACAGAATCTGCAGATTGTGGAGTCACTAAGGCCCATTTTTTGTAGATGCTTGTTTAGTTTGCAGTGCCCATTTTTGGGCATGCAAGCTACTTATCTAATTTGATGGCATGTGTATTCCCGCCACAAAAAATATCATTCGGATTAAATAGATTGACTAGAAATTTTTATTTTATATACGCTATAAAAATTAATTGAATAGGTAGGTATCGTATTCGTTTTATTCGTTTTTTAATTAACAAAATATTATAGCACATAATACCGCGGTTTTAAAATCGAGAAATCTTAATGATGATAACATTAATTTATACTGTGTCTATTAAACTGGAAACCGGTTTAAAAACGATATATTATTTTATGTTTTTAGGTACACACAAAAAGTCTTTCCAAGTTACTATGTGACTGTATCGATTGGTACCGTAAAAGTATAGGATGCCAATTTTTCGGATTTTAGTCGGTTCGATTCCCGGGTGTGGCAAGCGTATTTTCAAAAATCTTTAAATACAGTTTTGTTTCTTTTTAAAAATAAAGGAATGTTTCCTTTGAGTAAAATTTGCTGTCGTCAGTATTTAGGGTACTTTTCCTCCAGGAACGCTTCCAAAATTCCACCCTGTAGGTATAGTATGCAAAAATACTATGTTTTCAACATCGAAACGCAACAAACAATTCCTTCATTTAAAAAAATTATGAACGCTCCTTACTGATGCGTAGATATTGTTAAAAAGTGCAAGAAGTGCCAGGGAAATAAAGTTTTTATAAAAATAAATAAGTAACAAAAAATATATTTGTTCGTTTTTTGCTTTTTCCATAAAATACTATATTTTTATGAAGTGTACTATATTTTTTTCTAGCTGATTTTGAAAAATACTGTATTTCTCCGATAAAATGTTGGCAACCCTAGTTACATGCGTTGTCAACAATACCTATCACATCGAATTCCAATTAGTTACTTGTTAGTATACGTTTGGGTCGAGTAGGTAATGAATTTTTGTATGGGACATCGTGATTATTTTCTCGCGATTACGATGTTGGTCCCATAGAGAAAGTTGTTCAGTTTGATGGTCTGATCCACACCCTTAAATATGACCACGCATTACTGATACACGTTGTATTATATATAGGTATATCTACATATTTCATTTGTTGTGGAATTATAAAAATCGTAGTTCGCGGAACATAATTATGTGATAATACGAGTAATTACAGTATAAGTACTTTATTCTAATGACGTTAACGTTGTTAGCACACACTAATGATTTATGATCTATCAGGTATTATGACGTCATTTAAGCATCGTTCAAATCAAATCAAATCAAATCAGTTTATTTGCTTAAAATGCGGTATAAAAGATGGTACATTATATATCTTAGTGCAAACACATTCCGCCATATAATAATGGCATGCAAATATAATAAAAGAATACATTAAAATTATAAATTATTAGATAACGACAATTAATCCTATTTTTTATGAGATATACCTAGGTAATATCTTTATCACAATTTCACAGACATATTAGAATCAATTGGATTTAAATTAAATATTAAATGTAATTATATTAATTAATATAGGTAGTAACAGCTTACAATGCAATCCTATAATGGTAGGAATGACATGAATATTTTTTTTAAATATTCCTCAATTGAGTAGAAGCTCTCAGATATTAACCATTTCCGCAATATGATACAGATCTTTTTATAGGGTAGATCAACAATCCATTTTGGCAACGAATTATAAATAAGAGGCGCCATATACACGCAACTGCGCTGTCATTGACCTAGCTTTCCTAGCTTAGCTACCTTTTCCTTTCTTAGCTTTGGGTATGGATTCGAGTTTACTCTGATTAAGTTATCTCCTTAGAAATAATCAGCTGTCCCTGCTGTAAAACGGTTGGGTCGAGTAAGTATTGAAGTTCTGTACGGGACAGCTGATAATTTTTTCGCGATTACGATGTTGGTCCAATAGAGAAAGTTGTTCAGTTTGATGGTCTGATCCACACCCTTAATTAATATGATCACGCATTTATAACAGTATATCACTCGCGATTGCTGTTTTCGCATGTTTATGTATTGTTTATGCCACTCAAAATAGACAATAAAATAAACTATCAAAAAAGTAAAAACCGACTTCCAAAATCTAAAAAGTATAAAATAATTTTCTTAAAAAACTTAACAGCTTCTGAAGTCCGGCCTTTAATTCTTCAATGCACCTAGCTTGGAAATGGTACCGACTTTGAAAGTTGTTAAATTTTTCAACCTCTCCGCTCGATTAAGGTCCGATTAAATTGAAAACAGAAATGAATCAGAATTGGTGCTCAAAGGAAAATGATTTCATACTTTTTGGTTATTAATTTATTGAAAGTTTATTTTTAATGGCCATGTTTATTGTAATTCCCCTTAACCCGGATCAGCAGGTTTTTTAACACCTTGACCATACTCTTTTTGTTACTCAACGTCAATTTGCTGGAAAACCTGTAGATATAGTTCAAACATAGCTATTAAACGACATTACGTAAAAACATAAACCTGTTTCTAAGTCATTAAAGTCAAATTAACATAATAATATGAAACTGCATATAGTGCCACAAACTTATCTGACCCGGTCGTGGCGTCGCTGCCGTCGCTTTTACCAATGTCATCTACGCATCGATGTCTATAGATACGCTCTGTCATACAAAGGGAAGCTAAAAAGATGAGACGTATTTTTTGAAGACGTCAAATTCTAAATTCAACAATTTTCGAATTATATTTAAATAGAACAGCGATACATGCACTAATGGAATAGCTACTGTTATTATCTATGGTTATTATATATTTTTTATTCAATACACAAATTAATAATTAGATGTTTGTTAACGGCATTTGACTGGTGATCAACTACTCCATTTTTCTGAAAATATAGTACCTGACGCGTCTCACTTTTTGAGTTCACTAAGCATATCTATAGACATCGATGCATCTACGTACCAAAATTACATTTTGATGTCATTTTTGTTCTGTAGCGACGTTAGTTCCAATTTTGGTCACCGGGTCAGATAAGTTTGTGGCACTGTACCTACTTGTTCTAACATCTCGAACCTCGATTCGTATCTCATTCATACTGTCGTTTCATATTTGACGCATCGACAAACGATAACTTATGGGCCATCCATAAAGTACGTCACACGTAAAGGGCGGGGGAAGAGTCGAAGAAGTGTGACATTATGTGACAAGGGCTGGGAGGGGTCCTTAGTTTCGTGACGTCACATCTAAACCACTTTTTTGGCCGACTGTACACTATTTTTATTGTGTGTGTATGTGCCATGTATGTTTGTAAGCTGTACCCTCGATACAGGAGAAATCATAGTGAGGGGCAATGTTAAAAAAACTATTTTTATTAACCCCCGACGAAAAAGCGGGGTGGTATAAGTTTGTAGTGTGTGTCTGTGGCATCGTAGCTCCAAAACGGATGGACCGATTTCCATGCAGTTTTTTTAATTGAAAGCTAGTTTAATCAGGAATCACCTTAGCTATGTTTCATGAAAATCTGTTCAGCCGTTCAAAAGTTACAGCTCTTTTTCTAGGTGGAGTCGGGGGGGTTTGACGGTTAAGTTAATATTACTATTTAGTGCTTCTTTCGTCTGTGATTTAGTGCCTCATTATATTTTCCTAGCATCATTTTAGATACCCTTTTAAACTACTGCAATGTTTATAGACTAAGTTATATCAACTATTCGCCCTATACGTGTTCCAAAACTATAAGCTGACAGTCCTAATCCCTGCTTATCCCATCAGAGATTTGGCGTGATTATAAATTATGTTTACTATATCAAAACAACAATCTCATGCAGAAAATCATAAATCTAAATGTACGTCAATAAACCAAGTTTGTAACATAACAAAACTAAATTCGATTTTTAAAATAAATATGACATACCTTACAATAATAATCACAGCACTTAAAAAAAAAACAACTATTCACTTTAGTTCGTAACTCGAATCAAACCAAAAGGTCATTGATTATTATAATTATATTTAATAAAAAATATTAAATTTAGATGCCTTGCGTATGTAATGACATCTTCGGGACGACTGATATGTCGACATATACCAACTTTTATCGAACAACAACGAGCCGGACATATTGGCGTTACGTCATCCGAAGGAAAACTTGTTAGCAATAGCAAGGTTGTAAAGCAAGACTTATTTTTATAATACTAGTGTTCGCCTAGTGGTCGAAATTCGATCGTAATTTTAGCTTTCTGCACTCCTTCTCCATATAAACTTTAACTATGCCAAATCTCACACTCCTCCGTTTCTCTTCACATATTATTATATAGATTCTTTGGTACGGATAGGAAATAGCTATAAATATTAAATCATTAAGATTTATATACGACTTTTTTGCTATTAGGACTGTCAGGTAAAAAATGTCAATTTGATTCTTAAAATGCGAAACTTCTATGAAATTGTTAAAAAAACTCCCGTTACATTTGAGACTGTAATTTATTAATTACCGATTAATCTCCATTAACATTGCATTTTTAAGAACAACTAGTGTAAGGTACATGCTAAGTACCAACTGACAGTTCTAATAAACTGTCACCCATCTAAGGATTGACCGCGGCAAACGCTGCTTAACCATGAGCCCTTTAGCTAATGAGTTTTAATAAAATTATAATTTGCATGTATCGCGGTCGAGCCCGCAAGCACCGCAAGGTTGCGTTGTCATCATGTAACATAAGCTAATGATGTCTATCACTAATTGCCTCACAGAACAAAATAAATATAAACTGGTTGTTGCTATTTTCCTTATCCATTATGACATTCGCGTTGGATACCGATCTTTTTATTATTTTGTATGATTTTTATAATGTTTTATTATGTATTAGACGGTATTAGTTTATACTTTTTATCTAATTTGTGGTAACTAAGCTATTAATGACACTTGCACGACGCATGCGCGTACACACGGCGTTTACCAAGCTATACTACTATGTATTATCTCTATGATGTCTATAGATACGCTCTGTCATACAAAGGGAAGCTAAAAAAATGAGACGTATTTTTTGAAGACGTCAAATTTTAAATTCAACTATGTTCAAATTATATTTAAATAGAACAGCGATACATGCACTAATGGAATAGCTACTGTTATTATATATTTTTTATTCAATACACAAATTAATAATTATGTTTGTAAACGGCATTTGACTAGTGATCAACCACTCCATTTTTCTGAAAATGGAGTAGGTACCTGACATGTCTCACTTTTTGAGTTCACTAAGCATATCTATAGACATCGATGTGTGTAAGCGACTCCGTTGGCTTAGTGATCCGAAATTTCTTGGCCTTCGACACGAGAGACTGCCACAGCCGATCCTTGGCAGTATCTCACCAATCCAGATACTCTTTTAACACCGCAATCTTCTCCCATTCTAGATGTAGCTGAACCATCGGAGTCTGTAGGGTTTTGTCTCCCCAATGACGACGTTACCTTACCATTTTTTTAATTTTTTTATTGATGACTGGCATACGCTGAATTGAACCTTTTTGGTGCAGCCGTGAGGCTCACACGATTGCGGTATAACCAAAGAATTCTAGTACCTAGGTACTAGGTAGATATAATATAGATACCACAAATAAAATGGGCAGGAGAGTGAATGATCTTTCTTCGACTTTTAGTTTTGTCTCCTCGACAGGAGACAAAACAATGGGAGGAGAAAACGGGTTTTTCCACCCGCCAAGCATAGCCATACTGGAGGCTTACTACGAACTCTTATAGCAGGACAGAAAATGAACTGTCCAGACATTTACAGTATAAGCTGACCTCGCACTGTATAGGCTTTTGGTACAATGAAAGGTCAGCTTATACTGGAAAGGCTGGGCAGATAAATTTCTGCGCTGCGTTGCTAGATGCTCTGAGAGATTTTCTGCCGAGGACTATGCTCGGAGTATTTACGTCTGATGTTGTTTAGTTATAACATTTTATGTAAATAAACCTCCTTATCAGTAGTAGTAAGGTTACGAGATCGACAACGATCTGTTGATCCTATTCCAGGCTGTGAGTCATTGAGACTCTCACTGGATATTATAAAGTAGGAATGTTTAATAAACTAGGTGTGCCCGGGACTAGATCTACGTGGACTTAGGAAAATCCAAACCAATACAATCGGATATAAAAAAAAAAAATTGCCTGTGTGTATTGTGTTCTATTTTTTTTTACCGTGGTGAGAACCCATCTTGGGGCTGTCCTACGCCTGGGGGAGGCGGAGGGCAGTGCCGGCCTCCTACCGGCTAAACTCACCACGGTGGTCCACTTCGGCACCTACAGGTGGGCTTCGGGTACTCTTAAAAGTCCGCGCGGAAGCCCACCTGTTAGGGCACTTCTCGGGGAGGGAGACTGTAAAGAGGTCCCCCTCCCAGGCACGTCCCGGGGATGACTGTAAAGGGGTCCCCCCGGTACCCTCGCTGTGCGGTGCACGGCGCGCAGGACCGACCTGTGCGCGCAGTCTTCTTGGGGGTCGCTTCGGTGAGAGCGCAACAGAGTCCCCACTCTATGCGCTCGCGACCCCGGTGTGTGTGTGTCCTTCTTCATGCTGCACACTATTTCCTTCAAAGTCAAAGTTTTTTATTTCAACTGGGCCTTTGCAGGGGCTTTCAAAACATCGTGATTCTAGGTGCACGGTTCAAAGTGGGTTAATCCTGGAGAAGATACCGGCAAGAAAATCCATGGATACGGTTTAAAAAAAAAAGGTTGGTCAGGTTTAAAGAAAAAAAATTGTTTGAGATAAGTATTATAGTTTTAATTTATTTGTGTGACTTAGGTACAAGACTTAGCAATGCGTAGCTTAAAATAAAATTTCGGCTATTTTTTAATACATAAAATAATAAAATTTCATATTTTTAAGGGCGTCCGGGTAATCCCGGAATTGACCAAGTGTCCGGGGTTTTTTAAATGTTTGTCCGGTGTCGGCAGTTTACGGGATGACTTCCCTAATCTAGTGAATTAATAGCGACTGCTCTATGCATAAGTAGGTAGGTAGGTATATCAACGAAATCCGATGTGGTGATTATGATAAATTGATTTATTTCGATTTGTTTCGGATTCAAACAAAATTCGATTCGATATTTTAATCATCTCTTTAAATTACGTAATAAAAACTAAATGCTGAAAGGTTAGCTAAATCAAGTCTTAATATTGAATCACGCCAGTAATTCGCCTCACCCGCCCGCGTCTTTCTGAAAACTCATAGATAGGTACATTTTATTCTACTAGTGGTCGTCCAGTGGTCGAAATTCGACCGTAATTTTAGCTTTCTGCACTCCTCCATATAAACAACTATGCCAAATCTCACACTCTTCCGCCTCCGCCTCCTCCACTTATATAAAATTACTTTATTTAGACTAACAGAGTGACAGTGAAGCTTAACTCGCACAATAGGTAGATATCATATGCATAAAGTACCTACAAAGTTTTCTCTTCACGTATTAATTATATAGATACTTACAAACAATCGCTGGTCAGCTTATAACTGCCCCATGGCATTCTTATTGAAAGGCAAATCATTATTATTATCCTATTCTAATTAATTTTTATTCGCATTAGATGATATTATCTCGCTGCTCTTACCACAACATTGTAGATAGTAATCAAAATCGTAATCTATTATTTTAAGAGTTTCCATGGACTTTCATGCCGGTTCTGCTCCATAGAACCTACTATTTGGAACCGCGCACTACCTAATTGAGTAATCTAAGACACGAATCTTACTCGCTGGCTGCTCGCTGTATAGTTGTGACCTCATCTTGACGTCATGTGACCTCCGACACGTTGTGATAATTATATAGGAACCACAACAAATAAACAGTTTGTAATTATTTTCCTAGTATGAAGTAAATACAGGATTATTTTTAACCAGTGAAATATGTAACCTCAGTAGAACATGTGGGTAAATGAATTGTTCTGTTCTTTTGTTTCATATTTTTTCTATCAAATTGGAGTTTAAAATTAGCAAATCACCTTACAAATCACCAAAGATGCGGTACGGGGCAGAAGATTTTGAAGATAAAAAAAGACACACTACAAAAGTTGACAAATAAGAAATAAAATAATTTTAAAATATATAGGTATGCTGTCAAGCATGCCATGCCGAAAAGGTATGCAAAAGGCATGCGAAAATGCAAGGCGAAAATAAAATTAAAATAATATTATTACTTTTTGTTTATTTTAAATGTCACCGTGATAACCTACCGTGACCTCATGTTAGTTAGTTATTTTTTTTAATTTCATGATAGTACGGCATACCTTGATTCTTTCATGATTGCGTGGTATCCTATTGGGTTGTGGATCGAAAACACAGGATTAATATGGATGATTTATTAATAACAGGATATAAAAGTAAGTATCTACACATGAGTTCATTAGGCCGGTGACGGCGCGCGACTAAAACAACTGCAGCCGCTCAAGACTTTGCATACCTATTATACAGATAGTCTCAACACCTCCCCTCGAAGTCGTGAGCATATAATCTAAATCATATTTACACACTCATCATCCCCAGATTACACATGCATTCATGATGTTTTGGCCCGCTCAGCCCTTTGGTCAAAACATCTGCAGGCATTCTCTCCGTACATAAATATTTCAGATCAATTACATTTTGTTCGCACATATCTCGAATAAAATGATGCCTCACGTCAATGTGCTTCGTTCTTGAGCGATAATTCCTACTCTGAGCTAACTTAATCGCACCCTGATTGTCATTTAACAATGTCACACACTCACATTCAATGCCCACACTATTCAATATATCATGAAAATACATAGCTTCCTTGGTAGCTTCGGACATAGCCATGTACTCGGCCTCGGTACTTGACAACGCAATAGTCCGTTGCTTTCGTGCCTCCCAACTAATAGGTGCGCCTGCTAAAATAAATGCATAACCCGAATAGGACCTACGATCAATCATATTCGCAGCCCAATCCGCATCAACTACACCAAACAACGGCAAATCTGTCCTTTCATACACTAAACCATAATCCAACGTGCCTTTCAAATACCGCAACACACGTTTTGCTGCTTTCCAGTGCTCAATATCATAATTAGTATTAAATTGGCTTAAGAAGTTAACAGCATACGCAATATCTGGTCTAGTAGACACTGCCAAAAACATCAAGGCACCTATCAAACTTTGATACGGACACTGTCGCATCACATTCTCATTCACACTCTCAGGTTTCACCAATTTTACATTCATATCAATAGGCGTCACTACAGATTTACACTCACTCATACCAAATCGTTCGAGAACTTTTTCAATATACATACTCTGTTTCATATACACTCTGTCCTTGTCATCTCGAGAAAACTGAATTCCTATACAATTACTTATTTTCCCCAAATCTTTCATGTCGAAACATTCTGACAGTTGCTTCTTTATATCACACAACCAAACACTGTCATTCGTGGCAATTATTAAGTCATCAACGTAAATGGCAATCAGCATCATACGCCCATTTTTACTGGCTACCAATAAACACTGATCTTGAGGCAATGCCTCGAAATCCATACTCACTAACTTTCTTACTAACTCTTTATGCCACTGTAAACCTGACTGTCGCAAACCATACAAAGACTTCTTTAACAAACACACATTATCATCATAATCATTCAACCTTTGATTCCAGCGTTTAGCTGTCTTAGTAATTATCTTGTCTTTAATAATCGTTCCAGATGTTCCAATCTTTTGGTTTGCGAGTATTTTCTCTAGAACATCGCTTAATTGATCTGGTACGTTCATATAAACTTCTTCCTCTAGTCTACCGTTCAGATAAGCGGTAACAAAGTCCATATGATGTATCTCTAGTCCAAATTCTGCTGAGATCGCGGCCAATAGCCTTATCGACGATGATCTAACGACTGGAGAGTACGTCTCATGAAAATCCTCCCCTGGCCGTTGAGAGCAGCCCTTTGCGACAAGCCTGACTTTCTTACGTTCATGTTGATCGATACTCTTCGTACTAAACACGAACCGACTTCCGATCACTTTTCGATCACGAGGTCTAGGCACTATATCCCAAGTACCATTTTTAATTTGTGCCAAATATTCATCCTCCATGGCACATCTCCATTTCCTTGCATCACTTGTCTTTTCGGCTTCATCCCAGGTCATTGGTTCAATTGTCGCAATCCCCGCAACTAATTCTTCTTCATTTTCAGGTTCTTTTTCTTCTTCGCTTTCTTCAGCATCTTCATTTCCAGGTTTGTATTCTTTTCGTGGTCTTCCCGCCATTCCTGTACGAATCAGTCTCGGTCTTCCTCTTCCTCTTTTAGGAGGTTCTATTAGCTGTTCCCATGATACCGTCGCATTTCGTTTTCTTGGTATCATACCATATCTGTCATCTTGATCATCATTTAGACTTTCAAGTGATCTTCTTGTTCTCATTCCATCTCTTTTTGCTCGTAGAGGAGCTTTTCGTACTTCTTCATGAATTTCATCTTTTGTGATAGGCTCATTTAAATCTACTATTATTTTGTCATGATCTATATTTTCTTCTTCATCCAGTATTTCTTTATATTCATTTCTAAATGCGGTTTCATTTAAAAATTTAACATCTCGACTCACAACTATCTTTCTAGTTCTCGGATTGTGAATCCGATATGCTTTTGACTGCACATCATAACCCATGAAAATACCTTCCTCGGAAACTGAATCAAATTTCCCTTTGACCTTATTTGCACCCTTATCTTTATAATAAACCTTCGATCCAAATACTTGCATATATATAACTGTAGGTTTCTTTCCTTTCCATATACTAAATGGTATTTCTCCCTTTAGAGCCGCTGTTGGACACCGATTCCGTATATAGTTTGCAGTGCTAACTGCTTCAGCCCAAAATGATGGAGGGCTTCCGGCTTGACGCATCATGCATCGCGCCATCTCTACAAGGGTCCTATTCTTCCTTTCGGCAATCGGGTGAATATTTCATTTCGTGCATATTACACGTCGGACGCTAAAGAATATATTAAACGTTGAAAGAATTTGAAACTAACGTAGTTTTTGTATAGTTAACTTGGTGTTCTAATAGGCGCAATCCCTAGAAAATCTTTTTTTAAATTAGAAATGCACTAAATTTAAAACAAAGAATCTAAAATCTAATTACCATCGGTGTCCCTTTTCCCAGATTTTAGTAAATTAGCACATGCTGTAAAAAACTGTGTTTGAAGAACGACATTTTTATTACTT
Organism: Allophyes oxyacanthae; assembly: GCA_932294325.1. Taxonomy (NCBI): domain Eukaryota; kingdom Metazoa; phylum Arthropoda; class Insecta; order Lepidoptera; family Noctuidae; genus Allophyes; species Allophyes oxyacanthae. Next base: position 2,139,610 of record OW028638.1, read on the forward strand.
TTTAGGAAAACAGGATATTTAATCTATATAAAGACGATTTATTGTTTATGGAAGGACATATTTAAGTGGTTCCATACAACTTTGAAAAATGTCCCTCCACTTTCCCATAATTACCATTTGACGGTATGTTGGATCCGATATTTTAATACTTAGGCCTCACTGTGCACCGCGCTTCTCACAAAATAATCCGCGAAAGTCAACGCTCGGCTACCAAGCCGAACACACGCGTGAAAGAGTGATTTTGGCTAAGTAAATTAAAGTTATCCTGTTCGAAAAGTGACGTGGTTCGGAATATGTCTGCATACCGTTCGTGTTATGAAAGGTAGTTATATTTATTTTTATCAAAGAATTATTTGCCAGATGTATTCGGTACAAGTCTCTTTTTCTGCTGACAAGCTTAACAATGCAGTACCTGTTCCAAATAACGGTAATTTATCGAAAATGTTATGAATCTAATTACCATTCTTCTAATTACCATTGATTACCGTTCTTCTTGATTCGAATGGTAATGAGAAAAACCGAACGGTAATGATTAGATTCTGTGATTCAATTCTGTATACACTGTATTTATCCTTACTTGTCTTAAATGGGATATAACGAATACTTACAATATAATAGATTATATTCATTCAGTCATTATATTAAATAATTTCCCAATCTTATCAGTTGACTTTGCACCAGCACTTCTTCTTCTTCTTCCTCGGTCGCTCAATACTGAGGATCGCGACCACAAATTCGTCTCCATTTATATTTGTCAGACGTGGAGTGCACGGCTAGTTGTATGTTGCCGCCAACCGCTCTCTTGACAGCATCACTCCATCTGACGGGCGCCCGACCTCTCACTCTCCTGCCCTCCACGTGACCCGGTATGAGCCTACTCTCCAAGCTATGTTTTGGAGATCGCATAATGTGTCCGAAAAATCTCACAACTCTTTGGTGGCAAATCGCAGAAAGACGCACTTTAACATTTAGCTCCACAAGGATGGACTCATTTGTTCTGAATGCTGTCCATGGAATTCTGAGCATTCTCCTCCAACACCATAACTCGAAGGCATCGATTTTTCTTCGATCAGAACTCTTCATGCTCCAGGTTTCGGCACCGTACATAAATATGGAGAAAATCAGGGCTCTTACCCCCTATCTTGTCAAGATTAGACATAGCATTATTCGCCATCGCGGACCTGCGGCAGATTTCTTCCGAGCAAGTGCCTTCATTATTTATCATTGATCCTAGTTATACGAACTGACTTAATTTACCATATCCATTGAGAGTATCAGATGACGTGAGAGATTGGGCTCGGTCTACCACCATTATCTTTGTTTTGGAACGGTTGATTTGCAGACCCAATTTCACACAATTGAAGCGAAGACTTCAATTGTGTGAAGTAGTGTTGCCATTTCATCTTCTGTTGAAGCAACTATGGTTGTGTCGTCTGCATTTCTCAGGTTAGTCATTTTTTGGCCACCCACTGTCACACAACCACACCACCCCGAAAGCTCTTTTCTCATTATGTGTTCACCATACAAAATAAAGAGTTACGGAAAAAGAATGCATCCCTGTCTTACACCACGTTCCGTACGAAATGGTTCAGAGATGTTTGCACGAGTACCTTTTTCAGTTACAAAACCGCACTGTTCATTTGGAATTTGATGGTCAATAAAACTTGTAAGGCGGGTATTAATGATTCGCAGCATATTTTTGCTGGCATGTGACATGAGGGAAAGTGTCCGATAGTTCTCACATTTACGAGTGGATCCTTTTTTGTGCAACGGTATGACTGCAGACTGTACCCAGTCTTCCGGCCACTGTCCAATTTTCCAGATTTTATTGCAGATACCGTGTAGGATCTTCATTCCATCTGGAACAAGGTGTTGTAACAACGCTGCTGACACGCCATCCGATACAACTCATAACAGTAAGTCCTCCATCTTTCTAGAACCAAATCCAGATCTGTAAGAGCATTACCTTTACTGTCATTTATTATCCAATTTTTCGGTTTGAAAACTCCGGTAAGTTGTTTAACTTTCATAAAGAGATCTTTGCTTTGTGCCCATTTGCGTTCCCCTCGATTTCGTTACAAACTAAATTTATAAACTTATCTTTATCCCTTTTTGTTGATTTCTGCACTTCACTATGCAACCTATTGTACCTGTTCTTTTGTTCCTGAGTATGTAATCCTGCGCATTTAAGAGCTCTCCTTTCGTCTATTAGTGTCCAGGAATCCGTACTAATCCATTCATCTTTCTTTTTGACAATCCTAAATAGCTGGCTACTCTTCTCAGCGGTATCTAATATAACCTTTTTTAGGTTTGTCTAATCCGCATCGCTGGAGTCAAACGGGTCGAGTTCAAGAGATTTGACCTTTTTTTGGAAGGATTCCAGAAAGTGTTGTAGTGCAGGTTTGCTAAGTGCAGATTGTTTCTGATGTTTTAGCTGCGTACGTCTCAAACGTAGTCTGAAATCCGCTACTACTAGCTTATGGTCACTTCCACAATCCGCACCGGGTAGTGTTTTAGCATTGGTTACAGAGGAAAGCCATCGGGACTTGATCATAATAAAATTGATCTGATTGCGGTATCCATTAGGCGAGATCCAAGTGTACAGTTTTCTGGGATGATTTTTGAACCAGGTATTCATAATAGACAGCCGATTCTCTACACAATACTGTAACAGCTTATCAGCTCTGTCATTTCTCTTTCCCAGACCATAACCACCTACAATCTTTCCTTTCAATGGGTCCTCTTTCGTTACGCCAATTTTGGAATTAAAATCCCCTTGTACTATAGTAACTTTTTTGTATGGAATATTCTGAAGTAGCGCATCTAGATTTGCATAGAATGCATCCGATACCTCCTCATCTGATTGTACCGTAGGTGCGTACATTTGGATAACATTTATAGGCACAGGCTTTGCATCAATTTTTATTGAGTTTTATAACCTTTCACGCAATTTATATATTTTCTAGAAATTATGAGAGCTACTCCATTCCTACTAACCAACTGTTGCTACCAGTTCTCCCCTTACTCTCCCCAAACCGTTTATTTAGTTCACACTACGGAGCAACCAGAACTGATTGATTTTTTAAAGTTCCTGAGTAATTTTATTGCAATTAAAAGGCTGATTTATCAAACTGTTGTTTTATTGCTAATTACCATTATTTCTACCTCATTACCATAAATAGATATCTAATTTCCGTTTGTGTTAAATCTCATTACCGTTCCTTCAAAAAAAACAAACATCAATATCTTCAAAACTAAAAGTCTGATTACTGTCCCTTTCTTATATTTCACTTTTCATCATTAAACACTTTCAAAAAAACATATAAAGAACATGATTAAGCACAGTTATTTGACTATTCTCCAAGAGGTCCAATATGCACGAAATGAAATATTCACCCAATCCCGTTCTGCTGGGGTGTATGTGGTACTGTCAGTCTCCTAGTGATACCATTTTTCTTCAAAAAAATATCAAAATCATTGTTTATATATTCCCGTCCATTGTCCGACTGTAAACATTTAATCTTCTTACCAGTATAGTTTTCAACCTCAGCTTTATAATTCTTAAATACATTCAGTACGTCATATTTGTTTCGTATAAAATATACTTCACACCATCTGGACTTATCGTCAATTAGAATAACAAAATATCTCTTCCCTGAAAATGATTCATGCCTCATAGGCCCACATACATCCGTATGCACTATTTCCAGTAAATCACTGGTACGATTTTCACTACCTTTAGGAAAAGGTTTGTAGGTCTGCTTCTCGCTGATACATATCTCACACTCTGACATTTTCGCACTATCCAATGTCAGACCGTGCACAAGGCCGCTTTTCGCCATTGCCTTTAAATCGCGTTCGTTTAGATGCCCTAGGCGCTCGTGCCACATATTTATGGGTAATTTCGTAATCTCAACATTGTTAGCTTTATTTGGGCTCATTCGAACATGATATAAATTTCCCTTTCGATCAGCGCGCATATGCACCTTATTGTCTTCATCGATTACAATCGCATCATTTTGTCGGAATCTGACTTCAAATCCACGATCTGTCATTTTAGCTACAGAAAGTAAATTCGTACGTAAGTCCGACACATAAAATACTTTCTCAATATTCACTTGACGCTCTTCGCTGTCCGTGTCAACAGAAATACATACTTGTCCCGCGCCAGTTATGCGTGTGCTCTCATTATTCGCCAAATTCAACTCACACTCCATACTAGTAAATTTTTGAAACATATGTTTATCATTACACATGTGTCCCGTGCACCCACTGTCGATGCACCATATAGGACTCTTCCGATCACTTAACATCACTTCTTCAGTGGTGCTTAGCATAGTCGTATAACTACTTCCCTGTTTTTGTTCTGTGTCCCTTCGTTCTGACTGCCGCATACTTGGTTTTGTCTTCTTCTCAATCTTAGTTCTACAATCTTTCGCCATATGTCCATAACGACCACAACGATAGCACTCAATCTTATTTTTATTATATTTATTATTCACTGGATTTTCAGTTTTAGTGTTCGTTGCGTTTTTCTTATAAAAATTGTTAGTGTTACGCTTGACAAACATCGCCCCTTGGCCTACCTCTTTAGATTTTCGGCCCTCGTAGTCCTCAAGGATTTTGACCTTGAGCGCATCAGTTGATGGTAAATCATCACGCGATTCCATTGCTGTGCGAAACATTGAGAAGGAATCCGGCAAACTATAAAGTAGTAAAATAGCGAGCAACTCATCTATTACTATTAAACCAATTTCTCGGAGTTTCTTAACTGCATCAAAAAAATCTGCTATATGCTTACGCAAATCATCATCTTCCTGCATGCGAGTCAAAACGAGTTTCTTCAATAATGACGCTTTTCGCGCTGGTCCACTAGACTCATACAAAGACTTCAGCTTATCCCATATTGCCTTAGAATTCTCCAAGCCATCCAATGCTATCAACTCACTCGGACTGACAGCCAACAAGATGTCCGATTCGGCTTTTCCATCCATTTTAACCCATTCTGAAAACTTCGGGTCGGATATAACCGGTTTCGGTATTATTCCCGATACATATTCCCACAAGTCATTTTTCTTCAGAATAGCCCTCATGTGAATCTTCCATGTATCATAATTATCGCCGGTCAGCTTATCTATTTTAATAGAATGAGACATTTCGTAGTTTCTTCAACACGATTAACGACGTAAACAAAACACGACGATCTTCTCGCCCTATCTATAGGTACGTATAGCCGGGCGCATTCCACAGCTATGCACAACCGGTTCGCCACTGCAGTTTTTAAACTAATTACGCACTATTTAATTGTTTTGTTCACTTTAAGTCTTTGATGTTTTTAACACTATAGTTCACATTAGTCTATTAGTCCACTGGGCCCATAACCTATTGGGTTGTGGATCGAAAACACAGGATTAATATGGATGATTTATTAATAACAGGATATAAAAGTAAGTATCTACACATGAGTTCATTAGGCCGGTGACGGCGCGCGACTAAAACAACTGCAGCCGCTCAAGACTTTGCATACCTATTATACAGATAGTCTCAACATATCCCTAGGGATTTCTCGAAATCCCTGGAAACCTCATTTCCCTGCGACTTATACATGGGAGCTTTTTGGGTTATGAAATAAAACAATTATTTATGCCAAGCGCATATATTTAAATTAAAAACAAATACTGTTTATTCTTAAAGTATGTACCTTCTTTATTTAAAAAAACATTCAACATTTAAATATTTTAATATCTAAGGGTTGCGAAGCGATTGCGACTATGCGACACGATAAGACAAATCGAAGACAATATTAGTCTTTTTTTATCATACACGATAGCAAACGAGGTTGCAGTCTCCTGCACCCGTAGCATGACCATTTCTATTCTTCCAAGAATAGACAAAGCTCTTTCTATCCATATCAATATCTAAACTCGCGTTTGTACGTAGACTAAAACAAAATATTCTTTCCCTAGCCACTGGGAAGTAAACTTTAAAATTTTATATTTCTCAGCTCATCATCAATAATCATGTTACAAGAAGAGTTGTAAGTATGAATGTGGATGGCTATCAGAGTAGGGGCAGACCAAAGAAAAGATGAATGGACTGTGTGAAACATGACATGAATGTGAAGGAAGTAAATCTGGACATGACGTCTGATAGAGATGAATGGAAGAAAAAGACATATTGCGCCGACCACAAATAAAATGAGATAAGGGCAGGAGAATAATGAGCTCAATATTGGTAGATTTTTTTTCGTGTAAATAGTTAAGTCTTAAGTACCTACGTCCAATTCGTGAATGAGTGCAGGAAATCTAAATAGTCGCTATTGCTTCGAAACCGTAATTAGACAACACAAAACAAATAAATAACTGCCTCAATACTAATCGTAATTGCGACTCGCGACTAAATCGCGTCGTGTAGTCGCACGTGTATAGGCGACCTATCCTATCAACTACGCTACATAAAGATCTGCTATACATATCACATGATTATACAGGCTGTGCTTATAATATTGTTATGTATTTTACTGAAATCATAAGACTAAATATTTTTTGTAATTATTCAAGAATTGCCTTAAATTGTTTACAAGATGTTTAAGGGTCAATTCAGCGCAGAAACGAAGCGCATCGAAGCGTTAATCTAAAAGTTAATATAGCAAATTCACCCTTATCTCAACTAGGTAATACTCATATTTCTTCTGAGGGACCATTCAAGTATTATGTAAGCACTACAGGGGGAGGGGGGGTGTCTTTGTTTTGTTTATTTTTGATGACATGGGGGACGGGATAGATAATTATTACGTCAGCAGTATATAAATTTTTACTTTTTCGGATTTTCTACAAAATTTAGTCGATTTTGGTTTTCTATTCCAAGCCTATTTTAAAATGCATGTATGTTTACGAAAGCCTGAAGGGGGGGGGGGGGGGTAAGAGCTTTGCTTACTTTTGCTGACGCGCGATAGGGTAGGGGGGAGTTAATAATTGCAAATATCTGCTTACGTAAGAAATATTTGAACGGTCCCTGAGATAAAAAAAAATGCGCGAATTCTACGGAACGGTCTCAGTACTCACACATGCGTTGTGAGTCTTGGTAGCGCTTTGTAAATACTTTCAAATGTTTTCAATTTTGGAGGGGCGCGCCATGTTTTCGTAGCTTATCTGTACCTATTTTGTTGCCAACAAAGACTTCAATATTTCTACTAAATTGTTGAAATTATTGTTGAGATCATGAATGCCCATTTTACCGTATATTGTTTATAATTATTTACTTACTATTAGGTACTGAAATGTCCATTAATTTATATAAACTTATTTTCGGGCAATTCGCGAATTTTATTTTATGAATTATATTATAAATATTAATTTTACAAAATAAAAATTAAAAATAGACACATATTTTAAAAAAAATACTCAATTTTTTAACAGTTTTAAGTAACATAATTATTTCTGACAGTATTTTTAAAGTTTTCGATACACATATACTGTTGTCATTCTTACTTACAAAAAATCTCATCATAAAGGTCAACTTGCAAAACATATAACCTAACAGTCAAAAACCTACTCCAACTAGAAAAGAGCTGTAACTTTTGAACGGCTGAACAGATTTTCATGAAACATAGCCAAGAACCATCCCGATTAAACTAGCTTTAAATTAAAAAAAACTGCATTGAAATCGGTTCATCCGTTTTGGAGCTACGATGCCACAGACAGACACACAGATACACACTACAAACTTAAAACACCCCTCTTTTTCGTCGGTGGTTTAAATAATAGTGACTAGTAATTCAGATCATTAAATTAAAATATTAATGTCTTTGATGGGCCCATACCGCATAACATAGTTAAATACTGCGTATGTATAATTATGTTACCGTTAGAATACGGAATGCGTTAATATATGCTCATTAACTAGGTAATCTGCAAATTACCGGGTACGATCCGTTAAAGTGTGAAATTTTACTTAAAGTAGCAGACATCTGCACTTTAACTAGTTAATTTGCATATTAACGAATGCCACACTGTTAAATCGCGATTCGCGGAAGACGGTTAGCGAAACACTTTTCTCTGGGAAAATGTATGAAAAGTGCTGATCTACTGTGACAGTGTTCATGTGTATTTTTTTTTTTTTTTTTACTTTTATATTTTATTCAAGCAATGAGCTGGTTTTATTAACTTAACCGTATACTTGGTGGTTAGTCTGCAGATTACCTAGGAAGTCTACAGATTATCTAGTTAATGTAAGAACTGAAACAATTTTTTCCACTATAACGGACTCAACCAGACAATCTGCAGATTAACTTAGCAGTGACATATTATATACTAAAAAAAACTAAATTTCGTGTCTATTAATGAGAGGCTAATTCCATTAGGTAGGTTTAGTAGTTTAGAAACCACCACCGTGAACTACCCCCTTCCCCTCTTTTAACCTGCAAATCTGTCCATCCTAAGGTTGTCTGGTAGAAATCGCCACGTGCGATAAGACCGCCCTTTGTACATTTCTTTTTCTAATTACTGTATCTTTTCTTCTATTACTGGTGTGCAATAAAGTGTATTGTATTGTATTGTATTGTATTTAGAAGTTATGAGGGAACAGATGAACATACATACATACCGGTTAAAAATATAATCCTCTCCGAAATCGGGTAAAAAGGGCAGTTGCACTTATGCAGTATGGGTCTATCAACGACGAATTGCCAATTAATAAAAGCAAAAAGGAACATAGTAAAATTATTATGCTATAATACTGTTATTGTAAGTATCAAAATTGTTCTTGCACAGTCGAATTAAAATACATGATATTTTTTTTATGTAGTGCGCATAATTTATAGAGTGTTTCAGTCTCTGTTCCTAAATGCAGCCGCAGTATTGGGATACACTTTAAAACAAAACGAAAATTCGACTTAGTATGGGGGACACGCATAATTTACTAGCGCAAGCCATACAAAATCAAATCTTTATTTTGTTTTGGAGTGAATTTTAGTACTGCGGTTGCATTTGGGAACGGACACTGAATCACTCTGCAAAGGAGATGGGATGGTTCATATAATAAAAACATTTAAAATAATTTGACTGACTAATCGCCTAATCTATTAGTTAAGGCAACTAATTAAGACTAATTTAATACGAATAACTATTTCCTATAATATTAAGCTATGCAACTAAACCGATTAGTCAGTCATGTTTAAGATAAGACTACTATATTAAAATACAGGATGTTTCTTTAAACAGCGGTTCTGGCGCGTAACTAAATAGTAATGAACATCGACACTGGTAATAAACTTCAATACGATCGTGAGAGACTAAACTTTGAGCTACCTTGTAATTTTTTTACCGATCATGAAGATAGGAGTCTCAACTTCATGATCGGTATTTTTTTTACAAGGCAGTTTTTACACGTAAAATGAAGCTGGTTATAGTACTACAAACTTATCTGTGAACAGAGTGATGGCGCTGTTGGCTAAGAAAAAGTATTTTGGACAAGACTTCAACTGTCTGTTAGTCTGTGTGTCTGTCTGTTGTGTGTCTGTCTGTTGGTTTTGTACTCGCTAACAATCCCTACGTTTAACATTTAACATTATTATTATTATTTTTCTCTTTCTTAAATAACTAGTATTACCTACATAATTTTATTTTCTAATTTCTGTAAGTGCTGTGTACTTCTATAAGTGACAAATTCACCATAATCTGGAACCTTGTTAATTATAATTTAATGTCTGTTAGTGGATAAGTCGTTGAAGTACCTATAAATAAATAAATAAATAAATAAATAAACTGTCAAATCGTATGAATTTGTTGTAGTTCCATTTTCTGCCATTTCACAGATAAGTTGGTAGTACTGTACTAATGACGATACGGTTTTAATTAGGATGTTGTAGTTTACATATTTCTTTAAATATACCTACGCTTAAATAGGTTGACTTGGGACACATTTTTCGTCAAATTTGTTGTAGACCCGCCGTCCATTTTAGTAGTAAGTCAATGTATTTAGCAGTGGCGAAGGGTGAAAATTTTCAAAAGGGAAGCATTCCCAAAAATCTTCCAAAAAAAAACACACTAACCAATTAGTACGGCAAGACAAAAATCCATACGTCTGGAAGAGCTCGACCTAACTGAATAACATGCCTTTTTTGTCAGTTGGGATGAGTAAATAATATAATATTATAGTTAGTCTATGCATTATCCAATTCCTAACGGGAAGCCGATGGGAATCGGGTTGTATGGACTCTTCGCCACTGGTATTTAGTCGTTTTTTTTTATAAATTCGAATACAGCCTGTATTGTGTATACTAATAAGTAATAATATTGACTAATTCGATACATTTACACATCAAGGCAAGCCGATCAGTCAGATCCGACTATCTAATAATGAGAGATGTATAGTCGTATTTTTAATTAAACGAAGTCAACTGACGTTTACTGTGTTGTCAGTTTTTGATGAAATAAAAATAGTTTTGTGACAAAGTGAATGATTGAAATAACTCCTCAATGAATGAAATTGCCTCGATTGTCTAGTGAATAGTTAGTGTGCCGAACTGCCGATACGGGGTTCGAATTTTAGTCGTGCTTTGTACATACCAACGAGTTTTCGACGACTATGTTCCTATAGTATCTACCTATACTGAATACCGAGTGTTTTAAACATTGTAGTTACATACTACTAGTAACTTATATCAGAGCACTTTTATACAATTTTATTGTAAAATAGAAATAATATTCTTTTATAGTTTGAAATGATTAACTATTCACACTCATTGTTCATTCATCTGATTGAACGAGAACTGAACGCATCACTATTACTATAAATATGGCAACATTATTTTACAAAGTGACATTAGCTACTGTCAGTTGGCTTCGTCTAATTAAAAATACGACTATACATGATACCTCATAAAAAGTATTTGGAATACAAGTTACAAGATACTTTTAAGTAAAGTATTTAAGATATTAAATACAAGTAAAAGTGTTAAGTTTAAGTGGTCTAAAGTAGTTATTTTTGTAATTTTTACACACTGTGTCTACGTGACTATCATCCTTATTTCCAATCGCGGGACTACTGGAAGAAATTTCTTTAGAAATAAGTAGTTCCATTGTGCTCATTTGTCTGTAACATTTTTATAACCATGTTTCCTTGTGTGTACATAAATAAATAAAATAAATAAATAAATACAAGATATTTTTTGGAAATGGTATTTGAAATACTAGATATACTTTTTGAAAGCAAACATATTTTTACATACATTACATAATTTAACTTTAACAATTTGACAGACACGAAAATAAATATGGCGCGGCGATGCGCAGCGACAACGGCAGACAAAGGTAAGTAGACCATAGACCATACAGTGCTTTAATAGGTTGATAAATTAATATTTTAAGGGTTCGTTTACTTTTGTCTATAATATGATGGGGTGCCGTAATGTAAAAAAATGCATGAGTACTAATTAATAAAAGTATCTTAACGAACTTAGTAATTACAAAATTAAAATTTAATAAAATATTATAGTTTAAAAAAAACTATAGAACACGCTTTAGTCATCCAAACTGAACGTGTATGCAAAATTTCAGCTCAATCGGAAACCGGGAAGTGGGTCAAATTTAACTTCCAAGATTTTCTTACATAGTTACAGGTGAAGCTAATAAAAGCGTTTTAAAAAGGTTTTCAGATAATTATAAGATGAAAATACGTATTTTGTATCTTGTATCAGTATTTCAAATACTTGTATCTACAATAAATCACATCTCTGCTACTAATGGACAATACATTAAATACTTCTACGTATAATTAACATTATTATTTTTATAAAAGTACATTTTATAGAACACTTACAAGAAAAATATACTATAGTTCGGCCGTTCAGAGAATGCGTTCCTGACACCTGTCAGTTACGAAAAAACGAGAATTTTTTTTTATCGAAACATTATTACATAATAGTAGATATCTATCGTTTACATGCACTACTGATACAAAATTCTATTAAAATTAACCTATAATAAACTAAAATAGTTTAGCGCTAAATATAATCTTTAATAAAAAAGAAACATGTTCAACTGACAGGTGTCAGGAACGCATTCTCTGAACGGCCGAACTATATAAGATTATAATTTATCCACAAGACGACGCTTGTACCTATAAGTACCTGTTTTGATGTATGAGGTATTAGTCAAAATCTATCGAAACTTGTTTAGCAATAACGGCGCGAACAGAGAACTTACGTGATGTCACGACGTGTTTTATGCCCATCAGGGGGGCTAAAAAGGCCGCTTTAGATGAATCGCAATATGATTCATATTACAAATGCCAAAATATCTACTAAATTGACAACTCTTAATGTCATCCGCATAAGGTTCATATTCAGTAATCATCTGTTTGACAGTTAGTATGCAGATCAGTAGATGAATTGCTCAATGTGGCCTTTTTAGGCCCCCAGAAGGCTAATTCTTCCTCCACATTTTAACCATCTCATGGTGACGGTGGTGGTGACATACACTACTCACACACGACACGTGTCGCGGGACATTTGTCCCGTAATGATTACGAAGATGAATCCCTCATTTGAAGCGACACATCGACAAGGGACAATTCGCGCGATGTTGCCAGACTTGTCGTGCGGCGTCGCCCGACACTTCTAGCGACACGTGTCGCGGGACATTTGTCCCCTAGTGAATACGAAGATTAATCCCTGAACTCAAGCGACACGCCGACAAGGGACAAGTCGCGCGATGTTGCCAGACTTGTCGTGCGACGTCGCCCGACACCCCTAGCGACATGTGTCGCAAAACATTTGTCCCCTAGTGAATACGAAGATGAATCCCTCATTTGAAGCGACACATCGACAAGGGACAATTCGCGCGATGTTGCCAGACTTGTCGTGCGACGTCGCCCGACACCTCTAGCGACATGTGTCGCAAAACATTTGTCCCCTAGTGAATACGAAGATGAATCTCTCATTTGAAGCGACACGCCGACAAGGGACAAGTCGCGCGATGTTGCCAGACTGGTCGTGCGACGTTGCCTGACACTTCTAGCGACACGTGTCGCGGGACAATCTAGTCGACACGACTAATACACTAGGTACTGACACAACGAATATGTGAAAGATACTAATAAACTAAACAACTAACATTACTAATCAAGTTTTAGTCAGATTTTTGTCCCCTAAAAGTAACTAAGGGGGCCTTTCAAGTATTACTTAAGCACCAAAGCTTGGTCTGGTAGAGAATGCCTACGGCATTAGGACTGCCTTTGTACATTGTACATGAAGCATTTTAAATAAATAAAGGGGGGTGGGAGGGGGGGTGTTTGCTTTGCTTATTTTTGCTAACATGGGGGACGGGGGTGTCTGGATGGTGATGACGTCAGTACGTCCTGATTTACCAGACATTAAATGGTATTCAGAACATGTGCACCAATGTTAATAGTTAGCTTGAATAAATATTAAATGTGCATTAAATTCCTTTATAGTCTATAAATTTCTTACTTCTAAACTTGATGACTGCTGCTCATGAATAACAATAAAGAAATCTGAACAGATTAAAAAAAATATGTACCAATCAGCAGTGGCGAAGGGTGACAGTTTTAAAAGGGGAAGCCGTCCCAAAAATGCCCTCTAAAAATTGCTGCAAGACAAAAATCCATACCGTCTCTTGTAATCTATATATAGTCATGTCTGGAAGAGCTCAACCTAACTGAATAACAAGCCTTTTTTTTTTTGTCAGTTGGATGGGTAAATAATATAATATTACGTTGGTCTATGCTGATGCACTAACCAATTCCTAAAGGGAAGCCGATGGGAGTCGGGTTGTATGGACTCTTCGCCACTGTACCAATGTTTACGTAAGCATAGGAGGAGGGACTAAGAGCTTTGCTTACTTTTACTGACACGGGGGGGGGGTAAAAATGACTAAAATTCTGCTTACGCAATACTTGAATGGCCCCAAAGCGAACTTAAGTTAGTTTTTTTACTATAACAGAAATAGTTAAGTACGCTTTCAATGTGTTCTTAGTACAGAAACTAAGTGACTAAACAGATTTGGCCTGACTTAAGTAACTAAAGGCTATGTTCACCGACAATCTAACCGATGATTAAGATAAAAACAGCCGTTTACTCATACAAAATGTTCGCGTTAAACGGATGATTTTGTCTTAAACGTTTGTTATATAAGGTGTTAAAAAATTAACTCTAAGAATTTCGTGAAGTTGTTGTACTCATTATTATGAACAACTTTTACTATGGGACGAAACGTGACATCGCGGAAAAATAATCTGGTGTTCCATACATTTAGGGCTATGTTCACCGACGACTTAACAGATGTTTAAACTGAAATCAGCCGTTTCTTTGTACAAAAATTCACTGTAAACAACCAATTTTCTCTTAATCGTCCGTTATAAGTTAGTTATAGTTATAAGTTGCTGTACCCTTACAGGGTTTCATGTTGAAACCTTCAAAAATATAACATTTGTAATTTGTACACAGATAAACACAGAATACATGGAAGCAATAAAGAGTTTGAGTTTATCTTGATGATGAAAATGGCCCTTAGTCGAGTAATATTGAATAATTTGTGCTGAACAGCTGATTTTTTTCACGATGTCATTGTTCGTCCTATATTAAAAGTTGTTCATAATGATGAGTACAACAACTTCACCAAAATTCTTAAGAGTTAATTTTTTAACACCTCGTATTGTCGGTGAAGTTGGGCCTAAATCGTGTTTTTTTTATATTTTTAACATTATTATAAGTACATTATTATTATGTAGTGTCGAGACATCAGCTGTCTTTGAACACGGCGAGGTTCGACTGATGTTATTTCAACAGTTTTTCTTGTTCATCTGCGCGCGCATATACGTCACCGTTGCGGGCCTCGGGGGAGGCGCGGGAGGTGAACGTTGAGCGGGTGTGCGGGGAGGCTGACACCGGCTGAGGGTGGGGGGAGACCTGGAGATCAAAACAATAATTAAATATTAAAAAAATATTGTAACTCTTTAAAATAGTCCGCCATTTTTTAATCCCCGACAAAAATCAGGAGTTTTATAAGTTTGTAGTCTGTCTGTGGCATTCGTCCAAAACGGATGGACCGATTTCAATGCAGTTTTTTTAAGTGAAAGCTAGTTTAATCGGGTATCATCTTAGCTATGTTTTATGAAAATCTGTTCAGCCGTTCAAAAATTATAGCTCTTTAACCCCCGACGCAAAAAGAGGGGTGTTATAAATTTAACGTGTCTGTCTGTAGTATAGTATCGTAGCTCCCAAACGGATGAACCGAATTTCGTTTAGTTTTTTTTGTGGCATAGATAGATTTATCTCGAGTGTTCTTAGCCATGTTTTATGAAAATTTGTTCAGCTGTTCAAAAGTTACAGCTCATTTTATAGTTGAAGTCGGGGGTTTTTGACGGTTAGGTTATTTATTTTTTACTAGGTACCGCCTAGTGGTCGAAATTAGACCGTAATATTATATTAAATTTTAGCTTTCTGGAATCCTTCTCCATGAACTTTAACTATGCCAAATCTCACACTCCTCCGTGCGCGCAATATGCTTAAAAAGGGGTACAAAGTTTTCTCTTCACGTACTAACTTATAGATTTCTCTTTACACTCTTACTACTCTTTAAAAATACATGTCACATGCACACACACCCCGAAACAACTATCTGTAGATCATACAAATATATATATATTTTTTTTATATTTATTTGTTCCGTGCGGGGATCGAACCCGCGGCACGTAGCGCAGAAAGTTAATCGCTTCATTTATGCAGATAAAAAAATTACAAGTTTTTAAACTGTCATGGTCACTAACATTAGTATTAGAGTTCGAAACGGGGTATTTACCATGTTTATATCTTGTGTTGAGCTCCCGATATTTCGGCACTGTTGCAAGCGCCATGGTCACGGATAAACTGGGAGCTCAACACAAGATATAAACATGGTAAATACCCCGTTTCGAACTCTAATACTAAAAAAAATACAGTCTAATACCCTATTGTATAGGTATTTGGACCCTGTCAAGCAGAAAAGATCCAACCAACGTTTTTTGTAAAATGGAATTAACTACGTATCCATAATAATACTCATCAAATTTCATATAATTATGCACAAAAGATTTTCTTAATGTATATGTTACAGCTTATTACAACTACTAACTTTCAAATAGGTATCATATTTTCATTCTGCCTGGCCTTTATCCCAACTACGTTGGGGTCGGCTCCCAGTCTAACCAGATGCGACTGAGTAACAGTATTTTATACAGAGCGACTGCCATCTGACCTCCGCCACCCAGTTACTGGGAGACACTGATACCCTAAGGTTAGACCGGTTGTCAGACTTTTTGGGTTGCTGACTCCCGTAACGACTGTCAAAGGTATTCGTATGACAACCGGGACCAACTGCTTAACGTGCTATCCGAGGCACGGAGGGGCCTCGATGTTCAAAGAAATGGTCACCCATCCAGGGACTGACCGCGGCAACCGCAGCTTAACCTCGCTGATCGACTGATCTGCGCGGTAGCTATGTAGCTACGAGACCCTCAAAAGGTATCATAAAAAAAAAACTTTGCCTAACGTTAAACAGCTTTTACTCAAAAGTTTAAAACGTTGCACAGTATGATAAATGCCTCAAAAAACGGACATCACTTTTTTATTCCACTAATCGATAGTATACACTGTTTTGAATGCTAGAGTAGAACTCCCAAAAGCCAATTCAGCTTAGAAAAAGAGCTAGAATTTTTTAATACTTTTTCATAGAAATCATTAAGAATTGCTTTAACGTATTATGTATGCAACATTTTTTGGTTTTAATTATATTATGCGATAAAACCATATATCAGCTATTTTTAGAAACAAACAAATATTTTAAAGATGTAATTTAAAGAAAGTTACGTAATTTTTTCCGTAATTTAGAAATTATTTTTTTGCGCTATTTGTATGAGGTAGTAGCATTTTATTTTCACACAAATGATTCTTTAGTGCTATGTTAACCTACTTGTAAAATATCAGATTCTTAACACGTAGGAATTCGGATTTTTAGACTTAGGAAGATTTTGACAAATAATGAAAAATTCAAAATGTAAGAATAATAGTGATATTAACTGACTGGTATTCCTTTAGACAATATTTACCGATTAGAAATTATTAGGTGCAATTTTTGTGTTCTGAGAGTAATAACCGTAATATCAAAGAAATTGAAAACCATAGAATCATCATAACTTCGATTTCCTGATAGATTTGGATCAATTTTTTTTTACAGTTAATAGTACAGTTCTGAAGAATGTTTTAAGATAAATATCAAGTGCTACTTACAAAAGATGTCGGAGGGAAAAAATAAAAAGGAAAAAACATGAAATCAGGCATATCAATTTTTCTATTATCGCAAAGTCTATTCTGATGTGCCTATAAAATGCCTTAAATATAGTGTCAATAAACTCTGAAAACGAATGTTCATATATTTTCATTACATCCTTTATAATTGCGTTTTTCTGAAAATCCAGAAAATTTTAATAAAAATTATTACCGTGCTTTTAAGGATATTTAAGATCTGGGAGTTCTACTCTCGCATTCAAAATAGTTTATACTTTCGATTAATCGAATAAAAAAGCAATGTCCGTTTTTTGAGGCATTTCTCACACTGTGCGTTGGTTGAATCTTTTCTGCTTAAAATGGTCCAATTAATTCTTATAATTTACCTGTCTCGATGGAGTTTTTTGTTCACCGCTGATGCTTATATCCTCGTCCACAGACTGCAACAACTGCAGAGAAATCATGTTATTAATATACAAGGTAAATACATTTATATAGAAACAACCTGCAGGTCTACCGCGTAACTAGACTAGAATAGATCTTCATTTCATGTAACTGCCATGGCAATCTTATTCAGAGGCAAATCATTATTATCCTATTAATAAATTTATTCACATTAAATTACATTATTCTCGCAGCTCTTACTTGTACTGATCAAGATTGTATTTGAAAAGAGTTTCCATGGAGTTTCTTGCCGGTTCTTCTCCATAGGACCTACTATTTGGAACCGCGCACCTAGAGCCTCGACATTTCATAAGTGCCTGTATCTGGTTTACATGAAATAAAGATCTAGATATATTCTATTCTATTCGACCAGTTTACAATAATACTTCTACACAAATACTTGACAACTCTACTCCAAGAAACCTCAACTCTGGTTCCTCTCCAGCATCTTAATAATCCTAGACAGCTGCACCAGCATCAGCTGTTCAGTCTCCACCCTTCTCTTCTCCAACTCCAGTCTCTCTTCCCTCCACTCCCTATCATAATCCGTCGTATCCTTTTCAAATTCCAAAAATCTTTCATAACGTTCTAAATTTTCAATCTGAAGATCGTGGCAATCGATTTCTTGTTGTATCGATTTGAAATCGATGTCGTTCGTTTTGTAATCGGTATCTCGGTTGGGGATGTCGATGCCTTGGTGAGGTATCGTGTCGACTTGCTCTTGGCTTCGGGGGGACAGGTTGTGGAAGGTTAGGAGGGAGGAATCTGTGTGGAAGGTCGTCTTTTTCTTCTTGCAGTGGTCTGATTCTAAAATATAGGAGTAGCTATAAGATTATCCTATCGTTTTTAACCGACTGCGCCGGAAGGAGGGTTATGTTTTTCGAGTGTATGTAGGTATGTATGTATATTTCTTTGTATCGCTCTGAAGCCTAAATGGCTTGATGGATTTTAGATTGAGAGGTGTCGTTAGATTCGTCTTAAATGTGAGAATGACATTGACTATATCAAAATTATAAAAAATTTAATGAGGGATTTTAGCCGCCATAATATGCCTTAAAAAATATTCCTCAAAACCTATCGTGTTTCTTATCAAAATAAAGGGTTTTATAAATAGCTTACAAAAATATATAGAACTTTATGATTAAATGTAATTTGGATTATGAAATGCTAACTAAAAAGTGTAAAATAAAAAAAGGTAATTTAAAAAATCTAAAATCCCGACTGCTTAAATAGTGAACTTTAAATAAAAACTGAAAATAAAAACACAAGTCTGGTAGAATGCGGAACATATCGACTATAACAGTCGGGCAGGACCCATTAAAAATCGAGACCGGCTGTCCCATCTTCCCAATAACTATTTATTATTAGGGACCATCCATAAAGTACGTCACACGTTAAGGGGGGAGGGGGTCGACGAAGTGTGACATTATGTGACAAGGGGTGGGAGGGGTCCTAAGTTTCGTGACGTCACATTTCAAAATCATATTAAAAATAATTTAAATGGAAATAAAACTAATTTCGGAACTGCTGTTTTAATTTAATAATTTCTAGATGTAAAATTGCAAAATATGTGGTGTCACACTAGGGAGGGTCTCACAAATGTGATCAACTGTGACTAGGACGGGGGAGGGGTCAAAAAATCACGAAATTAGTGTGACGTACTTTATGGATGACCCCTTTTGAAAACTAACCATTTATCTTAGTATCATCGACACTTTTATTTAACATAGTTCTATTGATCCAAAAATTATTTCTCACACATTCGGCACAATCATTTGCGTCCACATCCTTTGCCAAATGTTTGGGCAAACTGTCGCAGTTCACTTTACCAAACATTTCGTAGTTGGCCCAATATTTTGCCGAATCACAAGCATTGGCATAGGACTTAGAAGGACCAGTTTTCGTTAGTTCGTTATAAGATTTGGTTGTGACGCCAAGTTTGGCTCTGGAGGGTTCAGAGAGCGACCAATATTGGTTGGGTTTGGATAAATATTTGTCGGAGTTGGCGTCCAATCTTTCGGATGATGGATAGGTTGGTGGCGATATTTGCATCAATTCTATTATATTCATTCTTGGAGCGCATTGTAAGTGCTAAAAATAATAATAATTAAGTTCTTCATTAGTTGGTGGAAATAAATTATTATACAGTATGTCCCTGTATAATGTGCAAAAACGAAAATGGGTGAAACTAGACCGAAAAAATATATATTTGGTATATAAACAGGATAATTGTTTATGTAGTGCGCATAATTTGTAGAGTGATTCAGTCTCTGTTCCTAAATGCAACCGCAGTATTGGGATACACTTTAAAACAAAACGAAAATTCGACTTAGTATGGGGGACACGCATAATTTACAAGCGCAAGCCATACAAAATCAAATTGTTATTTTGTTTTGGAGTGAATTTTAGTACTGCGGTTGCATTTGGGAACGGACACTGAATCACTGGAAATTTTGCGAACTACATAAAAATATATCCTGTATAATAAATATATAGTTTAGTTAAATACAGTTTATCAGGAAGGTGGTAAAAGTCTAAACTACTTTAAATGCGGAACAAGCAAAACTAAACCTTATTAATAGTGGAAGTGGATCCTAAATCGTCTGTATTCCTGGTAGAAGCTGTGGCTGTGCTGGTGGATTTGCCCAACAGTTTCTTGGATATCATTGATATGGGAATATTGCCACTGGACTTGCTAGAGTTACATAGGTGCTGGAAATAGGATAGGCTAGGATAGGAAAGGATTTTTTGAAGAAAACGTTGCCGCCTCTCTAGGATTTCTCCGGTATCGAGGGTACAGTTTACAAACATACATGTCACATGCACACACACCCAGACCCGAAACAACTATCTGTAGATCATACAAATACTTGTTCCGCTCGGGATTCGAACCCGCGGTACGTAACGCAGAAAGCTAAACGCTTAACCACTGCGCCAACCGAGTCATCAAAATTTTAAATATATTTTATTATGTTAAATTATTAATACAATTTCCATCTATGATCCGCCGATAGGCATACCAATTTACCAAATTTCTACAAATAAAAATTCAGTGCAACAATTGATTAATAAAATATAAATTAATGTCAATGATTTCAATATTAAATTTAAATTAAGCGCAATAATCAATAACATAGGTAAAGTACGTAACAAAATTTCAACAATATGACTAACGTTTATTGTCATACATGTATGACAAAAATGACACTAAACAAATCATAGAAATATGATAAACCTAGAAGAGTAGCTATTAATTGAACTTTTCAAATGTAGCGGTACTATTTTATCAAATACACGCGCTTATGAGATTGAATTTTAACGCTTCCCTTGTACCTTTTGGTACCTATTCTTAATTGGGTGACTGACTTGAGTGTTAAGTACGCACCTACTAGTATTGTATAATTATAATATTATAGTGGTACTTATGATCTTTGCTGTTCTTTTTTGTTATTGTAATATTGTGTAAATTGAGGTCGAATTTTAGCCGGGGCCGCTCCGGCGGCCCCACATTTGTTGTGTAGTACCTAAGCTTGATTTATGAAAAGAGTATCCATGGAGTTTCTTGCCGGTATCTTCTCCAGGACCAACCCACTTGGAACCGTGCGCCTAGAATCACGACGTTTTGAAAGTGCCTGCAAAGGCCCAGTTGAAATAAAAATCTTTGACTTTGACTTTGAAAGAAACAGCTAGCTGTAATCGACTTGTCATTCAAGTCCAAATTTTCCTTAGGAATTGGTGTCCATTGATATCGTAATACGGCTACATAATGATTCTGTTCTATATGACGAGTGCCGAGATTATATATATCTGTCTCTTTTTAACTCATTACGCTGCATATTAGATAGAAAAGTCACGCTAGCGCGTTACAGTACAATTATATGTCAAAAAATTGTTACTCTTCTAGGCTTGTAATATTTCTATGAATCAAATATATTGTCATACATGTATGACAAGAGTTCTCAATCGAGTATACCTCGAGGTAGCGAGCGAGGTCATACACCGAGTTCAGCCGACGGCTCCCGAATTAATCCGAGCAGTCCTAAATGTTGTAACTACTATTGTATACATTCTTACCTTATCAACTTCTGTGTCGAATTGTTCGTTAGTAGCACCTTTAGAGAGAGCACCCTTCTCCATAAGAGTTGCGCGCTTAGCAGCCAGGTGTAGAGACCTGGAAATTAAATTATCAAGCAATATATAAATATGTATAGATATTTATTTATTTAAAGGCAAACCAACTAAATACAATACTAAAACATTTGCACATAACATTAAAAAAATCAATATTGTTGCATGTATCTAAATAAAAGGTAAGCCCAACATTTTAGTTAGATCTCACTGTACTCTCGCGCCCGGCATTGGTCGAGGCCATGCTGCGGGGCGAGACGGAGTGGGAAGCGGTCGCCTCCTTCTGCGAAGCAGTCATGCTATCGAAGGAGGAGGCGGACCGCTTGAGGGAGAGGATGGCGTCCTCCCTCCAGCCCAGCCGCAGTGGTGGTCGCCCACGGCGTCGGGCGCCGGCCGACGATCTCCGGCCACCGTAGGCGCGGGCATGCGGACAGCGAGTAAAGGGCAACTCGCTGTCCGACCATGGACCATGCCCGGGTCGACGGCGCGTTGTGTTCCACGCGCGCCTCAAAGAACGTCAGCAAGATGACGGGGCCCCCCCTGTTGAGGGCCGAAGCCTGCCGGGGTCGCGGGACTTATCTCATTACCGTGACCCCGGAACGTAAAGGACTATTGAAGGAACACCGTGGATTTTAGTCAGTACAAGTCTGACAGTCCCTCCCGCCCTGCCCGGGGTGGGAGGACTAACTTGATGATATTATCACGCTAAAAAAAAAAAAAAAAAAAAGATCTCACTGTACAGTAATAAAGAGGAACTTAAGGTTAAATACACTACATAGAACATAATTATTATATAATATATTTGTTTTATTCTTTTATTTTTGTTATATTATCTTTAAAATTGGTATTTGACTAACATCCAAAAGTCCAAACTCAAGGTCTGCCAACGTGCTATGGAGCGTAGTGTTTTAGGTGTTAAATTAACAGATCGTGTTCGAAACACTACACTGCGCTCCAAAACACAAATTACTGACGTAGCTCATAAGGCTGCAAAGTTGAAGTGGGATTGGGCTGGCCATGTCTGCCGGATGCCCGATGAACTGTGGGCCAAGGTAACCACTAAGTGGAGCCCTGACATAACGAGAAGGCGACGCGGCAGACCACGAAAGAGATGGCGGGACGAACTTGATAACACGAACAACGAATGGTTCACACTGGCTCTAGACCGAAAAGCCTGGAAATTATGGGGGAGGCCTTTGCCCAGCAGTGGGATGATATCTTTAAAATCGTTTTTGTGCTGTGTCAAATAAATACTTTTTCTTTCTTTCTTTCTTTCTTACATAATATAATATATATATAGTATAGACAATTACTGTTCGGTAACCAGTGGCGTGCATAGACATTTCTTACAGGGTAGTCAAAAACAACTTTTGTGTTGGATTGTCTAGTTAAATGATGATTGTGATTAGCTACCTCACCCTTAGACTTAAATTAACCGATATTAAAAACTTAATCAACGTTTGTATTATTTAATACTTAATTTATTAGGGTAGGCAGTGTCTTTTTGACTATAAACAGTGCACGCCACTGCCGGTAGATGTCGCTATAGTGTAACTGACCGTTTGACAGTGAGGTAGAACAACTCCGTGATGGCTCTCACTGAGTAGTCCGGCACGAACGTGTGACGCAGCATAGAGTCCATGTTGATGTTCTGCAGGGAACCCATGGCCGACGGCGTGGGGGACTCCGCTGGGGACACAAGTACAGTAGTGATAGTAGCGGCCTTTTGGCACAATAACTCATTTTATCTAAAGTTCTAATTATGAATTAAAAAATAGTATTATAATGACAGACTTTTTGCATATGCAACTATGTATAATAAAATTAAAAAGTTTTATTATGACACAGTTTTCCTAACAAAACAATGCTATAAAATAACTTTTTTTATTATTATAGTACACTTCGGTTCCACCAAGGAGTTTTCAATTCAATTTTTATAGCAGCCGTACATTGTCTATGGTGGCGCGGTATCGGCGCCATTTTTGTTTATAATATGTAGAGTAGTGTATGAAACTGCACATAACTAGCATGCAATAGTTTCATAAACTACTATTATTTTATATGTTTTCTTTGTTATTGGTTTTATTTATTTTTTGTTGTAATAATAAACTTTTTTCTTTCAGTAGAGAACAATGTTACAAGCCCGACTGTGGCGGTACTACAGTTTTAAAATACTATACAGGATAATTTTTTAATGTCTACATAATTTTTGAAAATTCGACGTATAATTTACTAGCGCAAGCCATGCAAAATCATTTTTTTATTTTGTTTTATTGTGTATCCTTTGTACTGCAGTTGCATTTGGGAACGGACACTGAATCATTTTGCATACTGCATTCCGGAAGCAGCAATTTTGAAGCATCCTTTACTTTTGAACAAGGAGTGCCTGGGTAGGCCAATGACATTTTACAAATAGACGGGCCATACACCAACATTAATGCACTACAAAATGGCGTAAACCTTACTATAGCTACATAGCAGTACATATAATTATACAGTGCGCGAAGAAATTGAAAGAAAATGAAAGCCACCATACGCCATGTCGGTTGTTAGAAAAATATGAATATAGACGTTTAGTTACGTGGCATTAGCTGCTGCATGCTCATTCTCTCAGTCGGTGCAGGGCATTTACCTTGCATTTATCTTGCCAATATAGAGCGCGGGCAACGCGTCTATTTGTAAAATGTCATTGGGGTAGGCCCGTAGTCTTACCGACTCCCACGTTCTGCGTGAGCGCCTGCACGCCGAAGTAGGTGAAGGGCCCCGCCTCGAACACCAGGTTCTCGCGCCCCACCGTCACCTCCACGCGGCCCTCCAGGATCAGCACGAAGTAGTCCACCTAGAACCACAAGAAACGTTAAAGTTCCTGATCAGCGGGTCTCCCGCGTAACTAAAATGGTAATGAACATCGACACTGGTAATAGACTTCAATATGATCTTGAGAGACTATTATAGAATAGAATATAATAATAAAATGGTGAAGTGCTGTGCGTACTAGAGGTGTGCGCCGATGCCCGCAGCGGCGTCATCGGCGTCATCGGCGTGGATTGTGAAAATCTTATTAAAAACAAAATATTGCAGACCTATTCGCCAAACGACTGTGACGGACGAAGTTATCGGCAAAACGTGCTATTTAAATTATGGTCATATAAAAATAGTATTTTATTGAATTTGCGTAAACAAATACGTCGAAATAAACCAATAAGCATATATTTAGATATTTCTAGTGTTTAGTTGACTAGTATATGTCTGCATTGTATCTAAAACAACCATATCCGTCCGACCATCCACGCCGATGACGCCGATGACGCCGAAGCCGGCATCGGCGCACATGTCTAGTGCGTACCGGTGTGACAGTGCTAGCTACGACAAAACACCGGGATTGACCTTTCATAAGTAAGTCCCTATGTGTGCGTAATGGCTACGTAATTTTCTGCAAATGTTTGGTCTGCTACTGGTATTAGGTATATGTCTGTGGTTAAATATAATATTTTTTGGAAAGACATGCAGTATTTTAAGATTTACATGAAACAAGCGTGTATCTTGCTTAAAATTAAACAAAAATGCGATAGAATTATTGTATTTTTCATACTAAATTTGCTTACGTTATCGTTAAAAACATTCTTAGGGCCTATGTCCAGCAGTGAACTATTTATTATTTATTTAATAGAAGAGGTAGGGTCCTAAGCCCCTTTGTCACTGCGACCTGCGAAGATCTATTGTGACGCCTCTCGTTTCATCACAGCACTTCCTCTAGCTATAAGTCAATGATGAAGTTGACTATGTTCTTGGGATCCAGCAGTGAACTAAGCTGTTAAGAACAGACTCACCGGTTTCCCTTGCTGGAAGACGAACGTGCTGATGTCTTTTTTAGTCTTCCCTTTGAGTTTGATGTGGTGTATCACATCCTGCTTCAGAAGGCGACGGAGAACTGTCTCGGATATCGTGTCTGGACGGAAGGCGTCGACACCTGAGGAAATAATATTATTCCCTTTATTCAATTTTTAACATACTTTTAGATATTTTTAAATAATTTTACAATTAAATAAAAAATAATAAAAACATTTAAAAATATAAAAGAGTAGTAGGCCACCGGCATCGGGAACAGGGTCCAAGCTACCGGTGGTCAGGGCTCTAGAGAGAGAAACCTAACAATGCGCGCAGTGTCAAGGAGTACTGCTTTCTGATTCAGGCCCTTGATCCAACCACCTAGCGAGAGCCTCCATTATTATTATTATTTATTTTATTTTGAGTCTGTAATGTCCCACTGCAGGACAAAGCCCTCCCTCCCCTCTTTCCATTTCTGACAGTCAGTTGCGATCTGGGGCCAATCCTTTATATAAATGTCCAGCTCATCCCGCCATCTCCTTTTGGGCCTGCCATTCTGTCGTTTCCCGCCGTTCGGGGCCCACCCTGTGGTTACTTTAGCCCATGGCTCCTCCGACATGCGGCAGATGTGGCCAGCCCAATTCTATTTGGCATAAATAATATTATGTAGGGTGAGAAAGTATTGTAGGTTACTGAGAAACAGGAACTGGTCAGCTTGTAACTGCCATGGCAATCTTATACAGAGGCAAATCAGTCAAGTATTACGTAAGCACCAAAGGGGGGGGGGGGGGTCGGGTCTTTGCTTTGCTTTTGATAACATGGGGTACGGGGGGTCTGGATGGTGATGACGTCAGTACGTCCTGATCTACCAGACATTAAATGGTATTCAGAAAATGTGCACCAATGTTAATAGTTAGCTTGAATAAATATTAAATGTGCATTAAATTCCTTATTTCTAAACTTGATAACTACTGCTCATGAATAACAATAAAAAAATCTAAACGGATTAAAAAAAATGTACCAATGTAACATCTTTACGACTGTATGTGACGTAATTTTACTTTAGTTTATTATTCTTTTATAGCACTAACATAGATAGTTAACTGACAAATTGGATCTTATTTGTCTAAATAAATAAATAAAATTATTATCTATATATTTTGGTATATAGATAATAATTTTTTTAATTAAGGTAAAACTTTGTACCCATTTTAAAGCATATTGCGCGCATGGAGGAGTGAGAGATTTGTCATAGTTAAAGGCAAACGCCCACTCTTGGCCAGTAGGTAGGCAGGTTCGTTACACCAATGTGAAAAATACATTTTTTTTTCTTATTTAGTAACGAAAATATTTCTATTATTTATTTGTTTGTAACACTCGGGAATTAAAAACTTATATTAAAAAGATATTCAATCAAATAAGCATGTGATGCAATCTTCATTTCCGCACGGTATGTCAATCTTAAAAGTAGTGATGGCAAATGTCACAAAAATCGAAATCAAATAAATCGAGAACTGAATGATATTCTGAAAAACTTTTTTCTTTTGTTTCGCTTTCCATATTAAAACGTTTAATTTCTATAGAATAGGTAAAATAAATGTCTATTGATTGTCTTCCGAAATCTATGCAGTGCTGGTTCAAGTTTATTAAAAATATCGATTCATAGCTCTATAACATCGGTTTTTGATAAATCGATGCCGAATCGCCATCACTACGTCAATGATAATTGAAATTGACAGTCTGTGTTGACAGTTACCATTGGTTACCATTTTGTTTGTTGTGCTTGTTAAGTTGTGATTTTTCCTCCACGGTTTTGCTATTTTCTATCCGATGACTTTGATTAGTATTATGGCGATGAGAACCTTCGCTTTACATTGGATTCCGTACCCGCTTGGCTTCCGTACACGACACTGGCTTGCCAGTCAACTCCATGTTTGTTTTATATCAACCTTGAAATTTTTTCATACAATTTTAAAATTCTGTCCAAGTTCTATGTAAAAAATTGTGGTTGATTTTGTTTCTATGATTTCAACCCTAATGCCTATGATTTGCTGTATTTATGGACGCCACTTGGCCAAAACCTCCTTAACGAATGGGCATATCCTTTTATATGGAGAAGGAGTGCAGAAAGCTAAAATTACGGTCTAATTTCGACCACTGAGCGACCACTAGTTATTATAATACGTTCAGAACTTACTGGAACTCAAGAACTGGAAGGTAGCAAGGGTGAGCTGAGGCGATATATGTATGTGCTGGTTTTCATGCCGCTCAGCGAACGCCCCGAAGTCTTGTAGCTTGTTTGTAGGACGATTGCGTCGGCGCTTGGTGCGGTTGTCCACTGTTGGGAAAGAGTTAGTAAGCCGAAGACAGTAGTAGTTAGTAGTAGAGGTGGATAGTGCTTTGTTATACCAGAGGGCCTAAAAAGGCCACATTGGGCAATTCATCTACTGATCTGCTTAGTAACTGTCAAACAGATGATTACTGAATATGAACCTTATGCGGATGACATTAAGAGTCGTCAATTAAGTAGATATTTTGACATTCGTTATATGAATCATTATTATGATTCATCTAAAGCGGCCTTTTTAGCCCCCCTGGTCTTTTCGCAAGAAGACCAGTAGACTAAAAGATATCAATATCTAAACGAATATTATAAAGAGAAAAGATTAGATTTTTTGTATGTTTGTTTGTTTATTTGTTTGTAATGGATAAACTCAAAAACTACTGGACCGATTTAAAAAATTCTTTCACCAGCAGAATGCTACATTATCAGTGAGTAACATAGGCTAAATTTATAAAGATATCACGCGGGCGAAGCCGCTGGCGGAAGCTAGTTAAACGTATAGATAAATGTATATTCATAAAGAGTGGAGACCTGTAGGCTAATTCACGTAACTAAAGTAGTGCAGTTGCCGCGCAGTTGTAATAAAATATTGATCAAAATAACACATTTGGTAATCTTCTGCTTCTTCTTTCGTTATGGCAATTGAGCCGATGTCGACTATTCTGCCATTTGGTAACCTCTGAGCTTCAGTGAGATACGCTCGCGTCAAGTTCCAGCGTCACTGCAATACGATCGGCGCGTCTTAAAATTACGTGAATTAGCCCTCTGGTGTCCTGAAACACAAGCATAAAGCTTAGTTTAAGCACCAGTCTCCCACAATATTAAAACGTTTATGTCATACTCTGATACCATGTACCCTATGTAATATTGTTGGGAGATTTTTTATTTTTTTTTAAACGTTGCCCCTCACTAGCATTTCTCCTGTATCGAGGGTACAGTTTACAAACATACATGTCACATGCACACACACCCAGACCCGGAACAACTATCTGTAGATCATACAAATATTTGTTCCGTGCGGGGATCGAACCCGCAGCACGTAGCGCAGAAGGCTAATCGCTTAGCCACTGCGCCAACCGTGTCGTCAAAAATAAAACATTATCTTATCTTATATAAATATAATAATATCATTTTTTTAATTGTTTTTTGCTATTTTTATTTTTAAAGGTAGTAACCGAGAAATACAGGTAGTGGACATACCGGTTCCGGTCCCGGGTCAAAAGTCTGATCGTAATGTAACACTTACAAAAGACGTCGGTCTCGTCCACGATCTCTGCCTGTATCATCTCTTCTATCACGTCTTCTAACGTCACTAGACCAATGGTTTCGTAGAACGGATCGCCTTCACCCTCGTTGTTGATGCGGTGCACAAACGCCATGTGGCCTTTATGACCTGGGGACCAGAAAATCGTGGAAATTGAAAGAAATTGTCAACGTAAGGATACTTGATATTTCATGATATAATAAGAATATAAGACAAACAAAATATATATATAATAAAATATAAATATATAATATATAATAAAAAACAAACAAAATATATAATAAAATATGTTCAAGTACATATTTCGACATTTGTAATATGAATCATATTGTGATTCATCTAAAGCGGCCTTTTTAACCCCCCTGGTCTACCCACCTTCTTTGAACTGCTTGAACATGACGTCCAGCGTGACATCTTCGAACACGAAGTTGCAAGGGTTCTGGTAGTACTGGCAGAGGGTCCGCAGCGGGGTGTTGTCGTCTGGGTCCACGAACGCCAGGTCCTTGATGAAGAGAACTGTCACTATGTTGCCGCGACCGCCTTCGTATACTGGGATTCGGGAGTAGCCTGGTGAAGAATGAAGGTTTTTTATGATAGAGGTAGGCAAACAAGATTGTGGGTCACCTGCAGGTCTACCGCGTAACTAAAATGGTAATGAACATCGGCTATGGTAATAAATTCAATACGATCGTGAGAGCCTAAACTTCGAGCTAACTTGTAAACTTTTTACCGATCACGTTGTTTGAACTGTTATTTTGAACTCTTATCTTCATGATTGGTAATTTTTTAACACGCTTTTATTAGCTTCACCTGTAACTAACTAGCTAACTATGTAAGAAAATCTTGGAAGTTAAATTTGACCCACTTCCCGGTTTCCGATTGAGCTGAAATTTTGCATACACATTCAGTTTGGATAACTAAAGCGTGTTCTATAGTTTTTTTTAAACTATAATATTAATTCCACACTAAAGTCTACATTTCTTTTTTCCAACTCTCTTCTCGCAGGTCTGCTGGAAGAGATTTCTTGAGAAATAAGCAAATACCTTTGTGTCGTCTTTCCTATTTAATTGTAATTATTCTTTTTCTGTGTGTACATAAATTGTTAAATAAATAAACAGAGGCCATTCAAGTATTACGTAAGCACTACAGAGGGGGGGGGGGGGGGGTTGGTTTGCTGATATTCAATGACATGGGGGATGGGGGGTCTGGATGATGATTTGGTGATTACGTCAGCAATATTATTATTTTTACTTTTTCGGATTTTCTACAAAATTTGGTCGATATTGGTTCTTTTATATTTTTAAAAATTTAGTATTAGGATTCAAAACGGGGTATTTACCATGTTTATATCTTGTATTGAGCTCCCGATATTTCGGCACTGTTGCAAGCGCCATGGTCACGGATAAAGCAACACTGGCGCGGTGGTGGCGCTTGCAACAGTGCCGAAATATCGGGAGCTCAATATAAGATATAAACATGGTAAATACCCCGTTTTGAACTCTAATACTAATGTTAGTGACCATGACAGTTTTTTTAATTTGCTGATTTAAATATTATGTGCGTTAAAATCCTCCATTCTAAGCCTATTCCTTATTTCTAGACTTATAACTGCAGCTCATGAATCAATAAAGAAACCAGAACACATTGAAAAATGCATGTACCAATGTTTGTTAACGTAGCAGTGGCGAAGAGTCCATACAACCCGATTCCCATCGGCTTCCCTTTAGGAATTGGTTAGTGCATAGACCAACGTAATATTATATTATTTACTCATCCTACTGACAAAAAAAGGCATGTTATTTAGTTAGGTCGAGCTCTTCCAGACATGACTATATACATAGATTAAAAGAGACGGTATGGATTTTTGCCTTGCAGCAATTTTTAGAGGCCATTTTTGGGACGGCTTCCCCTTTTAAAACTGTTACCCTTTGCCACTGTTACGTAGGCATCAGTGGAGAGAGGGTTAATAATTGCAAAAAATCTGCTTACGCCTCTTTTTGTCGGTGGTTAAAAATGACTTACCAGACTTAATAATCTCGGACATGGTCTCGAAGTCCAGTACAGAGCTGATTGGCAACATAAACACGTCTTCCAACTTGGTCATCACGTCGGAAACCGTCTTCTTCCGAAGCTCCAGGGCTCCCGAGATGATGTTCACTTCATCCTTGTCTAAGTCATTCATTTCTGTGGTCACCTGAGGGTTGGAAGGTGGGTAAGATGGGGTAAGGGAAATTTGAAGCTGATTGGGTGAAAATGTGGAGGCGCAAAAGACCAAATCGTCACTGGATAGGCAAAATTAATTGACCGCCAAATTGAGCTACATTATGGGGTCATCCATAAAGTTACACAAATTTCGTGATATTTTTGACCCCTCCCCCGTCCTTGTCACAGTTGATCACATTCGTGAGACCCTCCCTAGTGTGACGTCACATATTTTGCAATTTTACATCTAGTAATTATTAAATTAAAATAGCAGTCTTTTTAATATGACGTCACGAAACTTAGGACCCCTCCCACCCCTTGTCACATAATGTCACACTTCGTCGACCCCCTCCCCTTAACGTGTGACGTACTTTATGGATGGTCCGTATTCGGAATCAGCGAATTTTTCTGCATCGATCTTTTTAGGTACCTAGCATTGCAATTGAAGCACTTTTATGGGTTACTGAAGGACCACAAAAGTCCTCCGATTAAAATGCTACCTAAATTGATCAATGCGTAAAAATTTGCTGCGGGTCTACCGCGTAAATAAAATGGTAATGAAAATCGACTCTGGTAATAAACTTCAATACGATCGTGAGAGGTTAAGCTTCAAGCTACCTTGTATCATTTTTATTGATCATGCTGTTGGGACTCCCATCTTCATGATTGGTAATTTTTTTATAAGGTCATTTGAAGTGTATTCTCTCACGTATTGAAGTTTATTACCAGAGTCTGATGTTCATTACCATTTTGTTGCGCGGTAGACCCGCGGATTCCGAATATTATGTATGTAACTCAATATGCCCAATATGGCGGTTAAGTAATTTTCCTTTCGAGTGACGAATGGTTTTATCTCTGATTTACAAGCACTGCACCACAAAATTTATGTGTTCTACGGGAATGATTTTAATATAGTATATTAGTCATAATGGTTTAAATATTAATTGCATGTACAGTTTAACAATGACAGTTAAATACAGGATATTTTTTTATGTAGTGCGCAAAATTTGTAGCGATTTAGTGTCTGTTCCCAAATGCAACCACAGAACTAAAATTCACTCCAAAACAAAATAAAATTTTGATTTTGTATGGCTTTCGCTAGTAAATAAATGCGTGTCCCCCATACTAAGTCGAATTTTCGTTTTGTTTTAAAGTGGATCTTAAAAATACAGATAACACTCATAACATAGAGTACAGTTTTTATAACAAATTGGTATTTTCGTGTGTCGCCTTTATTGCCAACGTCATCTTTCAACAGACTGAATTACACTACAGATTATGTGCAATACATAAACAATTATACTGTATAATTTACACACCTGTAATCAGGGATTCCTGTTTCAACTTATTTAGTAATTATGAGACCTTTCAGGGGTGGAAATTCTTGATATATACCTAATAAGGGGTCGTCCTTTAATCACTTTTTTTTTGCAACTTTTTAAGCCCCCTCTCCCCTTGTGATACTTTCCAAACACCCTGCTCCTTTTGAGCCTCACGTGATTAATGGACGATCACTAAACAATTTTTATTAAAAATAAATCATCAAAATTCTATCGATGGACTTTTTTCAACCCCTGAAAGTTTAAAGTTACACCAAATGTATGTATAAGGTGTAAAAATACCCTAAACGAAGCTGAAACCCACGTATACTGTAAATTGTGCAAATATAATTACTGGGAAACGACATTTATTATTAAAATCAAATTTGGGTTAAGCTCGCCTGTGTCATACCATCTCAATTGTATTTGTTTTATTTTCTCATTTCGTGTTCAATAAAGAATTAAGAATTAAAAATTAAAAATAGCTGTTTGTAGCTTTCAATGGAACGGTTGCAACAGACTTTAAGAAAGTTAACTAATAACATTACGGAAATATTAATATAAAAAATGTAAATTAAGCTACTTTTGGACTTAGTGGGACTTCCTGCTCAAAATAGTTGCTGTCCGACTGGGTTACCTCCACCTTGCAGAATATCGTAGCCACATAACACTGCTCTTGTGTTGTGTGTGTTGCTAACGGTGAGCAAGGTCGCCAGTGCTTCGGGAAGTAGTAGTAGGGCGAGTGATGCGTCTGGTGTTGCAAGCGTCCATAGGTTACGGTAACCGCTTACCATCAGCCAATAATATCTCGTTTAATATTTCCATAACCGATCGAGACCGAGAAGGGTTCGATCCCCGCACGGAACAAATATTTGTATGATCTACAGATAGTTGTTTCGGGTCTGGGTGTGTGTGCATGTGACATGTATGTTTGTAAAGTGTACCCTCGATACAGGAGAAATCCTAGCTATGGGTAACGTCAAAAAAAAAGATTAAAAAAATAAATAACCAGTCGGTTCCCAGGTATGGTCTAATACAAAAAAGTCCTAGTAATGATGTGAAGAATATGGGCTGGGCTTCGTAATGGGTCTTTTTACATCTGTTATATGCCAGCGTATCTAATTTGACTATAATAAAGTGAAGTTATTTATTGGAACACAGGATATTAAGTATAATCAGCCACAGATACAATGAGACAGTCATAATAATATTATAGTTTAAAAAAAACTAAAGAAAACGCTTTTGTCATCCAAACTAAACGTGTATGCAAAATTTCAGCTCAATCGGAAACCGGGAAGTGGGTCAAATTTAACTTCCAAGATTTTTTAAAATAATTTTTTATAAGTGAAGCTAATAAAAGCGTTTTAATAAATTATATAAAATGGTTGCTCATTAAGAAAAATAATTCTTATTCCGTTGAAATAAAGTTTAAAATACAGGATATTTTTTATGTAGTGCGCAAAATTTGCAGAGTAATTCAGTGTCCATTCCCAAATGCAACCGTAGTACTAAAATTCACTCCAAAACAAAATAAAAATTAGATTTTGTATGGCTTGCGCTAGTAAATTATGCGTGTCCCCCATACTAAGTCGAATTTTCGTTTTGTTACTGTATCCCAATACTGCGGTTGCATGTAGGAACAGAGACTGAACCACTATACAAATTATGCGCACTACATTAAAAAAAAAGTGTATGTTGTGTCAAAATGACATAACGTGACAATGCTAAAATGGCACTTTCGTCAACATAATAAGCTATATTTTTCCTAATTGTTACCTTATTTATGAGCATTTTGGCTGATTCAGTGTATATGACGCTGATTGTACAAAAGCGGCTACAAATCATGCATTATAATAGAAGCCCATGTATCTCATTGCGTAAGACTGTCACAATCGAAATCGACACATCTGAGAGAGCCTCATGAAGTTCTCGATGGTGTGTGTAGTCAGCCAACCCGGAGGTCTACCGCGTAGGTAACTAAAATGTTACCCACTTGGAACCGTGCGCCTAGAATCACGACGTTTTGAAAGTGCCTGCAAAGGCCCAGTTGAAATAAAAATCTTTGACTTTGACCGAACATGATCTCTGGTAATAAGCTTAAATTTTTTACCGATCATGATTCATATTGTGAATAACTAAAATGGCAATGAACATCGACTCTGGTAATAAACTTCATTGCGATCGTGAGAGACTAAATTTTGAGCTACCTTGTAAAAAAAATACCGAACATGAAGTTGGGACCCCTATAATGAAGATAGGTAAAAAAGTTACAAACTACCTCAAAGTTTAGTCTCTCACGATCGCAATGAAGTTTATTACCAGAGTCGATGTTCATTGCCATTTTAGTTACGCGGTAGACCCCCCGACCATGCTATCGTGGTGGACTAAGGCCTAATCCCTTTTCAGTCTTTACCGGTGTAAACAGACGTGTAGGCCCATGAAACATCTACGCAAGCTATAACTACTGCGCATTTGTGTGGCGAATGCCGATAATAGGTGATAAATTCGATTTTAAAACCTACATGAACAATGCTCATTGCTCAACTGTCAAAATCGATTATGATCGCAACAGTGTTACGTAATCAGAGTCTGTGGACAAGATTATCTCCGATCACCGGAGAATAGGAATGCCAACAAAATGTACTAAATGGACATAAGCAGTCCAAAATGTACTAAATTGACATATGCAGTCCAAATCACGGGATTAGGGTTTTAATTCTGCTATTTCAATCGTGTCAGAATGGTCTCATATTGGTTTTTACAATATCGTTCAACCGATTTTAACTTCTATTGCGTTTCTATTCTTTGGCGATCAGAGTCATCTTGTCTCAGGGCCATTATGCACCAAAGCGGAGAGGAGCGGAGATGTGTCGTAATGAGAGGTTTCTCCCTAACGAAGCTTAATCTTGTATAACAACCAATTAAAGTCAATAAAAATTTGTAAACACGATCTAGAAATTAATATCTAAAGAAAGATGGAAACCAAATTTTATTTTTTGCACAAATAACGACGCACAGCACACCACAGAAAAAAACCAAAACCAAAAACACATAACAAACAAGTCGCATCTGTGCAAAAAAAAGTGTTTTTCAAAATATAAAATCGTTTATTCCCATCAAATATTTTTACAATAAATACTTTCTATTGGTCACAAACTAGGCTAGCCCTGTATCTTGGGCACCTTCAGGTTATCTCACCTACCCGCGCGCGGGCTGGCGACGTTCATAATAATAATTAAATAATTAAAAAAAATATATAAGCGGAAGGATGTAAAAATTACGTTATCCCATCGGTTCTTACGACACATTTCCGCTTCTCTTCGCTTTGGTGGATACCGGCCCTAATGGCCCTAAGGAGGCTGGCGAGAATGGACGTACCCAGCTTTTGGCCTAGGGGGGGCAAATCCGGAATTTCCCCAACTTTTGGCCCGAGGGGGGCAAATCAGGAATCTCAACAGTACTTAGGTTATCAGCACATAATTTACCAACTATACAGGAAATTTTATTATGTAGTGCGCAAAATTTGCAGAGTGATTCAGTGTCCGTTCCCTAATGCAACCGCAGTACTAAAATTCACTCCAAAACAAAATAACATGATTTTGTATGGCTTGCGCTAGTAAATTATGCGTGTCCCCCATACTAAGTCGAATTTTCGTTTTGTTTTAAAGTGTGTGTATACTGCGGTTGCATTTGGAAACAGAGACTGAATCACTCTACAAATTATGCGCACTTCATAAAAAATTATCCTGTATGCATGAGAGGCAGGAAAACTCTAACTCTGCTGCTTCCCCCCTCCAGGTACGCCCATGCTTGCTAGGATTTCTAAACCTACTTGAGTAGTGACTTGTCTTATACCGATACTGCGATAGGCTGGGCTGCTCCAAGTTTATAAGTATCTAGAACTAAATACATAATCGGGTCGGCTACCATTCAATGCTAAATTTGCTTAATTTTAAACCGATTTTTTTTGCGTCACTTGGTACATACCTTCCTTACATTTTTTGTACGGAACGCAAAAAGAGACAAAGTCTCTCTCACCTTCACTAGCTCCTTCAATCTTTCTCTGTTGTACACGCTTCCTATTTCTTCACCTAGGAAGTAATCCAGGAGTTTGCTGACTGGATACGCTAGGGGAGCTGTTAAAGCCATCACTGCCTGTGAAAGAAATCTTAATATAAGCCCATTGACTTATGACTTGTGGGGAGTAAGGGGAGATCGGAGCATAACATCTTATCCGGCCCAAATGTCAACCCCACCTGCACGCGCTGTTTGGCGGCGGCAACCAACCGGTTGCCGTGGTGCTCCCGCTATGAGAGTGAGACCGCGAGTTGATTGCGTAACTAACAGCGACCACAAATAGGAAAGAGAAAGCACTATTGATAACGTTACAGTTAACGTTAATTTTTAACAAAACTAAAAATTGAAAGATTATCGGTATAACGTTACATAACGTCTGCCAGCTATTTGTCCCTAATAATTACAGTCGCAGCAGAAGACATAAATTATTAGCGGTCCCTTCATGTCGAACTGTTGCGCACTCTCAGTCACCCATACCCCGGACGATGACTGCGCTCAATGCTCTCCTGGACTCAAACCCAGACTTTGATTTGTTTGCGGATGCATGGAAGACGATTTCGTCGGAATGTATGAAGTATTGTGAGAAGAATGCATGAATGTGTTTCTTGTGACATTTAATGTTTTTAATAGTTGTCTTTATATAGTTTAATTGGTATTGGCCGTTCTATTTAAAGTAAAATAAATAAATAAAATAACGTTATAACCGTAACGTTCATTAAAATTTACCGGTAATCCCTGCTTAGGAGACAAAACAAACATTTTTGCCAAAGACACTAGAAGATTCTTACCTTAGTGATCATAATACTCTTTGCCCCAACCATGAGTCCATGTCTCGAACAAATCGCTTGCGGCGTGATCTCGCCTAGAAGTACTATGGATAGAGTCGAGAATATTACTGCAAATAGACCGGACGTTAGCTCATCTAGTAATATCGTGAACGTAGAGTTCACAGCCACGTTGCCTAAGAGTATACTGCAGAGCAAGTAGTTGCCGTGGTCGCGTACTGGCATTATTGCTCTAGCGTACTTGCGTTCTTGTTCTGTACCTGAAATAGAATTTTTTATTATATTATTATGCTTTTAGGGTGCTGTTGGGGCTACCGCGGTTCTGTAGCGCGTCAGGCATGTTTGCTGAAGCTAATACAGATAGCTTTCAAGCTATTATGCGAAAAAGAACAGCATCCCTGATGCGCAGGATTCCGGGGAACGCCAACAGCATTTTAAGGGTAATTGTGAATAAGCGATTGCCCGTTCCTGTGGCACTGGACCCGTATGCACTGCTGCAGGTCTGGTGCAGCGAGAAGCGGACATATGCTGCAGGTCTGATGACATAGTTATAGGTTTCTGAACTAGTTTTATTTTTGTTATGGTTTTTATTTGTTTTGTTTTATTTATTATAATTATTTTATTTCATTTTATTGTATTATTTTAATTTTAATTAAGAAATGTTACTAACATAGTCTATAAAAGTTTTACTAACAACAATATGAATCATTTGTGTTCGAAATAAATAAAGATTATTATTTTATGTACACACATACACATCACAAAGAAAATAAGTAAAGATATCAAAGTATCGAAGAATTTTATTATCACTTGCGTTAATGGTAAAGGAAAACATCGTGACGAAACCTGCACACCTGAGAGGGCCTCATAAAGTTCTCGATGGTGTGTGTAGTCCGCCTGCACCAGGACAGCGTGGCCCTTCTCACTCTGAGAAGAGGCCCGTGCCACGGGATATTTATTTAATAGAAGAGGTAGGGTACTAAGGCTGACATTCAGAGTCGACAGAAACGAGTCCAAGCGTGAACTTACGCTTCCATCTGTCAAAATTTGTTCGTAAGTTTGACAGATGGAAGCGTAAGTTCACGCTTAGACTCGTTTCTGTCGTCTCTGAATGTCAGCCTAAGCCCCTTTGTCACTGCGACCTGCGAAGACCTATTGTGCCACGGGATAGTAATGGGCTGGATTTATTTAATTTATTTATAGTAGTTTACCTGTATTCGAAATGATCTTCAATTCCGTCCTATCAAGCGACATCAACCCTAAATTTAGTCCGGAAAATAACGCTGAGAACGTCAGACAACTTAAGATCAAAGTCAATGACACCCAGAGAGGTAGCAAGGAGTTGTGTGAAGCCAGCATCTTGTACCCTTCAGTACCCTGATGCAGGTATTTTTCTTCATCGCTGAAAGGGTCCTCGACGCCGAGCCTCAAGTTCTTAGCGCAGACGTAGAGCTTGTAGTCGATTATCGGTGCAGGCGCACTGATTTCGAATAACGCTGTTTTAGGACGTAGGGAACCTTCTTTTACCTGTAGACAAATTTAAAACTTTTGGATTATACAGGCTGACTAATTGGATATTGGACATATTGTAGTCATCATTGTATCGTTTATTCGTATCGTGGTTGCCCGTGGCATCACTGCAACGGTCCCAGAATACCAGCGCTGTGACATTTTCTATTTCTGAATGCCACAGCATTATGCTGAGATGGAGGTCATTTTTGGTCTCGTCCAGGTTGCTTTAATTATTGTTTTTCTTTTGTTATTATTTTCATGTTTTATTTTTGTACTTTTGTACTTTTATTTGTTCCTGGCGAGTCCAGAATAAAATTGTTTTCTTTCTTTCTTTCTTTATGAACAAGTTTTCCTACGGGGTCAAACATGAAATCGCGAAAAAAATGAGGTATTCAATTCAAATAATTTAAGATTAATGGATTAAGTGTATGGAACTGCTTATTTTGGTGATTTCATATTTGTTCCCTCAGTAAAACGACGCAGCGGTGAGGCACACAATTAGCTGCTTTTTTTTGTGTTATTTTATTAATTTTTATTTAGATTGCGTCTCTTTCGCCCCCATTTGAGAGATGCTCGCTTGACCGATTTGGATTCGAATAAGAAAGAGAAGCGTAACTTTATCGACTAGTGTAATAGGTATAGAATAAAAATTATCTTTTAAACTAATATTAAACAGAAAAGCTTGTTTGTTTGTAATGGATAAACTCAAAAACTACTGGACTGATTTTAAAAATTCTTTTACGAGCAGACTGCTACATTATCATTGAGTAACTTAGGCTATAATTTATAAAGATATCCCGCGGGCGAAGCCGCTGGCGGAAGATAGTCTTAGATATATTGATTTCAAAATTAGGATAAGTTCATCTACTCTTGCTGAACTATGCCTATCTGGTGTTTGAAATGTCAACATGACATTTAAGTAAATGTCAAGTTTTATATTGGAATGGCCGTGTCGTGCACTCCATAAAGACACTGCCTTCCCCAATCAATTAGGTATTAAGTAATACAAACGTTAATATGCCTGTAATATCAGTTAATTTAAGTCTTAGGGTGAGGTGGTCAATCACAAACATCATTTAACTTGACAATACAACACTAAATTGTTTTTGCCTACCCTGTAAGAAATATTTCTGCACTGTGGAATGGAGTCAAGCGATGTTCAGCTGATGATCACAATACTATTATTTTGAGAAACACGATCACTTACCATATATTCTCCTTTGAGAAGAAACTTGCAAGGCTGCCCATACTGCTGAGGCGCATGCGTGAAAGCTATCACAGTCCTCGATGTGAGGCCATTTCCGAATAATCTAGAACATACACAAAAAAGAATTTATTTTTACTTATCAGGCGGAAGGGACGAACGAAAGGCAATGAGGGCTATCGCGTATGAATTCGCCGCTAGAGACGCTAGTGTAGCGTGTGGTCTCCGAAATGTCACTGTTTGTGGGGTTACGCGGGTTTATTTCTAATGAGAATAATGTTGTGAATATTTTGCAATACCCGAGATTAATTATGGTAAATATGGAGTTACGTGCTAGCCCTCCAGCGGGAACCGAGAACCGCTATAAATTAGCGAACAGAGGGCCGAGCACGAATGTTTTGACGTGTAGTAACGTAAACGTAAGCAAATTTTGATTATGAAATACGATGAATCTATCGCATTCTTGTTCAAATTTATGCTACAAACACACTTGCTTCGTTAAAAAGTAAAAATATTGCATGTATTTACAAAAAAATATCATAGATTAAACGTGTATTTTTGGTTCTAAAATTGGTTACGTTTACGATACGATACGTCAAAACATTCGTGCTAGGCCCACAGGTATCAAAGACATATGGTTACTTCTAAATATACGGTTACCGTTATCTGGGTAACCAAAATAAATAAACATGTTACCTCTAGATAACCATTTTAATACCGGTAACCTAAAAATTACCGGCGATATACATATATTTAAGCACGCAGGCGCTTTCCGCCCCTTGACTTTATGCCGACGACACGTGTAAGATAGAGGTAATTTTTATTTCGGTAACCGGTATTAATACCGGTTGTATTCAGTTTGATGGAACTACCTTAAAAATTAACGTTACCTTTAAAAATAATTAAAGTTGTAACCGAGAAATACAGGTATTGGACATACCGGTTTCGGTTCCAGCCCTCCAGGTAGGTTAGTCTAGTACAATAATTACCTTAATGTCACACTGGAATCAGCCAAAACGCTGGGCACACCATCTTCAATAATCTTGGGCTCCTTAGTGGAGTCTTCTATCCTCAAGCCATCAATGTTCACCACAATCCCATCAGCTCTTACACTGGTGAAATCCATCTCTGGCATAGTTACATCCCGAGGCTTCCGATTCACAGGTTCCAAACCAATACCTTCAGGATTGAATCCAATTTCGAAAACATTGGATATTTCTGAAGGTCTATCAGTCGTATTTTGGAGAATATTTCTCTTGAATCTTTCAATAGAATTTTCATTTTCAGACTCCTGGATAATATCCTTACGGTCGATGGAGTTAGGAGTCATTTTGGCGTGCTGTATCTCAGATAAAGGCACATAATTGTTATCAAATAGCACTTCAATGTCTTCTCTTTCTTCGCGTGTGAGTCTTGGTGTGTTTTCGAGATGGTTGATGTCTGTGTCGTGGGTGAGGTCCACCCATTCTGGATTGTGTTGGCTGGTGAGGACCGGTTCTGAGTCGTGTAGATCTTGAAGTCTGAGAACAAAAAATCTTAGCATTAATACATTGAAGCTAAAAAGGAAACTGAAGGAAGAGATCATTGAAGACTACAGTATGCTTAAAGCTTATGATGTTTATCACCCCCTTTTTTATTTTATTTTTTTAGCGTGGTAAAATCATTAAATGAGTCCTCCCACCCCGGGCTGGGCGGGAGGGACTGTCAGGCTTGTACTGACTAAAATCCACGGTGTTCCTTCGATAGCCCTTTACGTTCCGGGGTCACGGTAATGAGATAAGTCCCGCGACCTTTTATCACCCCCTAGAAGAAATGTATGACATTTGATTAGTCACGTGAATAGTGGACGAAAGCAGTAATATTGAAATATGTGGAGATTGCACAAATGCACAAAAAAATTACAGCTTCTGAAGTCGGTGCCACTGCCAAGCTAGATTCATTGAAGAATTAAAGGCCCCGACTTCAGAAGCTGTAATTTTTTTTAAGAAAGTTATTTTTTACTTTTTAGTCTATTGAAGTTGGTTTTTACTTTTTTTAAAGTTTATTTTATTTTTCTATTTTGAGTGGCAACAATACAGAAACATGCGATTACAGCAATCGCGAGTGGTATGCTGTTATTCATTCTAGAGTTCCATTGTTATCTTCGAAGGATTTTTTTTTTATTTTATTTTTTTTACCTTGGTAAAATCATCAAATGAGTCCTCCCACCCCGGGCAGGGACCATCTCGAGAGTATACCCTTTCGAACAAAAAAATAAATGCTCGAACATACATAATTTTTTATTATTCTTATATACATCCGAATTGAGAACCTCCTCCTTTTTTGAAATCGGTTAAGAATCTATAATTCCTTGAGGTACATTCTCAGGTCATTCCTTTAGCATTCATCCAACTGGAGTGAGTCGAAAGACCTTTCCTATTAATACAGCGACCTTCTCGTCCAAACCTACCTACTTGAGGAAACATA
Source organism: Allophyes oxyacanthae (assembly GCA_932294325.1). Classification (NCBI taxonomy): domain Eukaryota; kingdom Metazoa; phylum Arthropoda; class Insecta; order Lepidoptera; family Noctuidae; genus Allophyes; species Allophyes oxyacanthae. Next base: position 2,182,467 of record OW028638.1, read on the forward strand.
AAATTAGAACGACGCACGCAACGCTACGTAGTGTTGAGTGATGGAGTAAAATTTACGAGCAAACGAACCCTTTGAACCATAGATATAACTAAAACATTCAATATGAATTGTTACATTTCATTGGGTAAGCGGTACCGCTTCTGAAAGAAAGAAAGAAAGAAAATATTTTTATTCTGGACCCGCCAGGAACGAATAAAAGTAAAAGGTACAAAAAATAAAACAACAAATAAAACATAAAAAATAACAATAGTAAAACAATAGTCAAAGCCACCTCAACGAGACCAAAAATGGCTCCCATCTCAGCATAATGCTGTGGCATTTAGAAATAGAAAATGTCACAGCGCGATGTGTCAGTGTTCTGAAGGTTTAGAAAACTGAGTTTTTTTTTTGTTTATTATACGGCAAACGAGCTTGCGGTTCACCAGCGATTCCCATCGGCTTCCTTTTAGAAATTGGTTAATGCATAGACGAACAGACAGTGGGGTAGAGGAGCGGTTTTTGGGTTTTTTCGATGTTAGTGGTAGCCGAAATCTTGATGCTTTGTCGGCAGTGTTATGACAAATTAATTATGCATTTATTGTTAAGTGTTTTTTTTTGGTGGGGAATTTTTGGGACGACTTCCCCTTTAAAAAAATTCACCCTTCGCCACTGCTACGTATAAGCTTGCCATATATCTTAAACAGCGTTAGTTAGTAAGAACACGGGGGAAAGTCTATAATGTAATTAAAACTTGATCCACCGTAAAGGTACTCGCGCACTACTTACGCCAGATAGAGACCACCAAATAGTCCAGAGTTCCAGACGTTACACTAATCTAATATTTATATCGCGGACCACACCGACCAAACTTTGTGTTACAACCTTACAACAACGTCAATTGGCCTTGGACTTATACTCCTCACAGCATTTGTACACCGACGCATTCGCGTGTGAAAATATACCAAAATTTATGAAAAAAATATCGCGTTTCGCAGCGAAATCGCAGCGGTAAGCGTCGGGGTTCTAAAGGCGTTATTCATAAAAACTGACGTTCTATAATTATACGCTTTATATAATATTATACTTTCATATAAATCAAAAGAGATGGCAACAGAATTAAGGTGAGGCTTTACGGAAATGCCGCTAAAACTTTATTTTTTATAGAAATTCTTATTTTTCTGCCACGAAAAAACGATTACTATATCAAACTTGAAAGACAGAGAACATTTTTATTGTGGACTCGCCAGGAACAAATAAAAGTACATAGATACAAAAATAAAATATAAAAAAAGAAAGACGATCATTAAAGCAACCTGGACGAGACCAAAAATGGCTCCCATCTCAGCATAATGCTGTGACATTTAGAAATAGAAAAAATCACAGCGCTTGAACTCGAAGATATTACACGGATTTCTCGGTCGTTCGATACACGATTAGACAAAATACCCCCCCTAGTGGGCGGGGCTTCGGCTGAAACTTCACCCCCTCAAGAGTACCAAATCCTAGAAAAATACAGCCTTAAAGCTATTTTAGTTACGTATTAGATGTGCCCATTGTACATGTATATATTTATGAATACAGGGCTAGTGTCCGAGAACCCTAACACGTGACGTATTAGCACGTCAGTCGCGAGTCGAACCACGCCTCAATTAACACGAACTATTTGTCGGACGACGGGCAGCTAAAGTGAAATGCTGTGGATTTTCATGAATTCAGTCATTAAAATGTCTTGTATTTTCATTATAAAACTCAGAAATTGCTTTAAGAGCGAGAATTATGTTCATAATCTAGTATAATTATATTAATACGTGAAGAGAAAACTTTGTACGCCTTTTTAAGCATATAGCTCGCACGGAGGAGTGTGAGATTTGGCATAGTTAAAGTTTATATGGAGAAGGAGTGCAGAATGCTAAAATTACGGTCGAAATTCGACCACAAGGCGACCACTAGTAATAATAACACTAACTGAAGCCCGCGGATTCACACGCGCATTTAATTTTTATCAACATACCTATAAACTGACCGTCAAAAACCCCCGACTCCAACTAGAAAAAGAGCTGTAACTTTTGAACGGCTGAACAGATTTTCATGAAACATAGCTAAGATGATACCCGAATAAGTTAGCTTTCCATAAAAAAAAACGGCATTGAAATCGGTCCATCCGTTTTGGAGCTACGATGCCACATACAGATACACACGACAAAAAATCGTCTACATAAAGTTTCTAAAAAAAATACTGAAACTAGTTCAAGTATGAACGTTTTCTACATAATATAGTTATTTCGATACTCAATCAAAACTAACTTTATGAATATTGCTGGCCGATATTTTTTATTGCTTACGTCCATAGATGTAGGATGAAAATATACCAAGTCTATGCTTACGTCAATGATATATTATAATAAAAATAAAAAGACTATAAAAATGTGGTACTTATAGTCACCCTGATGGATTTGAAATAGGATGAAGGTCATAATTACTGTGTGAGGGTATGAAGGGTAGAAAAGCCAATGACATTACCAGAACACAAGGCATCCCAACTTCAGCATTAGGTCGGCAAGGTCAGCTTGTAATTTCCATGGCATTCTCATTATACAAAAAAGTAAACTTTGTACTATCAAGATTGTAATTTATTAATTTAAAAGAGTTTCCATGGAGTTTCTTGCCGGTTCTTCTCCATAGGACCTGCTATTTGGAACCGCACACCTAGAGTCTCGACATTTCATAAGTACCTGTATCTGGTTTACATGAAATAAAAATCTACTAGTGGTCACGCAGTGGTCGAAATTCAACCATCGAACCATCATAGGGCCCATCCACATCCAGAATCGCGCGTTTTCTCGTTCGTTGGCTGCCTTTTGCTTACAAAAACTGTATATTATAACGTTAGCTGATTCGAAGACCCATCAGCACTATGCTGAGATGCCATGTTTGGTCTCGTGCAGGTAGCTCCAATTTTGTTATTGTCTTTATATTATCTCGTGTGGAAACAGGTTTTATCTCGTCTGATCATCATCATCTGCCTGGCCTTTATCCCAACTAGGTTGAGGTCGGCTCGAAGTCTAACCCATAAACATATTATACTAGTGGTAACACACCAGACCGGCAGCGCACCACGCGAGTCGCGGGCGCGGAGAGTTGGTATAAAAAGTTTATGGTCTAACCAGATGCGGCTGAATAACAGTATTTTAAACGGAGCGACTGCCATCTGACCACCGCCACACAATTACTGGGAGACACTGATACCCTAAGGTTAGACCGGTTGTCAGACTTTTTGGGTTGCTGACTCCAGTAACGACTGTCAAAGGTATTCGTATGACAACCGGGACCAACTGCTTAACGTGCTATCTGAGGCACGGAGGGGTCTCGATGTTCGAAGAAATGGTCACCCATCCAGGAACTGATCATATCTCGTCTTGTCATAGCGACAACATTTTGTCATGGCGCGCATATTAATCTAGCTGGTGTAACACGAAGTGGCATTCGTCCAATATCGTAATTATATACGCTTAGATGGATGTGTTTAATGCACGTGCATCTAAACAGATTGACAGACAACAGATGTGCTGTGTATTTTAGTATCATTTAGTTTCGGGAACGGAAGACATCGGTACGCTTCGTAAACTTAGAGGGAAAGGGGCGATGAGTAGGGCACACGACCAAGAGGCTAGACACAGCGTCTATGTCTATATATAATTATGCGAGTGTGTCTGCTGTTTTGTGAGGGAAAGTATGCGAGGATGTCTACTATTCCATTATAATATAATTATGTTTGTATGTTAATTAATGTAATATGTCAGGGGTCGCCAAATGGCGGACCGCGGTCCGCATCCGGACCTATTTTGTGCGGACCGCGAGAACACAGCAACTTGCACTACAGAGTATGTAATTTAATAAAAATGTATCCCCGCATTATCTTCGTTGATGTCAATTCGAAAACGGCTGGATTTGCCAGACTTGCCAGACAGATAGTCCGCAACAAAAAATTACATTTTTCTCATTGATATGTAAAAAAATACCTTTGTTATTTCCGTAATTACATAATTGGTTAATAAATATTTTTTTCTATAAAATGTAGTGCGGACCGCGAGTGAAACTAATTGGTGACCCCTGGCACAGCCCCTGGTCTATGTATATGATATATACACTTACATACGTACATAAATGTTACACAAACATTACCCAAACGTTACATACGTTACGTAGCCATAAAGTTAAAAGTTTTAACAGTATGGCAACCTGATATCTATATATTAATACGTGAAGGGAAAACTTTGTACTCCTTTTTAAGCATATTGCGCGCACGGAGGAGTGTGAGATTTGGCATAGGAATGCAGAAACCTAAAATTACGGTGGAATTTCGACCACACTGGTGGCTTTGACTATTGTTTTACTATTGTTATTTTTTATGTTTTATATGTTGTTTTATTTTTTGTACCTTTTACTTTTATTCGTTCCTGGCGAGTCCAGAATAATTTTTTTTTTTTTTTTTTCTTCTTTCTTTCACTCAACCACTAGTTTTAATAAAACGATATCTAGGACACATCGCGGAGTTCGTAAGGTCATGGGTAGTCAAGGGGAGGGGGCGGTAATGGTATTAGTTCAATACCCTAGATAGACGCTCGTTCAATGACGTAATATCTATGGCAATGTATTATCTGAGATATTGTTGCTTGCCAAATGGAGTAGAATAGTGTCGCGACTATAGTTACTTACTATTTCGAAATTTGAAAAGTCCCAAAAATCTAGACATACCTGATAACGTCCGGACATTTAAAAAAAAGCGAACGTGTTAGTTACAACATAAAATATCCCACGCGCATTGCACGTTTTACAGGGATAGGAGGCACGGGGAGGGGTGCGTGCGGAGCGCGTTGTTTCCTCTAGTTGTATAATCCCCTCACATGCCAGATCCTAGACGCCAAAAGTGATTAGTGCCAGCGGCGGCAGACTCAGCAAAAATTACGACCGGAAGTAACTTTCTGTTTGCGCAAAAATGCAATTATTTTTTAAATGAAATCTCCGTATTTATGGAATCTGTTAAGCCATACACGAGGCGAAACGGTCCAGTAGTTTTTATACTATAAAGAATGTAAGCCGACGCGCCGGCCGCGGCAGCCGGCGACGGTGGCGGTGGCAGCCGGCGGTTCATGGCACTCGCACCAAATTCTGCAAAACCGCCGGCTGCCGACTGGCACGCCGCTGGTTGTAGATTTAATAAAGATTGAAGACTGATTAAATACTTGTTTTATTTATATTTACTAGTGGTCGCCCAGTGGTCGAAATTCGACCGTAATTTTAGCTTTCTACACTCCTTCTCCATACAAACTTTAACTACCTATGCCAAATCTCATAGTCCTCCGTGCGGGCAATATGCTCATAAAGTAGTACAAAGTTTTCTCTTCACATATAAATATATGACAGGGCCGCGCCGACCCCCCCACAGCGCCTGTGTGCGAAACCTATGAAGCGCCTGTTTTTTTTCACGAATTATTTTTTCGATCGCAATCGATCTCTTTTTTTATGTTTAAACTTATTTTTTATTATTATTTGTTAATTTTAACAAAAATAATTCCGACAGCGGCGGGCGCGGCGTGGCGCCCCTATTGTCTTGGCGCCTGTGTGCGCCGCCACTTCAAACACAGGGGCGGCTCGGCCGTGTATATAGATTCGTTCAGTAAAAGTCAAAAATCCAGACAAATTAAAAAGATCTTTGTATGGAACAAATAATTCAATATTACTTGACAAAAGAACAACAGTTTTTCTTTCACGATTTCAGCTTTGGTCCCTTTTGTTTTTTTTTTTCTTCGATAGCCCTTTACGTTCCGGGGTCACGGTAATGAGATAAGTCCCGCGACCAGCTTTGGTCCCTTAGAAAAATTTGTTCATAATGATGAGTACAACAACCCCATAAAGGGATCAGGACTAGAAAGATAGGGCCTTGTATACTGAGGTTGATATTATGCAACCATCCTAATGTGTACAGTCCCAATTATGGCATGAGCTATAGCATAACCATCCTCCCCATTAAACACCGATGTAGGGGCTACCGGGGACAATAAAACTATTTTTCCTATCTGTCCCAATGACGGGTGAAGAGCACCGGAAAAGATGGGAGCTCAGCTTTTATTTTTAACCATTGTCAATTAGCAAAGTTGGTTATATGGTTGACAGCTTCAAAGTATTGTCACCAAAACCCCAATGTCCTTTATAAATGCTAGCTTATGCCAACACGATGGCCCCTCTGAATACACTTGCTGATCAAGCACGGACAATGTGGGTCCGGATATCATAGTACTACTAGTAGTAGAAGAGCAGTGCCCCTTTGGTCACCGGTACCCTGCGGGTGTACCATGTATCTTAAATGGTAATGAACATCGACACTGTTAATTAACTTCAATATGATCATGGGAGAGTAAACTATGAGCTAACTTGTAAAAAAAATATTGATCATGAAAATCGGAGTCCCAACCTCATGATCGGTATTTTTTTTACAAGGTAGCTCAAATTTTTGTGTCTCGTGAAGTTTATTACCATTCTTGATTTTCATTACCATTTTAGTTATGCGGTAAACCCCCTGGTAAGACAATGAACCAGGGAAAAATGCAACAAACTTATGCCAGATCCACGGTAAGTGCAGGCAAGCCAAAGGACAAAACAAGATACTTTTTCAGTCATCAAGTTTGATATAAATAATAAAAATAATTTTGCTAAGTATTAAGCTTATTTTTAGACTTGTTTTTTTGTGGGTGGTGTTTCTATTGGCCTTTGGAGGATGGGCATAATTTATTTATTTATTATTTATGTACCTACTTAAATAATTAATATAAATACACACGGACTTGACTAAGAAATAAAGTACCTATAAATTAGAACTTAGGAACAAAGGTATAGTAAAAAAAAGGGAAAAGTATTTTGCTGTAAAGGAAAATAAAACATTCTAAAAAAATATTGCGTAACTAGTAAAATTAAATTTAAGCAAAGTTTGCATAATTCATATTATTATAATAAATGTGATTTTATTAAATATAGTTATAGATCTAAGCCAAAATTAAGACAACAAAAATTACTAAGATACATAGACGAGAAAAAATATTAATAGAATAATTATTCAACTGCATTGCAAAAAATTTAGTGTGAAAGTGATTGATTTCTTGATAGAAAAAAAGAAAAGAAACTACTCACGAATCCTCGATTTTCACGTCAAAGTAATGATCAACACCCTGATGCACCCACTTTCCACCAAATGGAATATTTTTCACATCATTTTTGTAAACACAAAAATAAACTCTCGAATTCATAATAGGCAAAATAATTTCAAGTTGTGTCTTCCACTGCGTTGTTAGCACCTCTTTCAACTCGTAATTAGCGAATATGACGTCACACTCACTACCCCCTAAACCTTCCACTGGGGTTAATCTCCATGAATAATGCCCGAGAAACTCACCACCCTTAATATTGAGTAAATATTTACAATTGTTCGTATCACATTTTTTGCTGTCCAGTTTTAACGATATTATCCGTGGTGCAGACGCATTATTAACAACAGCATGCACATGAAAAAATAAATACATCAATAAACCACAAGTCCGTATCACATTAAGCACTTGGGCCATTTTCGCGGAGCGCAAAATTGGTAAAGAAAACAAGATAAAATATAGCGTCGATCGCTACAGCGACATGTTTCCGTTTGACACAGTTTGACAGTTCGGCGGAGTTCGGCCGACGCGGGCAATTGTTGCCGGAACTGCAGTAGTTTGAAAAATATGTTGTCATATCCTGTTAAAAAATTGTAATAATCATTTAATAGTAAGCACATAACATAAAACAATATATAATTAAAATTAATAATATCTATAATTTTTTACATTTAAAATAAGTTATCAAAACATAAAACTTTTACATTAATTGCAGCGATGTTAGCTTTCAGAACAAACATTTTTCTAGCTTCCCGTATTATTACGTTTTTTTGTCTTTCTAGTCTATCTCTAAAACAATTTTTATCATACGAAAAGAAGTCAAGAGAAAGAAAGAAGTCAAAAGAAGTCAAGTTTATATTTCTGATTACTGACTTACAGAAGCAATCCCCAATCGTAATATTTTTTTTAACTTGTATTTTTGTGGGTTCTGATTACTGAATTACCTATGATCTGATGTTCTGAACGAATCTCTCAATTTTTTTTACGATGTTGGCTAACTTTATACTTCGGATACATCCAGATACACCGGGTACAAAAATAGAATGGACATTATTTAAACTAATGGCGAACAAATATATTGCCTAAAATATCTGTAGACATAACATTACTTAATTTTCTATTAAAATGAATTACACAGATTTTTGCGTAACATTATGTAACGTCAAAATATATCTTTGTGGATTTGATTGGAAGTGCGTATCCGAATATTACTCAGATAGAAAACTCACAAATTTTTCACTTCCTTGATTCATAAAATTCTATTTATTTCGTCTTACTCAGCTCAGGAAATAAATGCCAGTAAAGCGATACGAGCAATATGTATATTATATCTTTTAATTACATATCATTATTAGTGGTCGTTAGAGAACATGAAATAAATGTTGGTTACAGACAGTAATGAAAAGAAAGTGAGTGGAACATGACAATGACATGAACATGACACCCATAGTAGAACCGCGATCGGTCAGGGTCAGCGACCATTTGGCAAGACAACCAAAAGTCAAAAAACGAGTGTGTTGGCCCTATTTTTAGTGAAACAAAAATCAAATCGACAATTTCATTATTATAATGAGAGCGCCATTTAAATATTCATTTAACTAGTCGCATTCCGTGTCAAAGTGCACATTTCTATTGTTCTTTGTTACATCATGAATAACAATTTGTCGACGGCGAAGAATTGATTTTTGGTAGAGTAGAAATTAATGGAAATTGATATTATGGAGGTGCGAGGGGCTGGAGATGGGGCTGCAGCTGGGGAATACATTCGTCCTCCTTCGAAACGGTACTCCTGGGCCGAGGTTCGGCAGGCAGTACACGATTTACGAAAGGAATTATCATGTCTGTCAACTATGGTGCCTATTGCTATAAGTTTTCGAAAATTGGGCAATGGAAAGACGAGGATATATTTTTTGAGGAACCCACAGAATGGATGGGAAATTACACTTCTGTATACTGATGTAACACCAACTCAACAAACAAACAATTCCAGGTAAGTTGAAATAATATAAATTTAATTTTAGAATTCAGGTTTTTTTTTTAAATGTGAGGCTTATGGTGTTTCCCAATCAAAAGCAGCCTATTACAATCCACTGTGGGATCAATCAATGTATTGTAAATAAAATTATGAAATTGTAATGAGAATAATGTCTTCTTTTTTGTTGTGTCATCTAACAATAGAAATAATGTATAAATTATACTTACTAAATTTATCTACAAATAATCATGAATAGGCAAAATTTCATATTCATTTCGACATTCTATCTATAATTTATGGTGTCAGCTATTTATTTGCACTGCATCTATTTGCAGTTCTAATTTGTTTATGTAAATTATAGCTAAAGTGATATTATGACGAGTACAAATTTTACAATTTTATCACAATTTCTTATGAAATAGTGAAGTTTTCTTTGTTTTCAACATTTTATCACCTAGAATATTCTATGGTGTATTTTTTTTAAACTTTTTTTTTACTGTCTTTCAGTCGCTCTAGGTGACTATGCCAGCCCCATGGGGAATCACATATTAGATATTGAAAACTATGTATGATTAGGTGTCGTCATTCAACAGTTTCCTTGCCCACATAGCCATATGTAACAGAAAATCTTTCTACAAGCTTGCAACACTGGTTTTGACAAAATGATGTTTAGGTTTCCATTATTAAGATCCAAGTCGGGTTTAATCCGACATCTTAAACTGCAATACTGGTCACATTCCACCAAGGTGTATTACTTAAAAGTAGAAATTCATTTACTGCAAATAACCCAATTATTTTGCGAATAGGACTGTCAATTATTACTTAGCATGTACTTACACCAGTTGTTCTGAAAAATGTAATGTTTATGGACATTAATATTCATGATAATTAATAAATTGCAGTCATGTAAATTGTTTATTTTTTTAATAATTCAATTTCCTTTACATTTGTGTAATGAGAATTGGATTAAATTATAAACAATTTCATAGAAACTTTGTATTTTGGAGGATAAAATAAGTATAAAATTGACATTTTTAACTGCTCTTTAGTCTATTGCCCTCTCTATTCATTGGAATATGAATAACAAAGGCAGGTATAATTTAATAAACATTTAAAAATTAAAAAAAAATATTAGTAGAGGATAATGTTAAATCAGTAATTATTTCCTGTCTCTGTTGACAAAGCAATTGTTTATGATATAACCATAAAGTGTCCCTCACACTAGCAAGAATGTTCTTCAAAATTTTCTGCAAAAATATTAGGAAAATGGATCACTAGAATTTCTCCTGTATCGAGGGTACAGTTTATTCATGCTTCAGAAAATAGACGGGTCCGCAAAATTTTCTAATTATCAATAATCAATATCACACACAAAAACAACATCTTAATAATTTTGTGTAAAAGTTTTGTCAGTGTGGCTTCAGCTTTTATTGCTAAAAATAGGTCTTAGCCAAAATCACTAAACTTTCTACACAAAATGATACAGGACAAACTGCTTAACATTTCAAGAGAGAGAGAGAGAGAGGTAGAGCATAGCGGGACTTTCCAGTCTAAATTGGATCAGCCCAACTCCGAAACCTTTCAGAATATCATAGCTAAATGACGGTCTTTTGCAGTGTTGTGTTCCAAGTGAGCAAGGTCGCCAGTTAGTTGGCAATGCGCGACTGATGCCCCTGGTGTTGCAAGCGTCCGTAGATTACAGCAGTGGTGTGCACAGACATTTTCTACAGGCAAAAATAATTTTGTGTTATATTGTTAAATAAATTGATATTTGTGATTGGCCACCTCAGTCAAGACGACACACCCTGGCCACAATTATACTTAAAATAACGGATATAACAGACATATTAATGTTTGTATTACTTAATACTTAATTAATTATAGTAGGCCGTGTCTTTTTGTCTCATGGAGTGCACGCCACTGGGTTATGGTAACCGTTTATCATCAGGTGGACGGTATGCATGTTTGCCACAATATAAAAAAAAAATTGACGACACGGTTGGCGCAGTGGCTAAGCGATTAGCTTTCTGCGCTACGTGCCGCGGGTTCGATCCCCGCACGGAACAAATATTTGTATGATCTACAGATAGTTGTTTCGGGTCTGGTTGTGTGTGCATGTGACATGTATGTTTGTAAACTGTACCCTCGATACAGGAGAAATCCTAGTGAGGGGCAATGTTTTAAGAAAAAGAAAAAGAAAGAAATAATTAAAAAGCCATGCTTTCCGAGAATGATTCAATTTTCTTTATCAAACGACACAAAGAATCAGTCTAACCTTTATCTAACCGTTTTCTCTTTCAAAGTTCGCGTAGAGATATACTTTCTCTGTCATTTGGTGGTTATCTCAATAATTTATTGCCAAGGTATACAGTTAATCAGCCTTATAATTTATTGAACTGTATTGAGATGATAATAATTGTTTGTAAACAGATTGATTACATGTGTTTAGTTCGTTTCGTAATGTTATTATGTATTTATTATGCAAACACTTGCTTAGGATGACTTTTATTATGATTAAACCAGCGGGTCTATCGCGTAACTAAAATGGTAATGAACATCGACTCTGGTAATAAACTTCAATACGATCACGCAATTTTCCCTCACGCAATCACGCGTGAACGGCAGCTGCACCAATTGTCCTAATTCTTTTTTTGTTGTGTTTGTTATAATTGTAAGGAGAAGGTAGGTACGGTAGATAGGGTAGGTAGGTATAGTAGGTAGACAGGGTAGGTAGGTAGGTGGGTAAGTGGGTAGGTAAGTGTACAGAGGGCTAATTCACGTAATTTTAAGACGCGCCGATCGTATTGCAGTGTCGCTGGAACTTGACGCGAGCGTATCTCACTGAAGCTCAGAGGATACCAAATGGTAGAATAGGCGACATCGTCTCAATTGCCATAACGAAAGAAGAAGAAAAAGATTACCAAATGTGTTGTTTTGATCAATATTTTATTGCAACTGCGCGGCAACTGCACTTCTTTAGTTACGTGAATTAGCCTACAGTTCTTTTATTGGCGGTGCGAAGTTCGCCGGGTCAGCTAGTAGGTTATAAGAATAGCAAACTGACATTTGACAGCTTTGTGTTCGCTAACAACTTTTTACGTATCTCAAAAACTCTTCACTCATTACTTAAAAATCATTACAGGTTAGATTGGAAGCCTCTTATCGAGTCAAATGTGGCTCTAGGAGTGACATCAGGCAAATGGTCGCGCGAGGAGCAATTACTGTGGGAGAGGCAACGGGTTGCCGCGTGGGGCATCGCCTCGTACGAGCTACACCAGAGCACTGGCAGGATCATGTTCCCGTGTGCCTCGTCGCTGTTTGTAGCGGATGAAGGTCTGAGTCAGGTGAGACACCAGTCACTATTACTGTAGGAGAAGCAGCGAGGCGCCGCGTGGGGCATCGCCTCGTACGAGCTACACCAGAGCACTGGCAGGATCATGTTCCCTTGTGCCTCGTCGCTGTTTGTAGCTGATGAAGGTCTGAGTCAGGTGAGACACCAGTCACTATTACTGTAGGAGAAGCAGCGAGGCGCCGCGTGGGGCATCGCCTCGTACGAGCTACATAAGAGCACCGGCAGGATCATGTTCCCGTGTGCCTCGTCGCTGTTTGTAGCTGATGAAGGTCTGAGTCAGGTGAGACACCAGTCACTATTGAGGCAGCGAGGCGCCGCGTGGGGCATCGCCTCGTACGAGCTACACCAGAGCACTGGCAGGATCATGTTCCCGTGTGCCTCGTCGCTGTTTGTAGCTGATGAAGGTCTGAGTCAGGTGAGGCACCAGTGACATTTTACTGTGGGAGAGGCAGCGAGGCGACACGTGGGGCATCGCCCCGTACGAGCTACATCAGTGTGGAGGAACGAGGTATGGTGTCCTCCATTTAAAAGGGAGGATCCTCCGATCAGGCGATGTGATATTGCCTGGCGGACCAAAGCCTGACGGTTGATGTCGGACAGTTGTATGTGTTAGATACGATATTCTTTTTCCTTGCGCGATATAGGCCTCGTAATCTGATTGGTCGAATTTATATTTACGCGCCACTGTAGTTAGTTTGCTGCCTTGCTAGTAGTTATTCTTTGTGGCGATAGGTGTCGCTACAAGAGCACGGGTAGAATCATGTTCCCTTGTGCCTCGTCGTTGTTTGTAGTCGATGAAGGAAGTAAGGTGAGACAACAGTCACTATTGAGGCAGCGAGACGCCGCGTGCCATCGCCTCGTATTTTGTTTGTACATAAGTATCGGCACGCAGGCTTTCTGTATGCAAAAACTAAAATATCATGTTACACCCCATAAAACAGCTCTATATTCAAAGAGTTTCCTGGGTATGGCACCAAAAATATTTAATAAGCTACCCAAAAACATCAAAGCACAAGATAATTTAAATAAATTTAAGAAACTGCTTTCTGATTTTTTACTTGAATAGCATACTACTCTATAAATGAATATTTTGATGATAAAATTTCTGGTTAATGGTGTTGTTGTTTTAATGTAATATTTTTATCTATGAGTTGTCAAGTATTATTTACTAATAGTTATTTGTTATACAAGAGTGCAAAGTTGCTTTTTAACCGCGTGTTCAATTTTGATGACCGAGCAAGCGAAGGATTCTAAAATTGAATCACGAGCGCAGCGAGTGATTCAAAATTAGAATCCTGAGCGTTAGCGAGGGAATCAAAAGAACACGAGGTGAAAAATCTTTGCACTCGAGTGCAACACGTAACTTTTCATTCCACCTCAGCGAGGAAATGACTAAATGCAAAAAAAAAACGTTTAATTCACAAACTTAGTGCACACGATGTTCTAAATTCAATTTACTTTATCCTCTAGAGAATAAAAACGGCTTTTCCACTCAGATATTGAAGATTAAAAATACTCTTTCCGAGATGGTGGGATGAAAATATTATTTTATAAAATTATATAGATTCTTTAATTACTACCAAATATTTGTATGCCTTGCAAGGTGAAAAAATAATTGACGACACGGTTGGCGCAGTGGCTAAGCGATTAGCCTTCTGCGCTACGTGCCGCGGGTTCGATCCCCGCACGGAACAAATATTTGTATGATCTACAGATGGTTGTTTCGGGTCTGGTTGTGTGTGCATGTGACATGTATGTTTGTAAACTGTACCCTCGATACAGGAGAACTCCAAGTGAGGGGCAAAGTTTAAAAAAATAAACTTAATTTTCCACCAAGTTTGTAACTTTTACCTATGTTTTTAACAAATAAATTAGGTATTTTGATTTGATTTGTAATTTCCGTCAGTCTCCGCCGCTGGTGCCGCGCTCGCTGAGCACGGGCGGCGGCGCGCCGCTGACGCCGGCCATGTGCCCGCGCGCGCCCGAGCTGCTGGCGCACGCGGCGCGCGGCGACATCTGGCTGGCCGGCGGGCAGCTGCGGCGCCCCACACGACTTACCTACGCCTGCAGGGGACATGAACCAGAGCGGTGAGCACAGTTCCATCTTCTATCTTTATCTCATGTATTTTTATCCCCGACAAAAAAGAGGGTGTGTCTGTCTGTAGCATCGTAGCTCCTAAATTGATGGACCGATTTCAATGCAGTTTTTTTTAATTGAAAGCTAGTTTTATTGGGTATCATCTTAGCTTTGTTACATGAAAATCTGTTCAGCCGTTCAAAAGTTACAGCTCTTTTTCTAGTTGGAGTCGGGGGTTTTTGACGGTTAGGTTAGTTCAATGTTAGAAAGAGACATAAGGCTTATGACAAAAGATCAATCACAAACATGATTTAACTTGACAATACAATAATAAGTTGTTTTTGCCTGCCATAAGAAATGGCTGTGAATGCCACTGATCTTTGGTTACTATCAGAAGCCCAATTCTCGTAATTAATTTACTCTAAGACTGAAAGTTGACCAAACTGAGATTAATTGACAAAAAATCGGTATTCTACTACTTATATATGGTGGTTGTGTGTGCATGTGACATGTATGTTTGTAAACTGTACCCTCGATACAGGAGAAATCCTAGTGAGGGGCAACGTTTTATAAAAAGAAAAAAAAAAAGAACTTAAAGTTCAGTCCGATGTCAGTATGATTTCAATTCAATCTTCTTACAAACTCATTTCAATCTCATTTTTGACGTTTATGTATGGACGAGAATATCAATTTTATTATCTGTGTCGGTTTAAAGTGTTAGCAGAATACCGATTTGCCTATAATCGATTTCGACCTCAATACAATATAATTTCACGTTTGACGTTGTTTGTTAGGGTAGGAGTAGGTGAATACCATTTGTGACATTTATGACATTGGTAGTAGATCGGAACTATATTTTGAACATTTTTACGATTACGATTACGAGAATTTGGCCTCTGGGTTCAGTTTCCAATTTATCAGAATGTTTCTTTTTATATTCTCCATATAACTATTGGTCTTCAGGTTAGCAGACGACCCTCGTCAGGCAGGAGTACCCTGCTATGTGACACAAGAAGAGTTCTCAAGGTACACCGGCTTCTGGTGGCAGCCCCAGGCTGATGGTGAGTCTACCTTCGTAAATTTTAAATTAAAGTTTAGTTTTAGTATTAGAGTTCAAAACGGGGTATTTACCATGTTTATATCTTGTTTTGAGCTCCCGATATTTCGGCACTGTTGCAAGCGCCATGGTCACGGATAAACTAAAAGTATTTGCGGGTGGATGTTTATTGGCAGACAAAACAGTGCCGAAATATCGGGAGCTCAAAACAAGATATAAACATGGTAAATACCCCGTTTCGAACTCTAATACTAAAGTTAGTGACCATGACAGTTTAAAAACTTATAAAGTTTAGTTATCAACTTTTACATTCGTTCCGGAGATAGCTTAGCGCAGGGGTCACCAATTAGTTTTTTTTTTTTTTTTTAGTTTTAGCAACGGACACTGAATCACTCTGCAAATTTTGCGCACTACTTAAAAAAATATCATGTATATAATAATAACTTGACGACACGGTTGGCGCAGTGGCTAAGCGATTAGCCTTCTGCGCTACGTGCCGCGGGTTCGATCCCCGCACGGAACAAATATTTGTATGATCTACAGATAGTTGTTTCGGGTCTGGTTGTGTGTGCATGTGACATGTATGTTTGTAAACTGTACCCTCGATACAGGAGAAATCCTAGTGAGGGGCAATGACTAAAAAAAAAAAAAAAAAAACGTGTTACTTGTTGTTTCAGATGATGTCTTCAGGATAGTGTATGAGGAAGTAGACGAGAGTGAGGTGAAGATCTTCAGTTTTCCTTCCTCGCAGAGCAGCAGCGGAGAAGTCGAGGAGTTCAGGTCAGTAGCAGCAGGGACCAGTGCCGTAGGGTCGGCTGCCAGTGTCGTAGTAGCAGGTACCAGTGTCGTAGGGTCGGCTGCCAGTGTCGTAGTGGCAGGTACCAGTGTCGTAGTGGCAGGTACCAGTGTCGTAGTGGCAGGTACCAGTGTCGTAGGGTCGGCTGCCAGGGGCACAGACCTCAAGGGGCGCACTCACAGACCACGAGCATATTTAGGGCTCAATTGTGGAGAGGAGGAAAGTCGCGCGGCGCGCAAAGAAAGAAAGAGTATTTATTTGACACAGCACAAAAACGATTTTAAAGATAAGTTAACAGAAAAGTAAAATAAAATAAAATAATGTATATTATGTACCTAGATATTATGTGTTTTGAATTACTTTGGTTCTACTTAAGTATATAAACCTCACCTATTATTAATAATGACTAGTGGATCTACCATTTTTTTGTCTCTGCATCACCCTAAGGTTGTCTGGCAGAGAATGCCTTAGGCATTAAGACCGCCGCTGTACATATTTGTATGAAAAGCATTAAATAAATAAATAAATAAAATTATGTAAAACAAAAATAAAAATATTTATCTTAAATAAAATGGATTGTACGTCGCAGCTGTGTCAAAAAGGCTTCCGCTCAGCATATGCTGCCGCGCTGCGAGTAACCCGACAGCGCTGGTTTTCAGCGGCCACATCGAGTGACAGTATGTGAACAAGCGCAAAGCAAAGCGGTGTGTCGCTTTCTCGCTCGCTCTTCATAAACAGAAATATGCGCCTTTCTCCGCGTTGCGCGCCGCTTTGCGCTCCGCGCGATGTTCCACCTCTCCATAATTGAACCCTAAGAATTTTGGCGCTAACACAAAATTAAAACACTTTTTGATGTTTTCAATTATGCTAATTTGGGGTGGTGTGGTGTGGTCTAAAAGAATTAAAAAAAAAGTAATTGTGTTGCTTTTCTTTTTAACCCCCGACAAAAAAGAGGTGTTATAAGTTTGTAATGTGTATAGTACGCGCAAATCTTTATGAGCCCTCGAACTCTCCCTCTCTCCTTCTAGCACCTATTAATAGTACGCTTATTATAGGTGCTAGAGGGAGAGAGAGAGAGAGAGTTCAGAGCTCAGTTCAGGGCTCATAAAGATTTGCGAGTACTATATCTGTGGATCTGTGTATCTGTCCGTGACATCGTAGCCTCCAAAACGGATGGACCGATTTCAATGCCTTTTTTTTGCTAATTGAAAGCTAGTTTAATCGGGTATCATCTTAGTTATGTTTTGTGAAAATCAGTTCAGCCGTTCAAAAATTACAGCTCTTTTCCTAGTTGGGAATCGGGGGTTTTTGACGGTTAGGTTATGTGTTATGGGTTGTAAGCTTGAAATAAATGTTTTTTTTTTTTTGTTAGACAAAAAAATTAATTGTTGAATGTTGCCCCCCAGATTCCCCCGCGCTGGTACTCCGAACGCCAAGTCTTCATTAAAGATGGTGACCTTCAGGCTACAGAAGGCCGCTCCCACCACAGTCCTGGATTACTACCAGGAGGGCGCCGCCGAGCATTGTAAGTAAATTCGTTCGTCGTTTCGTTTGTTCTTATTCTTATTCTTATTCTTAATAATAAAATACCTTATCTTTTCGCAAGAAGACCAGTAGACTAAAAGATATCAATATCTAAACTAATATTATAAAGAGAAAAGATTTGTTTTTTTGTATGTCTGTTTGTTTGTAATGGATAAATTCAAAAACTACTGGACCGATTTTAAAAATTCTTTCACCAGCAGAATGCTATATTATCACTGAGTAATATAGGCTATAATTTCTAAAGATATCCCGCTTGCGAAAGCTAGGTTTGATAAATTATTAAAAATTAACTAGATTCTGAAGAAAAAGAAAAAAAAATTGTTTCTTAAAATACATAAATTTTCTCTAATTATAATAGATGATAATATTCATCCTAAGTTATTAATAGATGAAAATGCTACTAATTTTCGCATTTCGTAATGAATATTTTTTAACAATGAAAACAAAATTAGATTAATTGAATTACATAATAATCAATCTTTTATAATTATTATAATTTATTTACGTTTAAAACCACATTTTTATTTTTTTCAAATTATCATTTTTCAGCTTAGTTTTACACTGTTGCCATCCTAAAATTGTATTCTCTGTCTATGCACCTGTCCTCTTCTTAGTATCGATGTCTATCATTCTAGTGCGTCTTGTGTTTGTGGCAAATAAATGATATTTCTTTCTTTCTTTTCTTCTTTCTTTCTAAAATAAAAATACACAAAATAGTACTACCCATACCCATTTGTTATTTTAGATAAATATTTTTTTTTTTTTTCTTTTACATGTTTTATTCTTTTATTTTTTGTTACTTTATCTTTAAAATTGTTTTTGTGCTGTGTCAAATAAATACTTTTTTCTTTCTTTCTTTCTTTTTACTAGTAAGCAATTGTTAAAAAATAAAGTACGTTAAAAAGTAAAAAGCAAGTAGTTTGTTAGAAATTCTGTAACCTTTTTTAACTACTTTTTTTTTGTTCCATGTCAGCTGGTGATATGACAAACGGCTGCATGGAGGTCACTGACATCCGGTGGTACGAGCTACGGCAGCCGCTGAAAGACAGCTTTCCCTGGTTCGAGTACCTCGTGAGGGTTGGATGGACGCCTGACGGACACTTGTGAGTTATTATTTTATATTGTACAAGTGTTTTTATATGTATAGATTAAGGGATAATAAACAACTGCTGTTAGTTTAACTGTATGGATTGGATGAATTATTGTAGATGTATTAAAATTGTATAAAACTTTGGAAAACTTTTTTTTTTTTTTTTTTTTTTTTTATTGAATGCATAGACAGAACAGAAAGAATTAGCTTGAATGCGTAACAAAACCAGTGTTGCCACTTGACACAGATTATAATATGCACAGATTAGTAAAGAGACTATTGCTTATGAACGATATAATAAAAAACTTGAGATAATAGTTTGTTGTCCGTAACAACTACAACATAATTATATTATATAAGGTGTTAAAAAATTAACTCTAAAATTTCGTGAAGTTGTTGTACTCACCATTATGAACAAATTTTACAATGAACACATTACCCTCATTTGCGTCGCGCAGTCGGGTAAAAATGAGGAGAAATGGTGATTACTATAGTATTTGCAAATTTTTATGAGCCCTGTACTGAGCTCTGAAGTCTCTCTCTCTCTCTCCCTCTAGCACCCATAATAAGCGTACTATTATAGGTGCTAGAGGGAGAGAGTTCAGAGGGTTCAAAAAGATTAGCGCTTACTATACCAAACACCTCAATTTTATCTTCTAATCAAACTTTATTGTATTCGAGTATTATCTGAGTTCGAACCCGACCCGCAGCTCTGACTTTTCGAATTCATATGCGGATTAGATTTAATAATAATAATAATAAATCGTATATTTCAAGTAACCAGACTCATTTTTGTTAGTACTAGGTGCAGAAAAAAAAATAACCTATGTTAGTATTAAAAACTCGAAACAAAATGCCACAATGTCTTGCCCGCGAATCACCGCTGCACCACTCCATGTGTTCAAGCTTCGACCAACTTCATTTGCCTTTTGGGTACCTGGCAACACAGTCCGCGTCATAGACGTTTTAAAAAGTAAAACTTTGACATAAGCAAAAAAATCTTGTCTATGAATAACGCTTGCAACTCGCCACGCTACTAACTTTATTATTTTTTGTAAAAGCAAGAGAAATACATTTTATTCATTTATACGCTTCAATTTTCATTCCTGCACTTCCACCAAGCACCATCACCGCTGCGTCAACACCATGAGAGATGGCACAGCAGCGATTCATTCATTAAGAAAGAAAAGAAAAAAAGAAAGAAAAATCATTTAATTTGATTAATTTAATTTGATTTGGATTATCACTTGTGTTAACGGTGAAGGAAAACATCTTGAGGAAGCCTGCACACCTAAGAGAGCCCCATAAAGTTCTCGATGGTGTGTGTAGTCCGCCCGCACTAGGCCAGCGTGGTGGACTAAGGCCTAACCCTTCTCATTCTGAGAAGAGGCCCGTGCCCAGCAGTGGGACAGTAATGGGCTGGATATACAGGTTGTCCCAAAAATCGCAAGTCAAGCCGGAAACAGGTGATAGGCGGGTGGTGACAGATATCAGAATAAAAAATAAAAAAATCGTGCTCATATACTTTTAAAATTATAGATATTAAAAAATATCGAGAAAATTGATACCCAGTGATCTTTCAGGTACTGGGACTACTACAAATATTTACTTACCTTTATTTCTTTTTTCACACAAAAAAATCACAACAGCCACCTGTTTTTCTCGATATTTTTTTAATATTTATAATTTTAAAACTAAGACTTTTTAAATTATTTTCTAATAGCTGTAACCACCTGGCATATCACCCATTTCCGGCTCAACGTTGATTTTCGGGACACCCTGTATATTTTTGTTTTTTTCTTTGTTTTCAGCGTCTGGGTGCAGTTACTGGACCGTAAACAACAGCGGTTAGAACTAGTCCTGATCCCGCTGGCCCAGTTCTCTTCACCGGCTTTGTATGATCACGCGCCGGACGAGCTGTGTGTGAGACACGTGTGTGAACAGCCAATCACTGACCAGGTAAGCTGGAGGCCCTACCTTTACAGTCCCGAGCCCTTTAAGGGGTAATTGTTCTCATCATTATGAACATCTTTTACTATTGGACCAACCCTGAAATTGAGAATAAAATAACAGCTTCGGTTGGCGCAGTGGCTAAGCGATTAGCCTTCTGCGCTACGTGCCGCGGGTTCGATCCCCGCACGGAACAAATATTTGTATGATCTTCAGATAGTTGTTTCGCGTCTGGTTGTGTGTGCATGTGACATGTATGTTTGTAGACAGTACCCTCGATACAGGAGAAATCCTAGTGAGGGGCAATGTTTTTCTAAAAGAAAAAAAAAAAAAAAAAAAAAAAAACTAGTGCGGAGGGTAGTTGACTAATTTGTTTGTCATATAACTAGCCAATAAATTACTAATATACCTATACCATGGTCGCGGGACTTATCTCATTACCGTGACCCCGGAACGTAAAGGGCTATTGAAGGAACACCGTGGATTTTAGTCAGTACAAGTCTAACAGTCCCTCCCGCCCTGCCCGGGGTGGGAGGACTCATTTGATGATTTTACCACGCTAAAAATAAATAAAAAATACCTATACCATCATTTGATTGCAGAATTGTTATGTGTCATCAAATTGTAAACCTAGGCTAAGTTAAAAAGAAATAAAATGTATTTATTATTATTATTAATACTGACATCGCGAATAAAATAACAGCTCAAGAATAAGAATAAGCTTCTTCTTTACATAGTATTATAGTCTGTCAAGAAAGTCATGAAAAGGATTGAGGGCGCCACTGTATATTCTCTTGTTTATTTTTAATATATTAATGCCGAAAACATTTTTTTATCACAAAAAATCTACACAGAATAGTAAAATTAACACATCGTTGTACCCAAACTGACTCCTACGGTACTTATTTAGGGTTGCGAGGGAAGAAGAATTTTAGTTCCTTCAAAATCCTTTTCATGACTTTCTTGACAGACTGTAAATAAAGTCGCTTTCCGCGTCTGTCTATCTGTCTGTATATCCACTAACTCCTACAAAACCTCGCTACGGATTTTGATGCGGTTTTCAGTTTTTCACCATGATCTTAAGCATTTCTTCCGGGAGGTATTATATGTATAGTACTTTCAAATTTAATGTAAGGTTAGTAGAGAAATACATACGACCACCGCTATCATCACTATGAACATGTATCTATCAGTGGCGAAGACTCCATACAACCCGATTCCCATCGGCTTCCCTTTAGAAATTGGATAATGCATAGACCAACGTAATATTGTATTATTTACTCATCCCAACTGACAAAAAAAGGCATGTTATTCAGTTAGGTCGAGCTCTTCCAGACGTATGGATTTTTGTCTGGCCGCTGTGTTTTTTGTGGAAGACATTTGGGACGGCTTCCCCTTTGAAAAATTTCACCCTTCGCCATTGGTATTTATTAATATTTTCTTGTTTCATACCTTTTCAGTGGTCGGTTTTTAGTTTTTGAACTAAATTTTTTTTATAGTTTTGATTAGACTATGTAGAGATTACATTTATAATTAGTATTATAATTAAAACAGGAACTATTATTGGGAAGCTAAGAACTAAGGTATTTACATACATAGACTAAATATTTACAAATAAATTAAAAATTAAAGATAAATAAAAACAAAGAGAGAACACTTAGGCGGCGTCAAAGTACTCCTCCGCGTCGCTGTCATCCGGGAACGTGCCCAGAAGACTGGCAGCATTGCCACGTTGAATGGCAATGCTAATTCTTTGGCCAAAGAAAGAGCCAGCCCTCTGGTCACGCGAAGTGTCGACCAGACGGCGAGAGATTTCTTTAAAAAGGTGACGCGCACTCGGACCCCATGACCCGAGCGTTTCGACCCCAAATGGCTCAAATCTGTAACAACCATTAAGGTTACAGTATTTGCGCCGCTTGAGGGTCTCAGATTAGAGTATTAGAGTTAATTTAGTATTAGAGTTCAAAACGGGGTATTTACCATGTTTATATCTTGTTTTGAGCTCCCGATATTTCGGCACTGTTGCAAGCGCCATGGTCACGGATAAACTAAAAGTATTTGCGGGTGGATGTTTATTGGCAGACAAAACGGTCTACCCTCCTTCTGTTACGTTTTGAGCGCTCGGGTCCGGTACCACTATTACTTAAAAACTTCTTTTTTTTTTTTTTTAAACATTGCCCCTCACTAGGATTTCTCTTGTGTCGAGGGTACAGTTTACAAACATACATGTCACATGCACACACAACCAGACCCGAAACAACTATCTGTAGATCATACAAATATTTGTTCCGTGCGGGGATCGTACCCGCGGCACGTAGCGCAGAAAGCTAATCAGTTAGCCACTGCGCCAACCGTGTCATCAAATGTCGTGTCGTTTAATGTTTTTATAGTTCAGATTAGGCTGTAAATATTACATTTATAATTTTTATTTTATTTCCAGCCGATTCAGGACATCCAGATTCTAGTCTCAGAAACAGCGCCAGACGCCTGGATTAACGTTCATGATATCCTGTACTTTCTGCCTTCAACTGATTTAGAGATGAACTTCATCTGGGCGAGTGAGGAGAGCGGACACCTGCATTTGTACTTAGTAACGTGCGCGTTGACGCAGAAGAGCAGCGCGCCACATAGATGTGAGTAAATGGTAGAAAATTCATTGTTGGTAGAAAATAGTAGAAATTGGTAGAATTTTAATTGTACTTAGTAACGTGCGCATTGACGCAGAAGAACAGCGCGCCACATAAATATGAGTAAATGGTAGAAGTTTTATATTTGGTAGAAAATGGTAGAATTTTACATGTTGTGGCCAGTGACCATTTGGTAACGAAATTGTTTTCTTTTATTAGTAATTTATATTTGGTAGAAAGTAGTAAAAATGGTAGAATTTTCATATAGTGGCCAATGACAATTTGGAAGCAAAATTGTTATTTTTATTAGAAAATACCTGTTTTCTTCGTAAGATGTAGTAGAAATGGATGAGGCTACATGAAATAGACGGGAAAATAGAAATTACGAGTGATTGTACGCTCGACTCATGAGTGGTCGGTTTAAATCTAGGCATTTTCTAACCACCGACAAAAAGAGGGGTGTTATAAGTTTGTAGTGTGTATGTGTAGATCTGTCTGTGTATTTTTTAATTGAAAGCTATAGTCCGCGTGGAACTAGTTGGCCGCGCCTTAGGTGGGGACGGGGGTGAGGGCGGCGGGTTGCCTAGTTTTGACGGCGCCGTACTGAGTAATGACAATGCGCCCCCGCCCCTTCATCCCACCGCTCACATACCTAAAGCGCGGCCAATTAGTTCCGCGCGGACTATAGTTTAATTGGGTATCATCATAGCTATGTTTCATGAAAATCCGTTGCACCGTTCAAAAGTTACAGCTCTTTTTCTAGTTGGAGTCGGGGTTTTTGACGGTTAGGTTATTTAACTTGTCCGTTTGTCCACAGCTGTAATTGAGATGATCACGGAGGATGAGAGCAATGCGGTGGGTCCTAACATGGTCAGTAAGGAGCCCATCACTGCTGGCGAATGGGAGGTCATGGCGAGGAAGATATGGGTGAGGATTGTTTACCATACCCGTGACACCCCCCCTCTTTTAACCTGCAAATCTGTCCATCCTAAGGTTGTTTGGTAGAAATCGCCACGTGCGATAAGACCGCCCTTTGTACATTTCTTTTTCTAATTACTGTATCTTTTCTTCTATTACTGGTGTGCAATAAAGTGTATTGTATTGTATTGTGACATTCTATCTATACAGGTTTCCCAGGAAACCTGTACCAGCGAAGGTCTGTGGTCAGGGGACACTAATACTCATCGATTGAACCCCCATGTATGTTCTACGATATTTTGTAGTTTTCGAGAAATTAATTATTTTGTAATATTTTCTCCGAAACAGAATTTTTTATCTTGTGATCATATTCTGAGCTACTAGTAGTTAGAATTTGGTTATTTTCTGTTTTTAACAGGTGAACACACATTCTAGCCATAATACTGACAAGAAAAATCTCAAAGAAACGCCACTCAGAAAAAGTTATAACTAAAACCGCCTACAATTTTGAAAAATCTGAAAATATTACAAAATACATAATTAATTTCTCGAAAACTACAAAATATCGTAGAACATACATGGGGGTTCAATCGATGAGTACTAGAGTCCCCTGACGACAGACCTTCGCTGGTACAGGTTTCCTGGGACACCCTGTATATTAATACGCGAAGAGAAAACTTTGTACCCTTTTTTAAGCATATTGCGCGCACGGAGGAGTGAGATTTGGCATAGTTAAAGTTTTACTACAGAATTAATAACAAAACATTTCTTTGTTTTATTAGATAAAAGTCACAACTTCTAAACTAATGATTTTCGCGGAACATTATGTTGCGTTTAGATGAATCCAAGGGATGACATTGAACCTAAAATTTTTTTTGGGCCACTATAAATTGGCCACCTTGTATAATTATAAATCCAAACTTAGTTTCAGTCATATTTATTTATTAAGGATTTTTAATAATATATTTTTTAAATTAACTTTATTGATACTATGTAGGAAAGTACATTCCACCTTCTTCCACAGGTAGACACGACCCGCCAGCTGGTGTACTTCGTAGGGCTCCGCGAGACGCCGCTGGAGCGCCACCTGTACGTGGCGCCGCTGGCACCGCCGCGGCCGCACGCGGTGCAGCTGCTCACCACGGTCGGGCACTCCTGCGCCGTCGACATCGACGAGGTGAGACACGCAGCTTACACGCAGTTGCTACGACATGTTGTCGAGGCGAGATTTTTAATAGTATCACACGACTATTTTAATACCTAGTTATGTGCAGTTTTATACACTACTTTATCTATACTCATGCAATAGGTAGTTAACACATTAATAATGTAAATTGTAAATAAACAAAATGGCGCTGGAACTCGCCGCGCATGCGCCCTGGCCGCGCCACCATAGACAATGTACGGCTGCTATAAAAATTTAATTGAAAACTCCTTAGTGGAACCTAAGTTTACTACATAGATTTATTAAACAGTAGTATATTATGTCTATGGTGTACTATAATAGGAAAAAAGTTATTTTATAGCATTGTTTTGTTAGAAAGAAAGAAGAAAGAAAGAAAAATAATTTTATTCCGTACGGGATAATGACGGCGCCACATTCACAATAGACAAAACACAATAAAAAAGAAATAGGTACACTAATTCTAATAAAAAATTGAAAACATGCCGCCGAGCATGCCCGTACCGAAAAGGTTACCAACTCAGCATATGCTGGATGTGAGACACCCAGCGCTGATTTTCAGTTGGCACCCCCTGCAGTGACACACGGACGTAGGTAAGTGAATAGATAATAAGTAGATATAAAATATAATATTGGTTCACAGTATATAATTGAAATATAGATATAGATCATTAATAAAAATATGTAGTAAATTAGATAAGGTATGTGAATATTCTGATGAATTACTAAAATAATAATAAATAGTTGTATTTGACTCGTTTACAACAGTCAATCACCATCCAGCACAATAACCGACCAATAGTAAGCGGTGGTACGCACTTCCCGCTGAGATGAGAGCATTTTTGACTCGTCTATACGTCGCGTCGTATATAGTCACTCTTAGTTTGAAAGTCACTCTTTTTGTTAGGAAAACTGTATCACAATAAAACTTTTTAATTTTATTATAGTTGCATGTGCATAAAGTCTGTCATTATAGTATTATTTTTGAAATAATTAGAACTTTACGATATGAGGCTAAAATAATATTGTTCTACAGGACTGCACAATGGCGGTGATTACATCATCTAACATCAGCAGCGTCCCCGTGACGCGGGTGTACCGCATCACCACATCACCGCCCCGCTTGCACGTACAGGGCACCATCACCGACCGACCACCTTCTGGTAAGTGGACTTGTAATGTTACCATATTATATTGATGCCTGGACAACAAGAAATCACCCTATCTAGGGGCCTAAAAAGGCCACATTGAGCAATTCATTTAATGATCTGCTTAGTAACTGTCAAACAGATGATTACTGAATATGAACCTTATGCGGATGACATTAAGAGTCGTCAATTAAGTAGATATTTTGACATTCGTAATATGAATCATATTATGATTCATCTAAAGCGGCCTTTTTAGCCCCCTAGTACTATAATATTATAAAGAGAAAAGATTAGATTTTTTGTATGTTTGTTTGTTTGTAATGGATAAACTCAAAAACTACTAGACCGATTTTAAAAATTCTTTCACCAGCAGGATGCTACATTATCAGTGAGTAACATAGGCTATAATTTATAAAGATATCACCCGGGCGAAGCCGCTGGCGGAAGCTAGTAAATTATGTGTCCTCCCCACTAAGTCGAATTTTCGTTTTGTTTTGGAGTGAATTTTAGTACTGCGGTTGCATTTGGGAACGGACACTGAAACACTGCAAATTTTGCGCACTATATTAAAAATTATCCTGTATATTTAAACACTGTTTATTAGGTAACTTGCAAATGCATAAATATGTTAAAAAATCAATAATAAAAGTTGTGAAAAGTGCTATAATGAAAGATTTATTAAAAAATTATACCTTTGTTGACAAAATATCTTTATTTATTTATGTACACACATGAAAAGACACAGAAAACATTAAATAGGAGAACAAAGTACAAAGTTACTGCTTATTTCACAAAATAAATCTCTTCCAGCAGACCTGCGAGAGTAGAATTTAAAACACGAAATGTAGAGACAGCGATGTACAAGAATAGTATAGAAAAAATCTACAAATTAAATATTATAATAAATACTAGTTATAATAAATATAAACATACCTAAATCAAATACCTCCATAAAACAAAAATATACATAAATAAACTGCGTACTACTACTTTATTATAAGTATAGATTACGTAAAACAGAACGTTATTTCAAACACGTCATCGAGTTTATGACGTCACTCCTTCGTGTTTCCTTGGTAACCATATTCACACGCTATGAACGATCGTTGCAATGACGTCATCTCACGTGACTGTGTTTTGCCGCTAACATTTTGAAAGTCATATTTTAATCCCCCGACAAAAAAGAGGGGTGTTAAAAGTTTCTAGTGTGTATCTGTGTGTCTGTCTGTGGCATCGTAGCTCCAAAAACGATGGACCGATTTCAATGCAGTTTTTTAAATTGAAAGCTAGTTTAATTGAACTAGCTTTCAATAAACTTTGCTTTACTTTGTGCTTTGAATGAATGTTTTTAGCTTTTAATGATGATTCCCAATTGGGAATCATCATAGCTATGTTTCATGAAAATCTGTTCAGCCGTTCAAAAGTAACAGCTCTTTTTCTAGTTGGGAGTCGGGGGTTTTTGACGGTTAGGTTATTATTTGTGACATTTTAGTTGTGTTCCTAACAGTGAGCAAGGTCGCCAGTGCTCCTTGGGGGAGCGGAGTAGGGGGGGACCCCTATTTGCTAACACAACACTAAGCGAGACGCGGAATTCGACTGATGCGTAAATTATAAATTAAACTTTAATTATCAACATTATTTTAAGAAAGGTAGGGCATATCGGGACTTTCCGCTAAAAATAGTTTCTGTCTGACTGTGGAAGTACCTCCACCTTGCAGAATATCGTAGACAAATAACACTGCTCTTGTGCAGTGTTGTGTTGCTAACGGTGAGCATGGTCGCCTGTGCTTGGGGAAGTAGTAGTAGGGCGAGTGATGCGTCTGGTGTTGCCAGCGTCCACAGGTTACGGTAACCGCTTACCATCAGGCAGGATGTGTTTGTTTGCCACCTTAGGGACTATCCATAAAGTACGTCACACGTTAAGGGGGGGGGGGGGGGGGTCGACGAAGTGTGACATTATGTGACAAGAGGTTGGAGGGGTCCTAAGTTTCGTGACGTCACATTTCAAAATCATATTAAAAAATAATTTAAATGAAATTAAAACTAATTTCGGAACTGCTGTTTTAATTTAATAATTTCTAGATGTAAAATTGCAAAATATGTGACGTCACACTAGGGAGGGTCTCATAAATGTGATCAACTGTGACAAGGACGGGGGAGGTACAAATAAAAAAATCATGAAATTAGTGTGACGTACTTTATGGATGTGACTATACTTCATTTGAAATAAGATTAGAAATTGTAATAAACCTTTTTTACAGTTCGTTCAACCGATTTTGACTTCTATTCCGTTGGCATAAGGATGGCATTAAAAGCAAAAACGTGGTAACAATACCAACTATTTGCTGCAGCTGCCATTTGTCATGCCACTAACGCAATAGAAGTCAAAATCGGTTGAATGGACTGTAAAAAAGGTTTATTTAAATTTCTAATCTTATTTCAAATGGAGTATAAGTGGTATAAATAAAATCCTTCTGCATGAAATAAAAGCGTTGAACTAGGCTATCACTGTATATACAGGGTAGAATAAGACCAGCATTTTGTTTCAGAGTCGTTAGAGTGTCGAAGCTTCAACGGATCGTGGGACAGTCGGTCGGGAGACGGCGATGACACAGATAGCGAGAACGGATTGATAGTCCGAGGTAAGACTAGATAGACAAGGGGTTCAAAGGGGGTAGAGGCCCAAAATTTTTACTGTTCTCAATTCGCATGTACATTTTTTATGTATGTTGGTAATGCGATTACTGAACGATTACGATGTTGAGAATTCTTGAAAGGGTGTACTCTCTAGGTGGTCCCATTTAAATTTGGTGAAGATCTGTCACTTGCGAACGCATGTTTATGTATTGTTTATGCCACTCAAAATGAAACATATAATAAAGTTTGAATAAAAGGTAAAAACCGACTTTAAAAAACTAAAAATTATAAAATAATATTCTTAGAAATCTTAACAGCTTCTGAAATCGGGGCCTTTAATTCTTCAATGCACCTAGCTTGTTAGTGGCTCCGACTTCAGAAGCTGATAGATTTTTTTAAAGTTTATATATTATCATGCCTCTTTCCTGTCTAAATTGAAAATGCCCACACTCAACGTCGCAATTCTAAACTAATATTATAAAGAGAAAAGATTTTATTTTTTGTATGTTTGTTTGTAATGGATAAAATCAAAAATTACTGGACCGATTTTAAAAATTCTAGAAGTAGTAGAATCACTAGAAGAATCACTAGTAGAATCGTTCATAAAGTAATTAAAAAGTAGGCATAAGGTCACGAACGTAGACTTCATCATCATGTAAACGTCGAGGCAGTCCAGCTCCTCGACCACACGGATATAGTTAAAAGACTTAAAAGAACAAAACCGTTCGAGTTAGTGTTTAGTGATAGTGAATAAGTGAAATGTAGTACAAGTGCTACCTATTAAAGAACACATGAACAAAGTGTCTTCGCCTTAACAGAGACAATAATAAAAGTGCTATTGGACACAATCTTAGTTTAATTCAATTACATAGTTTAAGTTATAATTAATTTACTTATTAACTTATTACAAGGTTAGATTGTAATAAGATTAGGGTGTATCCCATAGGATTTTCCTGGTCCAAGGGTACATCATAATGTACCCTAGGACCAGGATAATAAATTAATAGTTATAATAAACCAGCAGAATGCTATATTATCACTGAGTAACATAGGCTATAATTTATAAAGATATCACGCAGGCGAAGCGTTCGTCGCATCATTGTTAAAAATATCAGGAGATAACTTCGACTTTTACTTTTCTAAATCGTAGAAAAATCGTTAGATTTCGGTATTTTGGTGTAATAAATCGATATCGATATCGAAATGTGGTGTCCTGTCCTGTGTACCACATCGAGGCTGATGTCCAGGGTGCGCCGATCTCATATCTGGTCACTCGTGGCGGTTTTTGTATCCTATTAGGTTAAGCTGGCAGTAGAGTTCCATGTTACTATAGTCCGCGCGGAAGTAGTTGGCCGCGCCTTGGGTGGGGACGGGGGTGAGGGCGGTGGGTTGCTTATTGTTGACGGCGCCGTACTGAGTAATGACAAAGCGCCCCCGCCCCTCCGTCCCACCGCTCACATACCTAGGGCGTGGCCAACTAGTTCCGCGCGGACTATAGCTCGATTGGGTCGGTACATTGATATATCGATCGCGCGGTCGTGTGCAGCGGCTGAACAGTAGAACAGAACAGAGGCGGCGCGGTGCCTCGGTCCCCTCGCCCTCGCGATATTTGTCCCCTCCGGGGATCGAACCCGCGACCCATAGCACCAAAAGTCAGCCGTGCTGTCATTGTACAACATTAGCTCTCGTTCCAGAACGTTCGCTCAGCATATCAGACATCCCGCCGCCGCAGATCTTCGAGACGCGCCTGTCGTGCGGCGTGGCGGCCTACTGCACGCTGTGGCGCTGCGGCCGCCCGGGGCGCAGCCCCACCGTGCTGCACGTGTACGGCGGGCCCGAGGTGCAGACTGTCACCAACAGCTACAAGGTGAGAGGTGCACGTGACACATGGGGCCATGCGGCCGCCCGGGGCGCAGCCCCACCGTGCTGCACGTGTACGGCGGGCCCGAGGTGCAGACTGTCACCAACAGCTACAAGGTGAGAGGTGCACGTGACACATGGGGCCATGCGGCCGCCCGGGGCGCAGCCCCACCGTGCTGCACGTGTACGGCGGGCCCGAGGTGCAGACTGTCACCAACAGCTACAAGGTGAGAGGTGCACGTGACACATGGGGCCATGCGGCCGCCCGGGGCGCAGCCCCACCGTGCTGCACGTGTACGGCGGGCCCGAGGTGCAGACTGTCACCAACAGCTACAAGGTGAGAGGTGCACGTGACACATGGGGCCATGCGGCCGGCCGGGGCGCAGCCCCACCGTGCTGCACGTGTACGGCGGGCCCGAGGTGCAGACTGTCACCAACAGCTACAAGGTGAGAGGTGCACGTGACACATGGGGCCATGCGGCCGCCCGGGGCGCAGCCCCACCGTGCTGCACGTGTACGGCGGGCCCGAGGTGCAGACTGTCACCAACAGCTACAAGGTGAGAGGTGCACGTGACACATGGGGCCATGCGGCCGGCCGGGGCGCAGCCCCACCGTGCTGCACGTGTACGGCGGGCCCGAGGTGCAGACTGTCACCAACAGCTACAAGGTGAGAGGTGCACGTGACACATGGGGCCATGCGGCCGGCCGGGGCGCAGCCCCACCGTGCTGCACGTGTACGGCGGGCCCGAGGTGCAGACTGTCACCAACAGCTACAAGGTGAGAGGTGCACGTGACACATGGGGCCATGCGGCCGGCCGCACACTGGAACGGTTCGTACAAATGAGCGGACATAGGAATCTTAAAGAACGATTAATCGATTTCTGAAAAACTAAAGATGCCAATGTATTCCGCTTAATGATTTTATTCGAAAACAATCATACACATTTGTTGATTAGACTTCAATTTTAGAAGATATTTGACAAAAACTGATTTCAATGTATAGAAAACTACTTTAAAAATCAAATTTCTTGCGATTCCCGCATATTTTCGTGTTTCAGTGATTATAGTGATTTTGTATGAACTATTTGCGAAATATGGGCCAAACATTCTAGGTACCTCTAGCGACCTCTCTGGGCGCTATATGACAAAACATTATTTTCTCCTATTTTCTTTGATAATGGGGAGATAAATTCGTTTTTGTTACATATAGTTCGTTTTTAACTTAGTACTTTGCTACCTACTTGCAGTAGTTTGAACTGGAATTACTAATAAGGGCTTTTGGAGATATCTAGAAGGCAAAATACAGTTTTGCCTTATTTTCTATAACAACATTTTTGTAATGTGGTTCTGTCTGGCCTCTTCGTTAAGACTTGTACAAAAGGATATATTCAAATGTAATAAGTCCAAATCGTAATATCCTAATAGGTCAGTATTCTTCTTTGACGTTATCTTTCCGTCAATCATGGTTAACAGCAACTGGTGTTTTATGCTGTTGTTTCCACAGTCTGTAGAGTGCAATTCAGATATTTCATCTTCAAAATCTTTAGTTTCACTTAAAACGTTGAACTCTGTCTCTTTCATAAACTTAAACATAATTGGGCGACAGTAAAAAGTGGATTAAGGGCGCTCATTTTGCCAAACGATTTCTCCATCTTCTTTGGTTAATTTTATTGGCACTAATCTGGCCATAATAACGCTAGCCATACTATCTTTATTACTGCTTGTCTGCTTATAAACACTTTGATCTCATGCACCATCAAAGCCCCATTTACTCACTAATATGAGCTGTTGGTTCTCGATTGTTAAAGAATCAGCTAGAGATTCAACAAGTCTTTTCGATGTGAGATCCAAAAGAGCTTGTAAACGGATTTTAGCGGATGTTTCTGTTACAATTATATCTTCTTGGTCAGGATAACACTTTTGTTTCTCATTCTGTATCTGGTAGTAGCTGGGATATTTAGTTTTACCCTGTTTGAGGCTAAGAGTATTATAACGCCACTTAGACATTTTCATTGTAACATACAGAGCTAGTGCTTGTACTGCTGATATTTCCGTTAGCGACTTTTGTGTCTTTCCTTTAATGCTTTTCTTTATGTTGGAAACAGCTTCTGGATGCTCCACCATGTGTTTCAATACTTCAGCAATTTCTTGGTTCCCAATTGACTTAAGAGCTGCAACAGTCGAGAACACTAGTTCTGTAACTTCACTTTTTGTACGAATTCTTGCGCCTTGCTCAATTCGTCTCCGTTTTTGACGATCGCTAAGATCCTCAAATACCTTCCGAGTAATATTTCCAGTAGAAGTCGAGGCATCCATTTTAGAAGGAGACGCTAACTCTTCTTGCAGTTCTGTTAATTCACTTGTTTCCAATCAATCAGATTGTTCACACTGGTACCAGGAACTGGCATAATATTGTCTTTAACAATCTTTGGCCACCTTATCTCAGATTCTAGCCAAGACGAATACTTTTTTATGAATGGCTCATGAGTATGATGTGAATTTTTCCACTTTGAATACATACGATAGCAGATTTGGCGGCACCATTTCTGGAACTCTTGTATTTCACTTTCATTTAGGTCCAAATTAGAGTTTGATCTCAAAACATTGAACAAATACATGTGATCGCAAATATCTTTATGGTTGCGTAAAGCAACAAAAAGGTCCAAGTTAGTGACAAAACCACGGAAAGTCATAATGACAAAG
Source organism: Allophyes oxyacanthae (assembly GCA_932294325.1). Classification (NCBI taxonomy): domain Eukaryota; kingdom Metazoa; phylum Arthropoda; class Insecta; order Lepidoptera; family Noctuidae; genus Allophyes; species Allophyes oxyacanthae. Next base: position 2,216,563 of record OW028638.1, read on the forward strand.
CTCGCAGGGAATCAAAACTATAACTGATTATGCTTTTTCGTTTTTCCTATAGTTAGAAGTATTTGGTTGTTTTATTGGCTCCTCCGTATACTTTCTCTTTAAATTTTTCACTAACTAGTCTTATTAGTATGACAGTAACATCATAAGAAATTGTAGGTTTCTTCTTGGTATGAGATAAAAGAGTACATTCAATGGCGAATGCAATTATCTAATGGCACATCTACTCGAATCTACTCGAAGCCGATTTTACAGAAATAATTATTTTCTTAATGTGATACTAATGATGCGTAAATTAGGACGATAAAAGAAGAACTGACCTATTAGGATATTACGATTTGGACTTATTACATTTGAATATATCCTTTTGTACAAGTCTTAACGAACAGGCCAGACAGAACCACATTACAAAAATGTTGTTATAGAAAATAAGGAAAAACTGTATTTTGCCTTCTAGATATCTCCAAAAGCCCTTATTAGTAATTCCAGGTCAAACTACTGCAAGTAGGTAGCAAAGTACTAAGTTAAAAACGAACTATTTGTAACAAAAACGAATTTATCTCCCCATTATCAAAGAAAATAGGAGAAAATAATGTTTTGTCATATAGCGCCCAGAGAGGTCGCTAGAGGTACCTAGAATGTTTGGCCGATATTTCGCAAATAGTTCATACAAAATCACTATAATCACTGAAATACGAAAATATGCGGGAATCGCAAGAAATTCGATTTTTAAAGTAGTTTTCTATACATTGAAATTAGTTTTTGTCAAATATCTTCTAAAATTGAAGTCTAATCAAAAAATGTGTATGATTGTTTTCGATTACAATCATTAAGCGGAATACATTGGCATCTTTAGTTTTTCAGAAATCGATTAAACGTTCTTTAAGATTCCTATGTCCGCTCATTTGTACGAACCGTTCCAGTGTGGGCCGGGGCGCAGCCCCACCGTGCTGCACGTGTACGGCGGGCCCGAGGTGCAGACTGTCACCAACAGCTATTTTGGGGCATAAAGATGGCTACCCTTTGTGTTATAGTTAAACAATTCTGGTCTTAGGAAACTCTATGTGAATTTTAAATATATTAAAAACCCTATTAATATTTTTTTGAATGAAGGTACACTCGGTGAGGAAATTGACATTTGTCAGAAAACTTCAGTGGGGAGATCAATCAACTCTATTTCTTAACAGGAATATTTCCTCCAAACAACCAACACAATCATACTTGCCGGATATTGAGAAAAACAAAAAAAAAACGCAAAATAACTATATCCCATACATTCTCAAAGGTTGGGAAAAGGCTAGCTAAGCACATATTCATTGGTCTCGCGCCGCTGTCCGCAGGGTATCCGCCAGCTGCGCATGCACATGCTGGCGGCGCGCGGCTTCAACGTGGTGGCGGTGGACTCGCGCGGCTCCAAGCACCGCGGCCGCGCCTGGGAGGCCGCCATCAGGGGCAAGCTGGGGCAGATCGAGTTGGATGACCAGGTAATATATTTTTGTCAACTTTCAAGTAAATTATTCCAACTAAAGGTCGCCAAATGGTCGAAATTCGACCGTAATTTTAGCTTTCTGCACTCCTTCTACATGTAAACTGACCGACTGACTGGACTGTCCTACCGTGATACAGTGATAACTAGTACGGAGGACAGTGTGATTCAAATCCAGTCAACCTATTTACACTTGTATTTATCTCATTAACAGTTAATAACATTGTAAGTAGTTACCTATGTGTACTTTCAGCATTGAGCTGAACAATAATTAAATAATTGCTAAACGTTATATCTTTTGTTAAGATTGTATTGTGTAACAAAAAAATCTAAATAAAGTTTTTTATTTTATTATTTTCCTTTATTCATTATTTTACATATTTTTTTACATTTTTAAATACATATTATAAAACAAAATCAAATATACATTTAAAAACATAAAAAAATAGGAACCAACCGGCATCGGGAACAGGGTCTAAGCTACCGGTGGCTAGGGCTCCAGAGAGAGGAACCTCCTCACAATGCGTGATGCGTGCCGTGTCGAGGAGTACCGCCTTCTGCATCAAGCCCTTGATCCAACCCCCCAACGAGAGCCTCATAAGATTTTGGTTGAGGCTCTTGGCTATTAAGCCATTGGCCGTAATGACGATCGGCACTATGACTGCTGAGTCCACATCCCACATGTCGACAACCTCGTTATTTTATTTATTATTATTAAACTTTAACTATGCCAAATCTCACACTCCTCCGTGCGCGCAATATGCTTCAAAAGGGGTACAAAGTTTTCCCTTCACGTAATGAACATCAGACTTTGGTAATAAACTTCAATACTATCGTGAGAGGCTAAACATCGACATAACTTGTAAAAAAATTACCAATCATGAAGTTGGGACTCCTATCTTCATGACTGGCAATTTTTTTACAAGGTAGCTCAAAGTTTAGTCTCTCACGATCGTATTGAAGTTTATTACCAGTGTCGCTGTTCATTACCATTTTAGTTACGCGGTAGACCCGCTGATCGGTTTTACGAAATTTGCCGATGCGAATTCTTAGTTGTGTTGTACTATAACTACCTATGTTCTTCGTAATGTTATCAGGTGGAAGTGCTGCAGTGGTTGGCTAAAGAAACTGGTTGTATAGACATGGAGAGAGTCGCGATACATGGATGGAGCTACGGTAAGTCACTTTGTTTATAGCCATTGACGCGCTCATAAGTGTCCGAACCTGTTAACTCTGTAACTCTGTTATGCAAAATAACAAAAATAAATAGCTTTAATATTCTTCTGAGCATAATGAGTATGGATTTAAACATTTAATTATATTAAATACACCTATTAATTGCAATACAAAATATTTAAGCGAATATTTTTATTTTTAATAATATGCATGTAAAAAATAACATATTTCATATTATGGAAAATTATTAAAGCGCTCCTCCTCTCTCCTACTTATTTAAACTTTTGCTGTGCCCGACAGGGTCCATAATTGTTTCTATATTTTATACTTACCACCTGTATGACTGTACATTATGGATTGCAATAAAAATTTGAGAATTGAGATTTGAACCAAACGAGTTCCAAAATCAAAAAAGTCGTACAATCGCGCGCCAGTCTTTGTTTTGTCAACCGACAGAATACACGTCAAAAGTGCCGTACTGTATTATGAAACAGTTGAATGGGCTGATAAGTTGTCGCGAGTAAAATTAAGCTGTTTACTAATGACGATACGGTTTGAATTAGCATGTTATGTTTTATATAATTAACAATAATTAATGTACATATTTAAGTTTATATCTTTGCATTAACAATAAGATTTTTTAAATAAAATTCCAGTATATAAAAAACATAACTGTCACATTTCCTCATAGGTCCTTAACAAAAAAACAAACGATTATGTTAACATTTTTGTCCATCCCGAAAATCCCGGTCTTATGAAATTGAATCCCGAAATTTTCGGGAAATTTCGGGAAATTTTCGGGGGATTTTCTTAAATAGGACCGGGAACGAATTACTCTACGCGTGACGCCAGCCTCATGTAAGATCGCGTTGCTGTCGAGGCAGCCTCGCGCGGCGTGTCGCTCAGTAGTGCCACTTCCATCTTACAATAGTTGACTGATTGCTTTTTTGTTTTGTTCTTTCTCTTGTGTATTTATTTATTTTGGTGTTTTTGTTTTATTTATTCGTTATTTCATATTTGTAACTGTGTCAATTGCACCCCTTAGGCGGCTACCTGTCGCTGCTGGGGCTGGCCACGCGGCCCAACACGTTCCGCGTGTGCGTGGCGGGCGCGCCCGTGACGTGCTGGCGGCTGTACGACACCGCCTACACGGAGCGCTACATGGGCGCGCCCGCGCGCGCGCCGCACAGCTACACGCGCGCCAGCGTGCTCGCGCACGCGCCCTTCTTCCCCGACCAGTGAGTATCACATTCACCAATACAACTATAATAAAAATGGATTCAAAATTACGTGCATACGAAAGTATCTTTTCATAAAGAATTTATGGGAGATTGATTTTTGTGTTTCAATACGGCTAGCTCAGTGGCTAAGCGATTAGCCTTCTGCGCTACGTGCCGCGGGTTCGATCGGGGCACGGGAAAAATATTTGTATGATCTACAGACAGTTGTTTCGGGTCTGGCTGTGTGCATGTGACATGTATGTTTGTAAACTGTACCCTCGATACAGGAGAAATCCTAGTGAGGGGCAACGATTTAAACAAAAACAAAATAAACATGTTTAGCGTTTATTCAATTTGACCATGTTTACATAATATCTTGTTCCAGGGAGGGCAGACTATTAATAATTCACGGGTTAGCGGATGAGAACGTGCATTTCTGTCACACAGCAGCATTAACGGCTGAGCTGGTGAGGCTCGGGAAACCACATCGAGTACAGGTAAACTTAAAACATCCATTTATTTAAAAAAAATCTAAACAGCATAATAATTCAAAGAAATAACCAAACCGTCAAAAACCCCCGACTCCAACTAGAAAAAGAGCTGTGACTTTTGAACGGCTGAACAGATTTTCATGAAACATAGCTAAGAACCATCCTTATTAGAAAAAAACTGCATTACAATCGGTCCATCAGTTTTGGAGCTACGATGCCACAGACAGACACACAGATACACACTACAAACTTATAACATCCCTCATTTTTGTCGGGGGTTAAAACCACAAGTTTTTTAAAGTTAACTTAGATTATTTTTAAGAAAATGGTTTAAAGCCTAGCATTACTTGCTGCATTTAAAATTGAGTATTATGGTTTCGAAATAAAATAAAATTTTCTTTGGCTTAATCAACACAAAAAAAAGAATTATCCAATTTGGTGCAGTCGTTCGGAAGTTATGCACGTACATACATTTCGGCGATTGATTTTTAACACGCTTTTATTAGCTTCACCTGTAACTAACTATGTAAGAAAATCTTGGAAGTTAAATTTGACCCACTTCTCGGTTTCCGATTGAGCTGAAATTTTGCATACACGTTCAGTTTGGATGACTAAAGCGTGTTCTATAGTTTTTTTAAACTATAATATTTTTTTATTTATATAGATATTTATTATTACAGGTATACCCCGGCGAAAGGCATTCGTTACGAGCGATGCACGCAGCGAAACACTACGAGGCGACATTACTGCACTTCTTACATGAAAACCTGTAACAATATGTACATACACTATGTATAGACTACCGTCGTTTTAATGGGGTGCAGTAGGTACTGCCACATGTGAGGGAAACGTGGAAGACGCTACCGTCACGCAGTTGCCACGCAGTCGTCACGCAATTGTAACGCAATTGTATCGCAGTTGAAATAGAACTTTACAATTGCCACGCAGTTGTGACGCAGTCGTCACGCAGTTGCCACGCAGTCGTCACGTAACTGCAATGCACTTGTAACGCAGTTAAAAGAAAAAAATACAATTTCAACGCAGTTGTGACACATTCGTCACGCAGTCGTCACGCAATCGTTACGCGGTTGTCACACAATTATTACCAATTGTAACGCAGTCGTCACGCAGTTGCCACGCAGATGCGACTGAGGTGTATTGCCCCAATGCAATTATTAAGATATTTACATGCAGTTACGACGCAATCTGTCGCATATGCTATGGACTTGTCACAGAGTAATGCGGTTGTGTAATTAAGGCCTAAGTTGACCAACATAACAGACAATTAGAGCTAAATCTGCCGTTTACTTTAAACATGAATTTTTGTATATTTTCGGCCGATTTAATTTTAAACATCGTTATTGTTATATTTTCGGTAAACTTGGCCCTAAATGTGTTTACTTGTCAGTCGGTTAAGATTTTTTATATTTGAGCGACTTTAATTCATTAGTTTTCGGATGCAGGCGTCCGGGTGTGATTAAAAAGGTTAATAATGGGTGTTGTCAGGGGCAAGAAAATAACACGTCCGTTAAAAAAAAAATCGACAATATTTTATTTATTACTTATACAAAGTGGTCAGTATTTGACAAACACATAAAAGAAATTAGAAATTGGAAATATTGATATATATATATATGAATATACTGCGCTCCAAAACTAAGATCACAGACGTTACCCAAAAAGCTGCCAAGCTCAAGTGGGATTGGGCTGGACACGTCTGTCGCATGTCCGACGAGCTGTGGGCCAAAAGAACAACTGAATGGATCCCAGTAAATATTAAACGGCATCGCGGCAGACCGAGGCGAAGATGGCGGGACGAGCTTGACTCCTACCGAAAAAACTGGTCCGTACTAGCAAAAACCAGAAGTGAGTGGAAAAAGGAGGCCTTTGCCCTGCAGTGGGACAACACAGGCTGAAAATAATAATAATAATAAACGAAATGACACCTTGTCCTATATAATGAAGGATACGCTAAAATTTTAAATCTTAACCAATTGACAATTAAACACATTTAAGGTGATTGCGTACACGCACCGTAGTTATCAAACTTTAGTATTATTTGTATAAATTTATATGCAACTTCGCGCACCTAACCGCGCCGTACGGCCGCGTTTCAGTAAAATGCTTTAGTTATACCGATTATACCATCGATGTCTATAGATACGCTCTGTCATACAAAGGGAAGCTAAAAAAATGAGACGTATTTTTTGAAGACGTCAAATTCTAAATTCAACAATGTTCGAATTATATTTAAATAGAACAGCGATACATGCACTAATGGAATAGCTACTGTTATTATATATTTTTTATTCAATACACTAATTAATAATTATTTTTGTAAACGGCATTTGACTGGTGATCAACCACTATATTTTTCTGAAAATAGAGTACCTGACACGTCTCACTTTTTGAGTTCACTAAGCATATCTATAGACATCGATGCATTATACCCGCAATTGCGAATGACGTCATCCGCATTCTGCGATTCGAACAATACAGTGGTCCGAGCACAAATGTTTGACGTATCGTAACGTAAACCAAATTTAGAACCAAAAATACACGTTTAATCCATAATATTTTTTTGGAAATACATGAAATCTTTTTACATTTTCATGAAACAAGTGCGTTTGTTGCATAAAATTGAACAAAAATGCGATAGATTTATCGTATTTTATAATCAAAATGTGCTTACGTTTACGTTACTATACGTCAAAACATTCATGCTCGGCTCACCGATCATTTTGCGCGTTCGTAGCGCACGGCGAATAGGCGCACGCAACCATCAGTAAATTCGATTCCAACAGCACGTACGGGTCATGTAGATGCGCGAGCGCATTTAATCGACAGTATAGTACGACCACTTAACTCAGACGGTTGGTGTCTGAATTTGAGGTAGTTTCGCGGTACGGGGGGGGGGGGGGTGACACGCCTACTATTGGCTAAGCTAAGCTTTATGGTGCGTATCAGGCACAGACATATAATACCGGTAGCAGACCAAACATGAATCTATTAGATGGGTAGGATTCATTATCCCTTTTGTACTAAACGACAACTGGATAATAGTATCTCGTTCTTTTACCTGTTGTCACACTGACTCACTCATAGACAAAGTTTGACGCGTAGCTTGTTTATCCCGCGCCGTCATAATAATAAGACACATAAGTTCAATCGCATTTTATAGATTAAATTGCGTTTAAATGAAAAGTATTACTTGTTTGGGATGTAATAGATAGTAGAATATTATAATAAAATGGTGAAGTGCTGTGCGTACCGGTGTGACAGTGCTAGCTACGACATAACACCGGGATTGACTTTTCATAAGTAAGCCCCTATGTGTGCGTAATGGGTACGTAATTTTCAGCGAATGTTTGGTCTGCTACTGGTATTATATGTCTGTGGTATCATGGGCCTGAGACTGACACCTCCCGCACCGCGCAACTTCTTCATAAGCCCCGGCACCATCCGTCTCAGTTAAGCGATCGTACTATATTGTTTTCATGTGTGATGCTGTCGCAATAAAGTTGCCATTTCAATGCAATTACTACTCATAATGCAATTTACATAGTCATAACAAGTTTTTGATAAACAGAATACAAGAAACAACCACCGATCCAATTTTAGGCCGCAATACGTAGCTTCACTTATAGGTCGACTACCGTAAGCATGGCCCTCCCGATGGCTTTCCATTTAAATAAATAAATAAGAAATAAATATTTATTAAATAAATAAATAATTCCTTCAAATAAATAAATAAACGACGCTCCAAATTTTTAATTATCAAAAAAAAAACTGTTCATTATTGTACATAATTTTTATTACGGGATCAACTCTGAAATCCTGATAAAAACTGCTCCATACATTGGACCCATTAGATTACGTATGATAAATATGACAGTTGCTGTCGCAAATAAATGTCCTATTCCGAATCCTCTTATGACAACGTCTATAAGCGAGAAAACGATGCATTGTTTGTTGGTCGCTGTGGCTGTCAGATTTTTCTTACATAATCAAGGCCAAGTATCCACTTTCACATAGAACAGCTGTGATTTTTTTTCTCGATTAACAGTGTTAGTCCCGTAATAAAATATGTTTAGAATGTACAGAAAGAAAATACATTTATTCAGCACGGGCATTGACAACACACGAGAGAGAAATAAAATAAAAATTAACTTAAACCTTTAAACAGTATAAAATAAAAAAATAACACAGACACAGACCAAAATAACGAATCCATATATATTTTTCAAAAAATAGTGGCTTATAATGTGTAATAAATATTTTATTTATCACTAAATATCTATCACAGTATACACCGCGTGTATCAGTGGATACCCGCCGCCCCCCGTCCCGCAAGCTATTGGGAGGGTCGCGCTTACAGCGGTTGACTCAAGACCCCAAACGTTAAATGTATGATAATTATAATAGCTTATACAATTATGTTAATCTTGTACGTTCTCGTTAACATCTGGACCGATTTTGATGGCACAAATGGATAGATGAATTTGTATGAATGAGACAAGCTGTGAGACATAATAGGCGAAACCGCGAGGAAAAAAGAGATGGATAGTTATCTTGGATCCTCTTAAGAGATTAGTACTTATCATTATGAACAACTTTTATTATGGTATCAACCCTGAAATCGCGAAATAATATCAACTGTTCCATACAAATAATTGAATATTATGTATGGAAAAGCAGATTTTTCTCTTCATTTCAGTGTTGGTCGCATATTAAAGTCGGGCTTCCACTGACAGCGGAGCGAGCTCCGTACGGACTCCGTTTAACTCGCAACGGTAACCTTCATAGAAGTGCTTCCCACCAACAGAGTCTAGCGGAGAGAACTGAACGAGTAAAAATAGTTAATAACGAACTCGTTCTTCATTTCTCTTTTGCAGTGGAAGGCAATTGTCAAAACTCTTTTTTAATGGAAGGTAAAACTTATTTTACTGCCGTGATTCTTTAAAAGGCAGTCTTCTAACAATTTATAGATTTTGAATTCACTGGCCGTGATCAGGCAAAAAAGGCTTCCGTACCCAAAGTGTAAAACGAGAACCCTACTACTAAGACTCTGCTGTCTGTCTGTCCGTCCGTCTGTCACCAGGCTGTATCTCATGAACCGTGATAGTTAGATAGTTGAAATTTTCACAGATGATGTATTATTTTAGGGGGCACCCATACAACAAACGTGATTTTATTGCCGTTTTTATAGATAATGGTACGAAACCCTTCGTGCGGGAGTCCGACTCGCACTCGGCCGGTTTTTTCTGTATCTTATTTAATTTTTAGATATGCTTGGTTTTAGTGGATTATAAAAAAAAAACTGAAGACTGTTTTCGCGATTTTCTCAAAAATTCGGTGTTGTCAGAAGGCTGCCTTATAAAGAATCACGGCAGTTAAGCTAGTTGCGTTCCGTTCCGTCCATTACCCTTTCGTAGTGGAAGCCCGGCTTTAAAAGTTAGAATAGAATAGAATATTTGTTTATTTGAAAATATTCTATAATATTCTTCTTTCAAGTTGTTCTTAAGTTGAGTCGGTTTCTTACAATGGCGGCGCCATACGTGTTCTACAGCTTGTTTCATTTATTGCGGTCCAAACAGACATTGGTGTTGAGACTGTCGCGAATTCTGATCATACTAAACTATACTATAGGTACGCATCTGTCACGTTTTTTTTTAACACGCTTTTATTAGCTTCACCTGTAACTAACTATGTAAGAAAATCTTGGAAGTTAAATTTGACCCACTTCCCGGTTTCCGATTGAGCTGAAATTTTGCATACACGTTCAGTTTGGATGACTAAAGCGTTTGCTTTAGTTTTTTTTTTTAACTATAATATTTATTGTATTAAACTGAATTTTCCATCCTTTTCTCGTGTATTATTGTTAGAAGGAGACAGATTAAAATTAGTTTGTAAACAATAGAATAAGCACCAATATCTGGACCGCATATAAGTTGTAAGGATAGTCTCATCCCCTTTGTAAAGAGGGGGTAGACAGAGGATAGCGTTAATTCTACTAGATAGTAATTGTGTTAGCAAATGTATTACAAAATGTAAATATTTTTTAACAGTAATAATAAAATATATGTTTTTAAAAATCCATTTTTGTGTTCATTATTTAACCTTTCTGACATGTTGGTATGAGTTATCACCAGTATAACTATTCTGTCTGAACCAGGTGCGGATACAGAGGTCCAATTATTAATTATTGGGTGCGATAAAAAATCATTGCCCCTCACTAGGATTTCTCCTGTATCGAGGGTACAGTTTACAAACATACATGTCACATGCACACACAACCAGACCCGAAACAACTATCTGTAGATCATACAAATATTTGTTCCGTGCGGGGATCGAACCCGCGGCACGTAGCGCAGAAGGCTAATCGCTTAGCCACTCACGTGTCGTCACGAATTAGTAACGTATAACTAAATAAGTTACATGTTTAATAACATGTATCAATTATACCTACAGCTCTGCCTCACTTCTCGGTAAAAACATGCGTAATGGTATGTTATGATGGTGACAAATTCATCTTATTCAAAGGGATTATTCATGACGTCGTGCCCGAGGTTAGGTTCAAAGCTCTGCCTTTAAAAAACAACATATTACGTTGTAAGGTACTTAGGTAGGTGTTATGTTATCGATAAACTACGATATCCGTCAAACATTCAAATCACTAGGTCTTCGTTTATTAACTTTACTGGCAGATGATTTTAAACATTAATTATTCTATTTGAGAGCATACTTATCAACCTAATCTCTTATTTGGGGTTATTATTATCAAATACCTACATAGAAGACCAAGAGGTCCTACCTTTCAGGTCCAGCGGCTCAACCGCGTAGCTCGATAGCTCGAAGTTCGGGCTCTTAAGATCGTATTGTAGTTTATTACCAGATTCTGATGCGCATTACCACATAACTAAAATGGTTCCAAATAGTAGATCCTATAGAGAAGTGCCGGCAAGAAACTCCATGGAAACTCTTTTAAAATAATAGATTACCTCGACGAGCAGTAAAGAAAATAACTCGTGAAGCGACGCGAAGTAACTACCTACAATAGAAAATTATTACTTACAAAACAATAGATGGGATTTAAAGTTTATAATTATGATCGCCAACGAAATCTGCTCAATGCACTTCACTGCTGGACTTAGGCCTCTTCCCAGGTGTGCTACAACCAAGACACGATCCTCGGCCAGGCCTTTCTTCAGCGTCACCGTCCAATAAGGAGGTCTGTATGAAATCGCCGACTGCGATTAGATAAAATGATTAATTAATTGTAATTTTTATGTTGATTACTCCTTTTTTATCAGGTGTACAATAAATAAGAGAAAGAAAGAAAAATCATTTATTTGGACTAGACATCAGACAACACAGTGCACAAACATAAAAAGTAAAAGTAAAAAAGCAAAAGGTAACAATAAAAACAACGTGCTGTCGGAATGCCAGTACCAAATATATATATATATAAATAGTATTTCTATTCTATTCTATTCACTACATTTCGCGATTCGTGGATTTTGAAGATACTTTCAGATTTAAATAACAGGAATAAATATTATCTAGACATTACTAATAATTACGGAATTGAAAGGTTGTCCTGCAACAAACAGGAAAAAATGCAAATTGCAACCAGTTTTGAAATAAGTTTCTTCTCACACAGTGTTAAGATGTTGTTCGCAATAAATACATGTTTTTATATATAAATAATTTGTTTAGCATGTTTTCTAAGTGTTCGCATATCGTATTTTATTTATATTTATTTGGTTGTGTTATAAGCGTGCAATGTGCTTATGATCGATCTGAAGGTAAGAATCTTATTGTATTTTTTTTATTGATATAAAAACTGTAGGTAGTTCAAGTAAGTAAGTAAGTAAAACTTTATTTATGATACATAGGTACAATAGTTGTTAAGTATTTTTAAAGATAAGTGCTCCATGATCTGCCAATTATAGGCATACAAAAATTAAGCATGCAGATACACACATGATAAAGCAGACATAATATATAACAATATCTACTCAAAGATAATAAGTAGATATTTATCTTACATTACAAAATTTCATTTTTGTAACTACGTTTCGTTTCGTTTTTTTGTTTTTTTTTCTGTTTTTTTTTCAACTAGTTATTTATAATAAGTGATCAAACGAACTTACCTTGTGATGTTCGATCATTATTATACGAAGTGCTTCGTTCGAAGATATATGTTGTTAACCATGCAGCTTCCTCGATTTACTCGGCAACTGAACGCAATTTTCAGAGCTAAAACTAAACGGTATATTGAGTGCGTTATCTGTGTCCCTACGTCAACTGTCATTCTTTTTAGAGTCTTGTAAGGTTATCTCAATTTTACTGGGTTTAGGGTGGGTAGGGAACATATATCTTCGAACGAAGCACTTCGTATAATAATGATCGAACATCACAAGGTAAGTTCGTTTGATCACTTATTATACTGCATGCTTCGTTCTCGATATATGTTGTTAACCATGCAGATGTTTAGAGACATGGTAAACTTGAGATGAACCTTAGAATCCAAAAGTAGGTACAATGTAGTTTTCAATGTAGTTTTATTTGAAACAACTTAAATATTTTAAACTTATATAGAATTTCCCATACTTAATAACAGGAAATGTTTATGTTAAAATTTTTAACATAAACAAATAAGACTGATTTTAACTTAAAATCAGTCTTAATTGCTAGATACCTAACAATCTAATTTTATAATAACTGAAGGCTAGATTGAGATCAATAGTGACAAAAAAATAAATCATTTAAAATAGGTATTTAAAATTATTCTGCATTAAGCACAGCATGGGCAAAATCTACTAAATTAACAATTGGTCGGTTATAAAAATATTCAACTGTTAATGAGTTACTTATTTGTCCAACCAGCAGTCTGACTGATTACATCTGATGAAATTCCTTGTGTCTTAGCCTTGGCAGGAAAGGCGTGGCGTGTACTGAAGATACTGGTATCAATACCGCAGACAAAAGAGTACTTTTAATCCATCTACCAATGGTAGAAGTAGGAAAAGGTTTATGGAGATTTTTTTTTTTTTTTTTTTTAAGTGTTAAAAACAAAATAATAATCATTATACACTAATATCTCTAATAAATCTTCTGTTTTGGCTGAGCAAATCTCAGTATTTCAAAACAGGGGTAGGTGAAGATTTAGCTGGGTTCGTCCCACAGCCAGAGTTTTAATCATATCAGTACTCGCAATATTGACACAACAATTTTCAATAAGCGTTATATTAGGTACTATAATAAGTGATAAAGTTTGTGCTCATTGAGCTGTGCTTAGTGCAAGCAAAACCACCACTTTCTTTGAGATACTTTTAAGACTTTATGTCATGTTGGGAATCCAGTTTAATAATCAATTTAGAACTTTATTTGGATCCCATATTCTTTGGTATTTTGCCAATAGTGATTTAGACTTACAGACACTTTTAAAGTATCTGACGATTTATTTATTAATTATTTAAAATGCTTCATGTACAATGTACCTACAAAGGCTATATACAGACATATACAGACTATCTGTATATCATCCTCCCCAATTTTAGAGCCTATTATCAAAGATAGAGCTGACTTGTGAGAGACAGTTTGTTAAAAAAAAATACATAATAAATTGTATAGATGGAGCAAATGGGTCTATACCATGTTCCTGATAAAAGCTCGACCAAGTTTTACATGTAACATTATACTGTTTTAATGTAGGTATTACTTGAAAGGAATGCAAACATGACATACATTTATGTTGGGGGAATAGCCCTTTTCAGCCACGCTTGCCTGATAATTCCGGCAATCAGATTAAGCTGGTGGTGAAGAGGGTGGTGGTATCTGAAAGAAGAACTTCAAAGATATTTTGTGATTACAAATAGATTCGCTTTGAGATTAAAAAATAAATTGATATAATAAATTATATTTATATATTGATTGCATAATAAATAAATTAACATATCCTGCATTAAGGGATACCAGGCTTGTGACGGCCAGTGGGGTGTGACCAAGATACCTGTTGCTTTTTTTTTTTTTTTGAATGAAGGAAAATCCTTAAGGAAATATTCTGTCCAAGCCAGGGTAAAAGCAACAATATTTATTGCCTCTGGATCTGGTTTCCAGAAGACATAGGAAAAACATTTAGTATTAGTGTGAGATGCAAATATTTCTGTATCAGGTTCTTCTAGTTCAGATTATTAAATCTACATAGTAATAGTAGTAGTATTTACTATTAGTGTACTTAGTATGTAATGTAGTTGTAAGCAATATTATTTGTAAGAAGTCAATGTGGAATAAACGCTTGTCTAGAACGGACGTGTTTCTAATCAGTTCCCTACTTCATGGGTCTGGCCAAGTAATTTAAATATGGTAACTGAGAACCACCCATTCTATTTATTATGATATTGCTGTGTCTTAATCTACATGCAATAGGATGTTAGTATTCATAATTCTTTACAAAAAAAGATTAATGCAAAAATATTGCAAGCAATTTTAAATTTAACTTCTCTCCAGTAACCATAAGCTTTATAGTTTTCGTATACAGCACAAGTCCTGGAGGCATAAATGAACAGTTCAATATCATGTTTATGGTAAGCAATACTTTTACATACTGTACTGATATTATTAGCCCACCCTTGCAGATCTAATTTAATTTCTGAAGTAATTCTATTTAACAGCATAATTTTCATTACTGTTATCTAAGTATTTATGCTTATGATGTTCTAAAAATTTGGTATATACCATAAACTTATTATTACTAGTGGGTATAAACCCAATCATAATGGTAGCTGAACACGCTGCAATTAATATTCCAATTAACTTTGCTGGATCATATATAAATAACAACTTTCCAGGTGTGACTTTGTCTAAGGGCGATTTTAATGTCACATTTCTTGTATCAAATATAAAACCTAGAAATTGGTAAGACTGTGATGGTATTATTCATCAATATGTATTATTATATATTATTATTTATTTGTATGTACTTTTGTCAAAATTTATACCAAATCCCAAGCACTTTGAGAGCTATTGTTTCTTGAACATTCTCTAAGTATGATTGATAACCAGATCCTATACCAGGTCATCTAGATATTGTACTGACTTGTAACATTTTGTCTAAGATGTGTCACCACAACCTTAATAATTTTTGTGAAAATATTAGCCATATACATAAGCCATAAACTCAAATAATTTGTTATACTGAAAACATAGGTATTTCTATATCGTAAAGTAATATTTACTAATAATATACCTAATTATGATTCCTTTAATTTTTTTTTTTTTTTTTTTTTGTACCATTATTTTTTGGTATCAAAAATATTAGAATAAGTGAACTGGCAGTCTTGCACTCCATAAAGACAAAAATACACTTCCTGTCTTAATAAATTAAGTATTAAGTAATACAAACATTAATAAGTCTGTAATATCAGTTAATGCAAGTCTTAGGTCTAACTGTAAGTCTTAGGTGAGGTGGCCAATCACAACATCATTAAACTTGACAATACAACACTATGTTGTTTTCGCCTAACCTGTAAGAAATGTCTATTCACGCCACTGTGAACTAGACTTTACATGACTTACAAGGGGATATAGCTCCCAATTTTAATAAATTGCAAATCATTATATGCATGTCCAGTATCTTCCTCAGCTGATTTTACTGAGTCCCGGTGAGTCATTTATACAAAGGTAATTGAGTATCCTTTGATATGGTCAGGTATGGACTTGTCTAATTTTCTTCCAGCAAGGTAAAAAATGTGCAAGCCTTCCGGCATGACTTACCTCTATGTTTGAGCACGAGGTTTTTCCCTGTGAGGCATTGTTTTTCTTGGCAGTGGACTGACAATGCTGGCTGTAATGTTACCGGGCCTGCATTGAGGACTGGATCATCTTGTGTCCGTACCTCGCTGAGTTTCCCTTATGATTTGTTGTAGGCTTCTTGATGGATTGGCCACTTTGTTGGCAAGTTTTCAAAACTTTGAACATATCACTAATTATTTCCATAGATATAGTCATCTCTTTTACAACATCTAAAAACTTTGTATCAAGAGCAGGGAAGACCAGGTTTCTCCTTGATTTTGTTTGAACAAAATGTAAATCTGTCAGGATCCTATCAGCATCACTGAGTAATTAGATTTTAATCGGTCCACTGTATTATTATTTACCAACAATTATAATGCAATATAGACTATTTTTCAAAATATTGCTCCAAATACGAGCTAAATTGCTATTTATAGCCGGACCATATTAAGGTTTATCTGGTATAAGATTGCCCAGTGCTAACCGTACCTCCGAGCTTATTGTTTATGCTGCTGAGGTAGGCTCAGGTTCAACCGTTGCAGTGGAGATATTTTCCACTAAACGAAGTTCAGATTCATTTGGGATTAGATCTGTCACAGGTCCTGGTGACGTATCACTTGGTTGAATAATTTCGACTTCTTTCGAAGTGTCAATAGGTAATAGGTATTGTAATCTGGAAAACGATAAATAACCATACCACTGAAAACAGATTGTACAAGTGATTGATAAAACTGCTTATTGAAGCCTCACGGACTTCACATAAGAGTAGGATGATCTCGTGCGTATATCTCGTATACACCCCGAGTCCAATGAGCACGTCAATGTATCTCGTACACCACCCGTGTCAACCGGTATGAAGGTTATTAAAATCTTTGCGGCCTTAACTGCTATGAAAGCCAGAAGCCGTACCGGTGTAATAGCAATCACAAGACAACGTTTTTAGTACCTGGAATACTAGATGACTAGAACATAATGTATCACTTAAAACATCAGACGAAGAATGATTGTCGTCTCGACAACGCTTCATTTTGCGTTCAATCGTTATTATTTTCTTTTTGTAGTAATGTAAATCCTCTTCATGATGCCTTTTAGGCATAGTTTGAGATTGAATTGAGGACATAAAGTTTTATTATTTCAATGAACACAGAGATACAACGTATCAGTTGCCGCGCAAACGAAAAGAATGACAGTTGACGTAGGGACACAGATAACGCACTCAATATACCGTTTAGTTTTAGCTCTGAAAATTGCGTTCAGTTGCCGAGTAAATCGAGGAAGCTGCATGGTTAACAACATATATCGAGAACGAAGCATGCAGTATAATACCTATATTAATACGTGAAGAGAAAACTTTTTACCCCATTTTATGCATATTGCGCAGACGGAGTGAGAGATTTGCAGAAAGCAAAAGTTTATATACCTATACATGAATTACGGTCGAATTTCGACCACTGGGCGACCACTAGCACCTATCTATTAATTAAGTAATAATAACATAATTATTGGATAATTGATGAATGATGATTTGATGAATAACAATATAATTATTGGAATGCATCCTTTTCTTGAGAAAACTGCATCTATGTCGGGTGACCTTGCATAATTTATTTGTTCGAGTGTAAATTGAATGCTTGCATAAATTTTTGTATTTATAGTAGATTGCCAGGGTTGTTGCGAACAGCATCAGCTTCCGCGGAACTTTAGCATCATTTTCAACATCAGCACCCGCATCGATCGATGCTGATTATTAATGCTGATGTTAAAGTCGCAACATGACCGCAGATTCGACATCTACTAGGTAGTCTAGGTACTTAATTACTAATCTAGTACTAATTATTAGATGCTAAACTACTTAGTTCGATTCTATTTTTTATTAAGTCATGAAGTTATTGAAACAATCTTTAATTTCAATCCCAAGGAAAACTGTCCATCTTTTAGTTATAAATTCATAATGGTCACTACTATTTCGCTGCTTTTTTGAGAAACTAATTCAAATCAGCATCCGCTGATGTAAAAAAATATGCATCAGCGTCAACTCTGGTATATAGGTACATATTAATTTCAAGTACTAGCAGTGATATTCTAGCTGTTGAATGCTCGCCTTCCACGCAGGAGGGTCTGAGTTCGAACCCGGCCCACACCTCCGACTTTTCGGATTCTTGTGCTGATTAGAATTTGATTATTTCTTGCGTTATCTTGGAAGTTTTGATTTGATTTATTTTTACCAGAATGTGTTTTGGTGAGTTATAGTAAAATATGAAATATTTTAATAGATTATGTATATACCTAACTATTGATTTGTGATAAGAAAACAGTGCCAGCTTATCATAATAACATTATAATAAAATGTTGTTTTATTATATTATTAATATGTTGGTAAGAAATTGTGGTGCTCAGAATCAAATGGCTACAGCTGCAACTGTTGCTCAATAAATGTTAATTTATTATGGGTTCATAACCTTGTTTCGCGGAGCACTGGTTCGGACCTCTGCTCTACCCAAATAACCAGTTAAAAATAACTTTAAAAAAAAGGAAAAACCGACTTCAAAAAACTAAAAAGTATAAAATAATTTTCTTAAAAAATCTTAACAGCTTCTGAAGTCGGTGCCACTGCCAAGCTAGGTGCATTGAAGAATTATAGGCTCCGACTTCAGAAGCTGTTAAGTTTTTTTAAGAAAATTAATTTATACTTTTCAGTTTTTTGAAGTCGGTTTTTACTTTTTTTTTAATTTATTTTATTTTTCTATTTTGAGTGGCATAAACAATACATAAACATGCGATTACAGTAATCTCAAGTGATATGCATGTATTCATTCAAGAGTTCCATTGTGTATCTCCGAAATTCTTCATCAGCTTTTTACCAAATTTTAATCGAACCTTTTTCGAATAAACCCTTTTCGAAATAAAAAAGACTTTTTTAAATCAGTTCACAATTGGCGAAAATATCGATAAAAATACACAAAAAAAAAATACATACAGATGAACATAGAACCTCCTCCTTTTTGGAAGTCGGTTAAAAATGATGTTATTGCTCCAGGTGAGCCGTGCCAGACGGAGGCAGGCCTCCGAGGGACATGTGTGCATATCTACAAGTGTTTGTCTTCTGTCCTCGATTTACCGAAGAAGAACCAGCCACGGGTAAAGTTATTTTATTAAAATATACAGGGTGTAAGTGACATCGTAACGAAAACTCATACCATGGGTTCAGTACATGATAGGTACTGAAAGACTTAGCGAAAGAATTTTGCGTCGGTCTTTTCAAAAATTTTACATAGATTTTGTTCGCAGTCTTTATACCTAACTAAAAAATCTGCGAACAAAATCGTTAAATTTTTGATAAGAACGACGCAAAATTCTAACGCTGTGTGCTCCAGTATCATGTACTGAACCCATGGTATGAGTTTTCGTTACGATGTCACTTACACCCTGTATATACTTGGTTATGGGCCCACCAACACTCGATATATTTAGCAGCAGAATCGCGCGATTTCGTGTTCCTTATTCACTTTTTGTAAGCATAAGGCAGCCAACTAACGTGATTCTGCTGCTAAAAGTATCGGGTGTGAATGAACGCTAAGTAGAAACATTGGTAGGGCAATGTACGCTGCGCCCGACCGTCGCTCATACCTCGCACTCTACCAGTACCAGTGGTACCCCGAGCCACGGGTACTGGGTGGATGTGTGCGCCGAAGCCCGCAGCGGCGTCAGCGGCGTGGATAGTGAAAATCTTATTAAAAACAAAATATTGCAGACTTATTCGCCAAATGACTGACGGACGAAGTTGTCGGCAAAACTCGCTATTTAAATTATGGTCATATAAAAATGGTATTTTATTGTATTTGCGTAAACAAATACGTCGAAATAAACTAATAAGCATATATTTAGACATTTCTAGTGTTTAGTTTACTAGTATATGTCTGCATTGTATCTAAAACAACCGTATCCGTCCAACCATCCACGCCGATGACGCCGAAGCCGGCATCGGCGCACACGTCTAGTACTGGGAGAGTGCGGGGTACATAAGTGACGATCGGGCGCAGCGCACAGTGCCCGCTACCTCAGCCCCCAATTCCTCGGAGCTCGCGCGCGGGCTATGTATAATTATTAGGTATTTTCCTCAGATTTGTTCCTTCAAATCGACAGTACCCGTTGTATGCTGTAACGACTGTGAACTAGTCAATGATACGAGGTATCTCTTTACTATTACTTAATAATTAAATAAATAAATTAAGGTTCACGTACAACCAACACGCGCTGAACAGGCCCCCAAGTTTGTGTAGGTGTGCGTTCACCTTTATTGTAACTATTAAATGATTCTGTGCTAAAACTGGTTTTGCTTGTACTTTTTATAAAATGTACATTTAGGGCCATTTTTACCGACAAAATAACATGTTAAAAATGATATCGGTCGATTATTAATACAAAAATTCATGTTTAAACGGCCGATTTTGCACTAATCGTCTGTTATGTTGTCGGTGAACTTAGGCCTTAGTCGAGTACTCTTGAATTATTTGTATGGAACAGCCGTTTTATTTTTGCTTTGTAAGGAAAGAAAAGTATCGACTTAATTAATTGATTTCGGTACGAATAGATATTACCATAATTATAATTATTGCTGTTTCTATTCCAGGCTTGTGATCGTAGACAAAGAGGGTGGAATATTCTTCAAAACCGGTCTAAAAGCAAAAGATAGTGAGTCAACTTTTGTCTCGCGATACCAATCATAATAAATAAATAATAATTTAAAAAAAACATTTATTTCACGTCATAAAACCATAACACACTATTTTTTACAGAAATTTAATTATTTTGTAGGTATTTATATTATTTTTTGAAATAAAATTATAGATACATTCAATTAAAATAATTTATAATAAATAATTATATAAAATAAGCATCTTCTTTTCTAAGCAAAGAAAAAAATAATCAACAAACATACAATACTAAACCTTCCAGAATGCATCGAGCACCTGACCTACCTGCCGTACTGCTGCGCAACTAAAGGGCTGGAACGCACGTGGAACCAGCAGGGACAGTGTCACGCGTTCGAACATCTGTTTAGCGCCGTGGCTGTGGGGGGCAAGGACGCCGAGCGGTCCCGGTACCCTCATATGGTAGGTATCTTTTATGGCGGCCTCAGACAGCCGGAATGCCTCTCTGAATTCAGAGTTGGAATTCATCATTTGAATTCCGGCAAGATGCCTCACACATATCTAGGACACGGTTGGCGCAGTGGCTAAGCGATTAGCCTTCTGCGCTACGTGCCGCGGGTTCGATCCCCGCACGGAACAAATATTTGTATGATCTACAGATAGTTGTTTCGGGTCTGGTTGTGTGTGCATGTGACATGTATGTTTGTAAACTGTACACTCGACACAGGAGAAATCCTAGTGAGGGGCAATCAGGGGCAACGTAAAAAAAAATCTGATAAATCAGTAGTTTCGTGTTTCTCGGCTCAGGCAAACGTCTTGGATATGGAAGCGGTATTAATACTCGTCGCACTACTTTTAGCTTTATATAATAATAAAAACAAACACGAACGAATACCTACACTGAATTCATCTTTACAGATACATTCTTACAGATCGATCATAAATCAGAATGCGCGTGGAGCATAATTAATTATTATGCAATTCCGGGCTTTCTGAACTAAAAATATGAATTCAGAGAAGCATTCCGGATGCAATCCAGCCTTAGGTATAGTAAAGAGTTCCATATGTTACAGGCAAAAAAAACAATTCAAATAAACTTAATTCCAACATTCTACTGAAGCGAATAATACCAATCTTTCCAGGCATTGCTAGGATACGGCCCCGATGAAGACTCAGCGGAGTGGCTGTGCGGAGGGTCCCTGATCAGTGACCAGTTCGTCCTCACTGCGGCACACTGCGTATCTGGAGCTGTTCTGTATGATACCCCCATTACCCCCGTCTAGTCATACGGAGAATTAAATCTCTTCTTAAATTCTTTACAATTCACCCTGGTATCTGTTTACTAGCTTTAGAGAAGAGTCTTGTACAGTCTTATAAATTTAGTATCAAAAACATTCTGCTAGGTACTTAAAAATTGACGGTGTATTCTCATACACCGTCAATTTTTAAGAGAGAGAGATTTTTATTGAGGTATTACTTCTCAGTAATCTCTCAATCTCATAATCCCGGGAACCGATGTCCATACATTGGGTCCGCGCTCAAAAGTGTCCGTCCGAGCCAAAAGACTTACAAAACGAAAAAAAGTTAGTGTATATATTGTTATTGTATAGGTGTATTTGATATGTAAGCGCCTTAAAGTAGTGGTCATTTTTACGTGCATGGACACACAACACAACAAAACACTTACAACTAAAACACAACACCACACAACTTTTTACAACTAAAAACTATGAGAGTGTGAGTGATACACATCTCATTTAGTATCTCTTTATGAATTGGATAGATTGCGTAGACAGAGAAACCAAGTCACCCGCTAACTCGCGACGCGCGAGTGAGTAGTAAAGTAACTCAGTATCTCAATCCAAATCTCGCTCATTGCTCAGTCGCCTCGCAAGCGACGCGTCGCGTGGAAAGATTCAGATCCGAATGATGCAATTGAAACGTTGTTACTGAACCAAACTTTTGTATCACTTCAAAGATCCGGATCAGTGAGTCGGTTCCGTAAAGAGTTACACATGCCTAGTTATTACGACAGTGTCTCCAGCCCCTTGAGGGTCGTTATATCCGGATTCTACTGTAGTAAATCAATGAGTAAAGCCATGTTTTTTCATAGAGGTCCAGTAAGATTCATAGGCATGGGTATCCTGAAGCGCTCGGACCCTGACGAGCTTTGGCAAGTGTACAACGTGAAGCGGATCATCCCTCACCCGCAGTACGACCCTCCCTCGAAGTACCACGACATCGCGCTGCTTCAGACTGTTAGACGGTAAGTCTTTTTATACCCCGACGAAAGGGAGGGGTGTTTATCTGTGGCTTCGTAGCTCCAAAACGGATGGACCGATTTCCATGCAGTTTTTTTAATTGAAAGCTAGTTTAATCGAGTATCATCTTAGCTATGTTTCATGAAAATTTGTTCAGCCGTTCAAAAGTTACAGCTCTTTTTCTAGTTGGAGTCGGGTTTTTGACGGTTAAGTTTATCATTTTATTCATCGATTCTCCTGCCCTTATCACATTTTATTTGTGGTCGGCGCAATATCTTCTTCTTCCATTCATCTCTATTAACCGTTATCTCAGACTTTACGTTCTTATGATCCATTTCAAATTTCACACAATCCATCCATCTTTTCTTGGGTCTGCCTCTTCTCTTACATCCATCCACATACATACTTAAAACTCTTGTTACTCATTCGTCTAGATGAAGGGACATCAAAGTAGAAACTTATGTCATCTTGATTTATTCTTTTCGTGTAATTATAGATTATTTTGGTAAGATCAACTTAAAGACTTTCACTTAGAGATGAGTGTAAAATTAAGAAAATTTAAATTAGTTCCTGTGACCAAACTACTAATTGGATTTGATAGATTTCCTGTGTACGGTCACAGAACGTGATACGTAGTTCCACTTACTGTCGTAACGTCGTCACCACCCTGTATAAGATAATATTCCAGGGTATCCTTCAGCAAAGATGTGTTCCCCGCCTGCCTGAACTTCGAGAACGACGGTCTGACTGACCAAGCGTACGCCACTGGGTGGGGGAAACTCGGCAGGAATAGACCGCTCGCTGATAATCTTCAAGAGGTGAGATGTAGTGGAGTTTCTTGCCGGTATCGGTGGGTTGGTCCAGGACCAACCCACTTGGATCCGTAGCACCTAGAATCACGACGTTTTGAAAGTGCCTGCAAAGGCCCAGTTGGAATAAAAACCTTTGACTTGACAGAAAATAAATCATTATTTCAATTCATCTGGTTAGACAGCAGCTCACCCCATAACTTACTTAGGAAAAGGCTAAGCAGCGGTAACTAAAATGGTAATGAACATCGACTCTGGTAATAAACTTCAATACGATCGTGAGAGACGAGCTACCTTGTATAAATTTAACCGATCATGAAGATTTATTTTTATTTTGATAATTTTTTTACCGGTCATGAAGTTGGGAGTCCCGTTTTCATGATCAGTATATTTTTTACAAGGTAGCTCATAGTTTAGCCTCTCATGATCGTATTGAAGTTTATTACCAGTGTCGATGTTCATTACCATTTTAGTTACGCGATAGACCCGCTGATGATGAACACTGTTTTAACCGCTGACAAAAGAGGGGTGTTTTAAGTTTGTAATGTGTATCTGCCTTCGGCATCGTACCTCTAAAAAGGATGGACCGATTTCAATACAGTTTTTTTTAAATTGAAAGCTTGTTTAATTGGGGATCATTTTAGCTATATTTTATGAAAATCTGTTCAGCCATTTAAAAGTTACAGCTGTTTTTCTACTTGGAGTCGGGGGCTTCTGACGGTTAGGTTATCTCATCATCTATTTCCAGGTGAGCCTCAAAGAGTTTTCTGAAGAGGAATGTCAGAAGAACTTCCCCCCTCACCGACATCTGAAGCAAGGATACGACCACAACATGCAGATGTGTTATGGAGATCCCAACCAACCGAAGGATACTTGCGAGGTAATTATTATATTACCCTCATCGTCAAGCGCTTATAAGCTCGACCCGCTGTGAGCGCAACTCCTGAAGTCCCGACCGTGTAAGCGCAGCCCTCTATATGGTTTGCGGGACGCGGGGCGGCGTGTGTGTAATTGAATAAATTCAAAACCTGAATATTGATTGTTCATATAGTTTCAATTACCCTGTTTAATATAATAAATAAGAAGTACTTTTGCGAAAGTTGTTTAGACTTACTAGAAAATCATGGCCGTCGCTTAGCAAATATTAGATCATGAATTAAAAACGCTAACCGAATTGAAAGTCACGATTTTCTACATCAATAAACCTTATTGGGGGGTGGACATTTTTTATTTATTAAAGAGATTATGGTGTTGTTTCATTTTCGTGTATCAAATTCTCCTCTCGCAGGTCTGCTGGAAGAGATTTTTCTCGTGAAATAAGCATTACCTTAGTACTTTGTTCTCCTATTTAATGTTTTATGTGTCTTTTCATGTGTGCACATAAATTATTAAATAAATAAATAAATAATCTCTGAATTAATTCCTCGTCTTCCTCAGGGTGACAGCGGAGGCCCTTTACAGGTGACTTCCCAAACCTCACGCTGTCTTCACACGGTCATCGGCGTGACGTCATACGGGCGTGCGTGCGGGTACGCAGGTGACGCCGGCATGTACACCAGGGTGCTCCACTACGTGCCCTGGATTGAGAGCATCGTATGGCAAGGCTGGCTTCATAATAATTAAAAATATATATATATTTATATTTTTGATTTCTTTTTTATTTTTGCATGTTGTGCATCCCAATCAATTATTTTTCTTTCTGGGCCTCTTCTCAGAATGACAAGGGTTAGGCCTTAGTCCACCACGCTGTCCTGGTGCGGGCGGACTACACATACCATCGAGAACTTTATGAGGCCCTCTCAGGTGTGCAGGTTTCCTTACAATGTTTTCCTTCACCGTTAACGCAACTGATAATCAAAATAATAAAGTTAAAAAAAAAAAAAAAAAAAAAAAAAATTGTCATCCAATCTAAACGTGTATGCAAAATTTCAGCTCAATCGAAAACCGGGAAGTGGGTCAAATTTAGCTTCCAAGATTTTTTTACATAGTTACAGGTGAAGCTAATAAAAGCGTTTTAATAAAAAGACGAATAAAACTCAAAAATCAATACAAATTATATTTAATTCTCCTTATCATTTACAAAGAGTCTTTATTTCCTAATGTTCCCCAAGTCACTAAAGTCGTAAGTCTACTCGGAGTCACTGGAGTCGGAGGCAGCTTCGGCCACTTCTGCCGTGAACTTGTACTCTTGGTCAGCTCCGAGGTACGCGTCGGACATGAAGTAGAGAGTGTATGTGTGGCGACCTGAACTGCCGCAGACGAAGTCCAGACGGACCTGGGGAGTAAGAGAAATGGCTGGTTATAATATATTATAATAGTATTTTATGAAACTGTTGCTTATTAGGGGTATTAAAACACGAGTCTGTGTTTAAAACCACCGAGTGTATGAGAGTAGATATAGTCTGTCAAGAAAGTCATGAAAAGGATTGAGGGCGCCACTTGTATATTCTCTTGTTTATTTTTAATATATTAATGCCGAAAACATTTTTTTATCACAAAAAATCTACACAGAATAGTAAAATAAACACATCGTTGTACCCAAACTGACTCCTACGGTACTTATTTAGGGTTGCGAGCGAAGAAGAATTTTAGTTCCTTCAAAATCCTTTTCATGACTTTCTTGACAGACTGTAAATAATTTTATCTATCCTCATATCGTAAAGTTCTAATTATGAATTCAATAATAATACTATACTGACAGACTTTATGCACATGCAACTATAATAAAATTAAAAAGTTTTATTATGATACAGTTTTCCTAACAAAACAATGCTATAATAGTTATTTGTTATACAAGAGTGCAAAGTTGCTTTTTAACCGCGTGTTCAATTTTGATGACCGAGCAAGTGAAGGATTCTAAAATTGAATCACGAGCGCAGCGAGTGATTCAAAATTAGAATCCTGAGCGTTAGCGAGGGAATCAAAAGAGCACGAGGTGAAAAATCTTTGCACTCGAGTGCAACACGTAACTTTTCATTCCACCTCAGCGAGGAAATGACTAAATGCAAAAAAAAAAAACGTTTAATTCACAAACTTAGTGCACACGATGTTCTAAATTCAATTTACTTTATCCTCTAGAGAATAAAAACGGCTTTTCCACTCAGATATTGAAGATTAAAAATACTCTTTCCGAGATGGTGGGATGAAAAATAACTTTTTTTCTATTATAATACACCATAGACATAATTATACTACTGTTTAATAAATCTATTAAGTAAACTTAGGTTCCACCAAGGAGTTTTCAATTAAATTTTTATAGCAGCCGTACATTATCTATGGTGGCGCGGCTAGGGCGCATGCGCGCTGAGATCCGGCGCCATTTTGTTTTTGAAAACGCAAAATAATTAATGAAAATGTTAGTTTTTTTTTTAATAATATATTTTTGGGGTAAAATAGATATTAAGGTAAAGTATTGACCGATTTTTAAAATTTAGTCAAATAGCCTATTGCTTCATTTCAAGTCTGGATAATAATATACTATTATATTTTATATTGTTATATTAATTATTATATTCTTTGCGCATAGTTTTAAGTTGTAACTCTTACCTTGGCGTTGCGAGCGAGCGAGACCCTCTTGATAGAGAGCAGCGTGTTGCTCTTGGGGTCACCAATCACCACCCACCAACCTTCCTCGCGTTTCTGTAAATCAACATTTTACCAAATAAATAACCGAACCGTCAAAAACCCCCGACTCCAACTAGAATAAATATTATAGTTTAAAAAAAAACTAAAGAAAACGCTTTTGTCATCCAAACTAAACGTGTATGCAAAATTTCAGCTCAATCGGAAACCGGGAAGTGGGTCAAATTTAACTTCCAAGATTTTTTTACATAGTTACAAGTGAAGCTAATAAAAGCGTTTTAAAAAGAGCTGTAACTTTTGAACGGCTGAACAGATTTTCATGAAACATCGCTAAGATGATACCCGATTAAACTAGTTTTCAATTAAAAAATACTGCAATTAAATCGGTCCATCCTTTTTGGAGCTACGACACCACAGATACACAAATACACACTACAAACTTATAACACGCCTCTTTTTTGTCGGGGGTTAAAAATGGCTCACACCGAAAACGAAGGTACAGCTGAATATTCTTTAAAAAACTGATCGAACCAAGTTTTCTTGTATCAAAAATCGACGACATGATTTTGGAACAAAATCTATCTTTTATAAATTCAGACTTCCCCATACTGCGGGTCTACCGCGTAACTAAAATTGTAATGAACATCGACATCGGTATTAAACTTCGATACGATCGTGAGAGCCTAAACTTTGAGCTAACTTGTAAAAAAACTACCTATCATATAGCTGGGACTCCTATCTTCATGATCGGTAAAAAAAATACAAGTTAGCTCAAAGTTTAGTCTCTCACGATCGTATTGAAGTTTAATACCGATGTCGATGTTCATTACAATTTTAGTTACGCGGTAGACCCGCTGATCCATCTAGATAGGTCACCTGTATAATCTGCATCGCGTCGTATTGTCACTCATTTTATACAATAGGTGTCGAATCATTATACTATACAGCAGTAGCGAAGAGTCCATACAACCCGATGCTCATCGGCTTCCCTTTAGGAATTGGTTAGTGCATAGACCAACGTAATATTATATTATTTACTCATCCAACTGACAAAAAAAGACTTGTTATTCAGTTAGGATTATGTAGATTACAAGAGATGGTATGGATTTTTGTCTTGCAGCATTAATTGCAGCAATTTTTAGGACGATTTTTGGGACGGCTTCTCCTTATAAAACTTTCACCCTTCGCCACTGATTATACAGTTATTCATGAGATCAATTCTCGCATTTGTCTCACCTGCGGGAAGAATGGCGCGATGACTGGTCCGACGATATCGTCTTCTCTTTCTAATGACACTTCTACGACGATCGGCTTACCGGCACGTAGGTGACGCTCGTTCTTAACCTGAAATACAAAATATGTATGAATTATACTTAATTTTATTTAATTATAATTAAAACTGAACACCCCCATCCAAAATTTAAGTGCTAAGCACTTGTCGGTGTAGCAATTTCCATTCGGTCCTATCTAATGCCAAATCTTTTAAATCTTTATATGTTTGTATATTCGCTTTTTCTTTCAGCTGATCAATGTAGTTTCTTCTTGGTCTTCACCTTTTTTTTTTTTTTTTTTTTTTTTAAAGGAAGAGGGAAACTGAACACTCATTTAATAATTATTAGTGGTTGCCTAGTCGTCGAAATTTGACCCGCGCCTTGATTACCTAAGAAAAATCTGTCAGCCACAGCGACCGACTAACAATGCATCCCTTTCTCGCTTATAGACGTTGTCATAAGAGGATACGGATTAGGACGTTTATTTGCGACAGCAACTGTCATATTTATTATACGTAATCAGGCGGCGAAATATTATATGTAAATGTTAGCTTTCTGCACTCCTTCTCCATGTAATCTTTAATAACTATGCCAAATCTCACACTCCTCCGTGCGCGCAATATGCTTAAAAAGGGGTACAAAGTTTTCTTCACGTATACAGGATAATTTTTTATGTAGTGCGCATAATTTGTAGAGTGATTCAGTGTCCATTCCCAAATGCAACCGCAATACTAAAATTCACTCGAAAACAAAATAAAAAATTGATTTTGTATGGCTTTGCGCTATTAAATTATGCGTGTCCCCCATACTAAGTCGAATTTTCGTTTTGTTTTAAAGTGTATCCCAATACTGCGGTTGCATTTAGGAAGCTCAGCTTATAACTGCCATGGCAATCTTATTCACAGGCAAATAATTATTATCCTAGTCTCATTTGTATTCACATGGAATTGCATTATTCTCGCAGCTCTTACCACAACATTGTACTGATCAAGATCGTAATCTATTATTTTAAAAGAATTTCCATGGAGTTTCTTGTCAGTTCTTCTCCATAGGACCTACTATTTGGAACCGTGCACATAGTCTCGACATTTCACAAGTGCCTGTATCTGGTTTACATGAAATAAACATCTATTCTATTCTATTCAAGAAGAGAGACTGAATCACTCTACAAATTATGCGCACTACATACAAAAATACCCTGTAAATTTATCTTTCTGCACTCCTTCTCCATATAATCTTTAACTATGCGAAATCTCACACTCCGTCCGCGCGCGCAATATGCTTAAAAAGGGGTACAAAGTTTTCTCTTCACGTATTAATATACAGATTCTAATCTACTTTACCTCATATGTGAGCTCAACGTTGGGGTACCGGTTACAGAACCTGGCAACATCCGCCATCTCTGTGGGGGACAGTTGTAACAGCTTCGCACGAGCATTGTCTTCTAGCTCCATCACGTCAAACACGGTTTCTACACCCTGTAGATAACAACTTCACATAAAACACCATATATTTATGTAGGTATATCATTGTATTTATATTTAGGTATTATCTATATACATATATAAAAATGAATCTCTATTTCTCTTGGTCACGTCATCACGCGTGAACGGCTGGACCAATATCGGTAATTCTTTTTTTGTTGTGTTTGTTATAATTGGAAGTAGAAAATTTGGTAGGGTAGGGTAGGGTAGGTAGGTAGGTAGGGTAGGGTAGGGTAGGGTAGGTAGGGTAGGTAGGTAGGTGCACAGTTCTATTATTGGCGGTACAAAGTTCGCCGGGTCAGCTAGTATATAATATATTAAAGTAGGTATTATAAATTTTAGTTAGTAATAAAACCGACTTCAGCAAACTAAAAAGGATAAAATAATTTTCTTAAAAATCCTAACAGCTTCTGAAGTCGGGGCCTTCAATTCTTCAATGCTTGCTTGCTTGGCAGTTGCACCGACTTCAGAAGCTGTTAAGTTTTTTAAGAAAATTATTTTATACTTTTTAGTTTTTTGAAGTCGGTTTTACTTATTTTTTATAGTTTATTTTCTCTAGTTGGAGTCGGGGGTTTTTGACGGTTAGGTTATTGTCATCGCGCTAGCCTTGTTGGAGTTTATCTCCGGCTAGCCCTAAGTCTAGCACTGTGTACCAGTGGCGAAGACTCCATACAACCCGATTCCCATCGGCTTCCCTTTAGAAATTGGATAATGCATAGACCAACGTAATATTGAATTATTTACTAATCCCAACTGACAAAAAAAGGCATGTTATTCAGTTAGGTCGAGCTCTTTCAGACGTATGGATTTTTGTCTTGCCACTGTGTTTTTTGTGGAAGGCATTTGGGACGGCTTCCCCTTTGAAAAATTTCACCCTTCGCCATTGCTGTGTAGCTTGTAGCTTACCTTATCCGAGCACCGCTGCACCAGCTCAGTGGTGAAGTGCGGCAGTTGTCGCAAATACGAGTCCTTGGCCCACATCGCCTGCGTCACCATCTGCGCCAGCTCCATGGCGGCCACAGCTGGGGACAGCCACCCGCTGCTCGAGACCACGTCCACACACGCTTGGATGAGGCGGATCGCCTGTGGGTGACAATTGTACAGTTAGACATTTTTAACCCCTGACAAAAAAGAGAGGTGTTATAAAAGAAAGAAAGAAAGAAAACTGGTTTATTCTGGACTCTCCAGGAACAAAAAACAATAAAATAATAATAATAAATTTCCCAACAACAATGCAAATAAAATTTTAATTTAACTTTTTTTTTGTAATACAAATAAAAGTAAAAATACAACATAAAAATAATAAAAGAAAAACAATAATTAAAGCAACCTGGACGAGACCCATGGTTATAAGTTTGTAGTGTATATCTGTGGCATCGTGGCTCCAAAACGGATGCACCGATTTCAATGCAGTTTTATTAAATTGAAAGCTAGTTTAATCGGGTATCACCTTAGCTATGTTTCACAAAAATCTGTTCATCCGTTCAAAAGTTACAGCTCTTTTTCTAGTTGGAGTCGGTTTTGTCGGTTAGATAATTATGTATATTATATTACCTTAGTGAGGACAATGGCGGTGTCCGCTTGCAGTTCTGCCGGTAGCTGCGTGCGTGAGAGGTGAGCTTGCAGCAGCACGTGCGCTTTGACGTGCGGATCGTTGTACTTGACATTGCCGCCAGAGGGCGCTGTCGGTTTGTGGGGAACTCTGCGGGAAGAAGAGTATTTTTAGTATGTATCGATGTAAAGATACATTAGCTACATTCTGCATAGGACGAGCTCTTGTAGCAGAAATTAAACTGCCCCGACATTTCCAATATATGAAAGAAAACTTAAAAAAAAAAGTAAAAACCGACTTCAAAAAACTAAAAAGTATAAAATAATCTAAAGTTTATTAAGAAAATTATTTTATACTTTTTAATTTTTTGAAGTCGGTTTTTACTTTATTTTTTAAAGTTTATTTTATTTTTCTTTTTCGAGTGGCATAAACAATACATGAACATGCGATTACAGCAATCGCGAGTGATGTGCTATTATTCATTCAAGAGTTCCAATGTATATCTCCGAAATTCTTTATCAGATCTTCACCAAATTAAAATAGGACCACCTCGGGAGAATACTCTATCAAACAAATAAAGAATTTTTAAAATCGCTCCGCAATTGGTGGAGAAATCGGTGAACAAACATAGAAAAAAAAAAAAAACTGTTGAACATATATTATAACCTTCTCCTTTTTTGAAGTCGGTTAAAAATATAAGACAAAAGACAAAGACATTTATTGCAATAGCCTACCCAATCGGGTGTTGCAATAGTATTTAGAGAAAAGCTAACACTACAAGTATACCCTAGCTTAGAAATAATTTTAATTACAATCACTTTTTACAAAATAAAACATGTATATTATAATACATTTTAGCTTAACCAAGTTCTTTTAAATCTCTTAAATAATTTTCCATCCAGTTTTTTTATTTCTACAGGTAAGTGATTAAAAGCTTTTATAAA
Source organism: Allophyes oxyacanthae (assembly GCA_932294325.1). NCBI lineage: Eukaryota > Metazoa > Arthropoda > Insecta > Lepidoptera > Noctuidae > Allophyes > Allophyes oxyacanthae. Next base: position 2,249,287 of record OW028638.1, read on the forward strand.
ACCTTTCATTGAAAAAGTCAAAGTCAAAGATTTTTATTTCAACGGGACCTTTGCAGGCACTTTCAAAACGTCGTGATTCTAGGTGCATGGTTCCAAGTGGGTTGGTCCTGGAGAAGATACCGGCAAGAGACTCCAAGAAGGTAGATCCATTCCATAAAACATTTTTTATTTTTTTAATCATTGCCCCTCACTAGGATTTCTCCTGTATCGAGGGTACAGTTTACAAACATACATGTCACATGCACACACAACCAGACCCGGAACAACTATTTGTAGGTCATACAAATATTTGTTCCGTGCGGGGATCGAACCCGCAGCACGTAGCGCAGAAAGCTAATTGCTTAGCCACTGCGCCAACCGTGTCGTCAAACCTCGCAGTACTTACTTGGCGGCTAGGGCTTTAATGATGTTCTCTTCCCGATGTCTGATGCAAAGCTCGGAGTACTCCGCCGCCGAGGATATGATCTCCAGCAGACCGCGGATCTTGGTCTTGTTGGTGAGGGATAAGCTGAACAACTCTGTAACAAAATACATACATGTGAGTACCTGTTTATAATACAAAGTGTATTAAGAACAACTTTTACTATAGAACAAAACACGAAATCGTAAAAATGTGTAGTTCAGTTCAAGTAATTTATTTATTTAATCAACTTTACATGTAATATTGAATAATTTCTATGGAACAGCAGATTTTTTATTTTTACACTCACGCGGTCCTTCTACCTTCTTACCCCGAGGACAAATTTCTAATTCGTCCCACTTTACTAAGTTCAAAATCCCAATTCGTCCCACTTTCTTAAGGATAATACTCTAATTCATCCCACCTTCCTAAAGACAATATTCTAATTTGTCCCACCTTCCTAAAGACAAAATTCTAATTCGTCCCACTTTGGTAAGTTCAATATCCTAATTCGTCCCACTATACTAAGGTCAAAATCCTAATTCGTCCCACTTTATTCATTACAATACTATTATAATTCATCCCACTTTCCTAAAAACAATATTCTTATTCATCCCACTTTCCTAAGGACGAAATCCTATTTCGTCCCACTTTACTGGACCAAGCTTTGAAGGATTTTTCGTACTTACCTATGGTGGTATAGTTGATGTAGTAGTAGGACGCGATCATGCCGAGGTTGAGAGGCTGGACATCCAAGTCATCTTCGATGGCGATGCACTTGGACTGCTCCAGATCTGTCAGCGTCGTTTCTACCAGCTCCGACAGGTGGTCTGACAGATGCCTGTGGGACGAAACGAAACTTGTTAGGGTTTTGGTGGCATAGGAGAATATTTACGCTCGTACTAATCTAGCCAAGTTCGCTCCAGGAGCGAGAGCAACGCGTATACTGAACAGGGGGCCTAAAAAGGCCACATTGAGCAATTCATCTCCTGATCTGCATAGTAACTGACAAACAGATGATTACTGAATATGAACCTTATGCGGATGACATTAAGAGTGGTCAATTAAGTAGATATTTTGACATTTGTAATATGAATCATATTGTGATTGACATGACAAAGGTTGGACATTTTTAGGGTACCGTACCCAAAGGGTAAAACGGGACCCTATTACTAAGACTCCGCTGTCCGTCCGTCTATCTGTCTGTCTGTACGTCTGTCAGGCTGTATCTGATGAACCGTGTTAGACAGTTGAAATTTTCACAGATGATGTATTTCTATTGCCTATACTATTTTTCGTGTTGTTTTAAAGTGTACGCCAACACTTCGGTTGCATTTAGGAACAGAGACTGAATCACTACAAATTATGCTAAGGGGATGAAATAGGGGGTGAAAGTTTGTATCCTTGCATTTTTGAAATGAGAAAGATGAAAATTAATATTTAGGCTTTTGGTTAGAAATAAAGAAACACATGTTTCCGCGTTTTTGGAAATTCACCCCCTAAGGGGGCGAAATAGGGGATGAAAATATTATATAAAAAGCTTGTAAAATAGTCGCTTTCCGCGTATGCGGATCTCCTAAACCACGCAACAGATTTTGATGCGGTTTTCACCATCAGTTAGATAATTTTTCACGAAATGTTTATATGTATAATACTTTGATATTTAATGTAAGGATAGTAGAGAAATTCCAATAAATACCTATGTGTAACTCCCTGCAGATTGTAATAGTTCGGGTTCTGAGTCAGCCGTCGGTACAGGAATGTCCATGTCAGGTAGTCGACTGCATCCTGTTTGTTCTCTATGGTTTTTGTTACTATCTCCGCGTTCATGTGGTCATGTAGTCTATGGTCAAGGTGGCTCTGGAAGGAAGATGGAATATTAATCAGTACTTACGGCTACATATCAAGCTATGCATTTCCAGTATAAGCTGACCTCGCATTGCTGTCCGACATCAACCGTCGGGCTTCGCCTCGCCAGGCAATATCACCTCGCCTGGTCGTAGGATCCTCCCTTTTCAATGGAGGAACACCATACCTCCATAATACTCATCATTATGACCAACTTTTAATATGGGACCACAATTTGTATTTTAATATAATAATTTGTATTTTTTTTTTTATTTTTTTTTTTTTTCATTTATTCGTCTGTCTTTAATTACTAATAGGTAATAACTTTAGAGTACCATTCGATTTAATACCTACAGTACGTGACTATTATTCACGAAAATTTATTGCTTTCTGTTTATTTTTAAAAATTATTTTATCTATACTCTGTTCGAAATAACATTAGAAATTTAAATAACTCCATTTACACTTTATTCAACCGATTTTGACTTCTATTACGTTGGTGACATGACAAATTACAGCTGCAGTAAACATTTGTTATCGTAAATACGTTTTTGCTTTTAATGCCATCCTTATGCGTACGGAATAGAAGTCAAAATCGGTTGAATACACTGTAAAAGGGTTTGTTAAAAGTGTCTAATCTTATTTTAAATGGAGTATAATTACCTTAATATTATGTAGTACATTTGAACATCTCAACCAATGTGGACATGTGTAATTAATTGGTTCCCAAGATACAGGCTTGCCTAGTTTGGGGCAAATAGAAATCCTACTATTTTATGTATTTTTTGGAAATAAAGATTTGAATTACAACCACGCATCCGGCATTCATTCCGCAATTTTTGCATTTTGGCATTTTTTGGGCATTCGGGCATGCTCGACGGCATGTTTTCAATTTTTTATTAGAATTAGTGTACCTATCTCTTTTTTATTGTGTTTTGTCTATTGTGAATGTGGCACCGTCACTATCCCGTACGGAATAAAATTATTTTTCTTTCTTTTCTTTTCTTTCTTCTTTCTTTCAATTAAATTACGAAAAAGAAAATCTGCTGTTTAACATTTAGAATAGAATAGAATATTTGTTTATTTGCATAGAATGTAGGTACATAAATGAAGGTGTTAACAAACTTTTCTGATCCTAGTACATTCTACCTTAATTTAGGCATGCAAACATTAGGAGAAATTAAATTTAAATTAAATTAAATTTAGTCGAGACCTATTGAATTACTCTAAAAGTAAAATGATTACCTCGAGCGGCAAGCAGTCGTTGAGCAGCTTGGTGAAGAAGGTCTTGTGGTGCGCGACGCACATGAGCACGGCCACGGCGTGCTCGTCCTCCAGCGGCCGGCACGCGCGGCCCACCATCTGCAGCACCGTCGTGATCGGGTACTGCTCGTACGCGTGCAGCTTGCCGTTGTACCTAGTAAGCAAGTAAGTAATAGTTATTTGTTATACAAGAGTGCAAAGTTGCTTTTTAACCGCGTGTTCAATTTTGATGACCGAGCAAGCGAAGGATTCTAAAATTGAATCACGAGCGCAGCGAGTGATTCAAAATTAGAATCCTGAGCGTTAGCGAGGGAATCAAAAGAGCACGAGGTGAAAAATCTTTGCACTCGAGTGCAACACGTAACTTTTCATTCCACCTCAGCGAGGAAATGACTAAATGCAAAAAAAAAACGTTTAATTCACAAACTTAGTGCACACGATGTTCTAAATTCAATTTACTTTATCCTCTAGAGAATAAAAACGGCTTTTCCACTCAGATATTGAAGATTAAAAATACTCTTTCCGAGATGGTGGGATGAAAATTTACTTTATCCTCTAGAGAATAAAAACGGCTTTTCCACTCAGATATTGAAGATTAAAAATACTCTTTCCGAGATGGTGGGATGAAAATGTTTATTTTCTCATCATCACATTATAGATACAGTCACAGTAAATAACATTTAAGAACGTCCAACCCGTCATAATTCCCATACAAACGCCCGTAGGTGATTACGGCGTTATAACAATTTTTCCTCTAGATATTTTAAATACATAGGTATCTTGTGGTCTATATCTAGGTTTCTATGTAAGGCAAATAATAATTTTTTGAGAAACAAATTCAGTAAAGACATCTGAAAATCAGCTTTTTTGGACAAATTTTATCTGAACTTTGGCCGTTCATAATGACCTCATTAATTGAAAAAATAAAAAAACAGCTTCATAGAGACCTCACACATGTAATGGAGATTCTAAATTACAAACATATTTTCCAAAAACTTATTAGACTTTTTCAAAAACACCTATTTCTTGGAACCTGTTTTGTGAAATGTTCGCGCGCCAATTTTCATTAAATGATCGCCTTCTCACTCGCTTTTAGTCAACGGGTGATATGAAGTACGCGTGAGTAGAGTCGTGTGGGGTAGGCATGAGACGGCCGTTTCAAAAATTGCCTTGGATGAAACAACAAGCTTTTCGATCATGCCCGCGTTGACGATAGGCGGACTGGGAAGGGCCCTCTTAAATAAAGAAAGAAAAATGATTTATTTCGGACTCGCACAGAAAATTACATACAAAAAGAAAACATTAAAATAATAACAAAAAACAAAAAAAATAATTGAAAAAATCAAAAATAGAGACTGGTGTCTGTGGTAGGTTAAACCTGTGTTACAGATCACCAGACTACCCTCTGAAGAGACTAATTGCACCTACTGAGATTCTCGATGTTTCAATTATCCTTAAGGTGGCGTTTGCAAAATGGATAGGTATCGAATCGCACTAATCGCACCACTACATTGACACGGCTCAAATACTCACACACGCGCCCGGATAGCTGCGGGAATAACTAATTTCGATACATTGAAAGTTAATTTTTTGTTTTGTCATATTTTATATTTTTGTAATTATGTAGGTATTATATTTTTATTGTCGGACTAGATGGAGTGACCTTATGGTGTACTTCCTTGACTGCTACTGGAACTCCTAGATGAGTAGACCTAGATGTGCCGAGTTTGGGCTCGTTTTGTTAGTTATGATGAGGACTTACCTCTGCACATGATGGAGTGACCTGAAAGTCTACTTCGGTGACTGCTACTGGAACTCCTAGATGAGTAGAGATAGGTGTGCCGAGTTTGGGCTCGTTTTGTAAGTTATGATGAGAACTTTCCTCCGGACTTGATGGAGTTACCTGAAAGTCTACTTCGGTGACTGTTACTGGAACTCCTAGATGAGTAGAGCTAGGTGTGCCGAGTTTGGGCTCATTTTGTTAGATATAATGAGAACTTACCTCCGGACTTGATGGAGTGATCTGAAAGTCTACTTCGGAGACTGCTACTGGAACTCCTAGATGAGTAGACCTATGATTCTAGTTATGATGATGGTGACCATGATGATGAAAGTCATGATGATGGTCATGGCTCCACACCTTCGTGAACATAACGGATGGAGGCTATCTCACGTGTGCGTGTCGGCGATGATGACGGTGTGCACGTGCGCGGCGAGGGCCCAGGCCAGCTCGGCCGCCACCACGCACAGCTGCACGGCGCCCGACTCCAGCAGCTGCTGCACCAGGCGCCGGTCGCCCGGCTCCACACCTTCGTGCAGATACGCCACGCCGGCTGCCAGGGTCTCTCTTAACATCTGGAACCAAGTTGAAAATATTTTATTTGTTCTGAATTATAAAACAATTGGGTTGAGCTGCACGCTGGCACATTCATGGGTAAAAATTACTTACGTTGTTTACGCAGCCCAGGTCTACCTGCAGACAACCTGGAAAGAGGAAGCTCCCACGGCTGGACGAGGGTAAGTGGCTAAGGTAAGAAATTCCTGTTCTGGGGCAGAACGCTTAAGCGTCACAGCCTTCTAATTGTAACCGGTGGCTGCTCCCAAGTGTGTAGCAGCGTGTTCTCTGCACAACAACTTCCCCAAGCACTGGCGACCTTGCTCACCGTTAGCAACACAACACTGCACAAGAGCATGTTTGGCTACGACATTCTGCAAGGTGGAGGTACTTCCACAGTCGACCAGCTCCAAGCCACAAGTCTCCTACCTTATCGTGAACTCGCTTGAGGAAAGGCTGCAGCATGTCGGGGCGTGCCCTTAGGAAGCGGGTGGGGCTGCAGTGCGCAGCAGCCAGTGCCAGCAGGTCGGCAGCCAGCAGGCGCGAGTGGCGGCGCGAGGGCACGAACACGGCGCAGGGCTTGTTGCCGGCGTAGCGGATCACGGCGTTGTAGATGGGCTTGGTCATGGCGGCCAGCCGGGACGCCGCGTGCGAGATGTTGAAGCCCTGTGGAACATGTTGAATATTATGAAACTTGTATTTAATAGGGAGTTGAGGACTACTAGCGCCATCTAGTGGCAAGGACGCGAACCACACGTGGCGAGTGTTGATGACTACTAGCGCCATCTAGTGGTAACGACGCGAACCACACGTAGCGCTGGGAGGCGGGTGTTGAAGACTCCTAGCGTCATCTAGTGGTAAGTACTCGAACCACACGTAGCGATGGGAGGCGGGCGTTGAGGACTACTAGCGCCATCTAGTGGTAAGGACGCGAACCATTCGTCGGTGGGAGGCGGGTGTTGAGGACTACTAGCGCCATCTAGTGGTAAGGACGCGAACCATTCGTCGGTGGGAGGCGGGTGTTGAGGACTACTAGCACCATCTAGTGGTAAGGACGCGAACCACACGTCGCGGTGGGAGGCGGGTGTTGAGGACTACTAGCGCCATCTAGTGGTAAGGATGCGAACCATACGTAGCGGTGAGAGGCGGATGTTGAGGACTCCTAGCGCCATCTAGTGGTAAGAAAGCGAACTTATACGGGGAGGCGAGCTACGCAGGAGCGCGCGTATCGCGGCTCGGGTGAAGATTTATTCCTAATCGTCGTTCTATTTTACTTGTTCATTGTTCTTTTTACACAAATGTAGTAGATTAAAACCAAGTTTAATAAAGCCTTCATTTCGACGCCTAAATCCACATCCCCAAGGAAGGAACAATCACACTTGCCGAAAATACAAGCCTGCACAGAGGGTATTAAAACATGAGTATTCTCCTTATAATATCAGATATCTGCCAGTGAAAGTCCTGTCAAAATCAGTCCAGCCGCTTCAGATATTTAGCTACTGAAAATAAATGTACGGAGTAGCTGATTTTTTTCGCGATTTCATGTTTAGTCCCATAGTAAAAGTTGTTCATAATGATGACTACAATACCCATGTGGAGGAACGAGGTATGGTGTTCCTCCATTGAAAAGGGAGGACCCTCCGACCAGGCGAGGTGGTATTGCCTGGCGGGCCGAACCCCGACGATGACGGACAGTTGTATATGTTAGATATGATATTCTTTTTCCTTGCGCGATGCAGGCCTCATAATCTGATTGGTCAATTCATATTTTCGCGCCACTGTTGTCAGCTTGCTGCCTTGTAAGTAGTTATTCTATGTGGCGATAGATGTCGCTACACCCTGTTCCAATGATTCCCTCGCGCTATCAGTCACCCTGTACCATAGAAATATGATAAACCTAGAAGAGTAGCTAATAATTGAACTTTTCATATGTAGTGGTACTATTTTATCAAATACACGCGCTTATGAGATTGAAGGAGACAGCTAGCTGTAATCGACTTGTCATTCAAGTCCAAATGAAGCCGGTTTATGAAATGTCATAACTAAAGGACTTAGCGATTTTCCTTAGAAATTGGCGACCAGACTGGTGACCATTGATATCGTAATACGGCTACATAATGATTCTGTTCTATTTGACGAGTGCCGAGATTATATATATCTGTCTCTTTTTAACTCATTACGCTGCATATTAGATAGAAAAGTCACGCTAGCGCGTTACAGTTCAGTTATATGTCAAAAAATTGTTACTCTTCTAGGCTTGTAATATTTCTATGCCGTGTATGTTGTGGTTACCTGTATGTGCAGCTGCAGCGGCAGCGGGCGCACGCTGGGGTGGAAGTTGAACGAGCAGTTGGCGCTGCAGCCCAGCCACTGCGACACGTCGCGCGCGTCCGCCAGGGGGAGCGACAGCGCCACGATACGGATCTGACGGCCTGGGGACAAACGAATATCTTTTATATGAGAATCATTGTGGACACAAATACATTAACCACTGTAGATGAAAGAAAATACATTTATTCAGCACAGACAGTGACCACAGACAAGAGAATATAAACAAAAAAAAAAGGTAAAACCGACTTAAAAAATCTAAAAAGTAAGAAATAATTTTCATAAAAAACTTATCAGCTTCTGAAGTCGCGGCCTTTAATTCTTCAGTGCATCTGGCTTAGTAGTGGCACCGACTTCACAAGTGAAGTCTTCTTCATAAGTGATGTCCCGAAACCTGGGACAATTTTTGTCCCAGAAAAAATGCTGTAAGGAAGTCTCCACTTTTTGTCTCTGTGCCTCGAAGTTAGGTGAATTAGCACCAACTATTTCGATCACTGGTTATGACACTCCGATCGCCAACGAATAGAAATGGTCGCACTATCGTGACATAATTATTAACTAGCTATGTCCGCGACTCTGTCCTTGTAACTTCCTGGAAAACGGAGTTACTTTGGGGTCATCCATAAAGTACACTAATTTCGTGATTTTTTTACCCCTCCCCCGTCCTTGTCACACAGTTGATCACATTTGTGAGACCCCTATGAGACTCCCTAGTGTGACGTCACATATTTTGCAATTTTACATCTAGAAATTATTAAATTAAAACAGCAGTTCCGAAATTAGTTTTATTTCCATTTAAATTATTTTTTAATATGATTTTGAAATGTGACGTCACGAAACTTAGGACCCCTCCCACCCCTTGTCACATAATGTCACACTTCGTCGACCCCCTCCCCTTAACGTGTGACGTACTTTATGGATGGTCCCTTTCCGGTATAAGACACGGTTGGCGCAGTGGCTAAACGATTAGCTTTCTGCGCTACGTGCCGCGTGTTTAATCCCCGCACGGAACAAATATTTGTATGCAACTATGATGCAGCTATGCTAATGATGAAGGCACTTAGTAATAAACTCACCGATTTGTGAGGAGATGTATCTCATTCTGGAGCAGACCACCTCGAGGACTGGGCCTTCTTCTCCGCCGAGGAGTTGTAGAGCATCCACGATAAAGAGGGACACGCTTTGGACGCTCTTTCGGACTTTCCACCTGCGAGAGAGAGAAATATACTTGAAAATTTTGCAATTAAATAAATTAAATAAACTAGCTTCCGCCAGCGGTTTCGCCCGCGTGATATCTTTATAAATCATAGCCTATGTTACTCACTGATAATGTAGCATCCTGCTGGTGAAAGAATTTTTAAAATCGGTCCAGTAGTTTTTGAGTTTATCCATTACAAACAAACTAAAACTAAACTATTAGTTTAGATGCACTCACCATCAGGGATTACGCATTACGGGTAAATTTTAATGACCGTTTTGGAACAATACTGGTAAATAACCTAACCGTCAAAAACCCTCGACTACAACTAGAAAAAGAGCTGTAATTTTTGAACGGCTAAACAGATTTTCATAAAACATAGCTAAGATGATACCCAGCTGAAAATCAGCGTCAGTTGGTAGCACCTGGTGTTGCCATCTGACATTATGCTGAGCTGAGGCCCGTTTGGCATAAGTGTACTATTTTTTTTCTATTTAATGTGATGTGTTTTAATTTTAATTGTGCCAATAAAAGCAATTTTCTTTCTTTGTTTGTTTCTTTCACTGCGTCACTATAAATATTGACCTCACCTTCTAGACAGTATGTCCCATTTGTCAGCGGTCGTGATAATAATCTGGCCCTTGTTCAGTAGCTTGTGGTCCGTCGCAGTTTCACCCGTCAGTTGTACCACCTGAAAACATAAGAATTAAAATAAATATTATAGTTTAAAAAAAAAAAAAAAAACACTTTTGTCATCCAAACTAAACGTGTATGCAAAATTTCAGCTCAATCGGAAACCGGGAAGTGGGTCAAATTAAACTTCCAAGATTTTTTTACATAGTTACAGGTGAAGCTAATAAAAGCGTTTTAATAATAACCTAACCGTCAAAAACCCCCGACTCCAACTAGAAAAAGAGCTGTAACTTTTGAACGGATGAACAGATTTTCATGAAACATAGCTAAGATGATACCCGATCAGCGGCGTGCACAGACATTTCTTACAGGGTAGGCAAACACAACTAAGGGCCGTATTAATAAACCAATCTCAGTTCTGAGTAGGCTCTTAAGTAACCACATAAGATGCTGGACTATATAGTTCCAGCATCTTATGTGGTTACTTAAGAGCCTACTCAGAACTGAGATTGGTTTATTAATACTAGTCCAGCATCTTATGTGGTTACTTAAGAGCCTACTCAGAACTGAGATTGGTTTATTAATACGGCCCTTGGTGTTGTATTGTCAAGTTAAATGATGTTTGTGATTGGCCACCTCACCCTAAGACTTAAATTAACTGATATTACAGACATATGAACGTTTTATTATTGAATACATTTAATTTACACTTAGATTTAGTTACGTAAAAGTTGTTTGTTTATTAAAAAAGGAGATTCTGGTTAATTTTTGCTGAAAACTAAATTAACTAATTAATTAACTAAATTAACTTTAACTTTTTGTGCCTGAACATTATGGACATTTGTCAATAAAAAGACAATAAAAATAATATGCAATCCAAAATCCCGGGATTATAAATTAGAGCCGGGATCGAATTTTCTATGCGTGACTGACCTTCAAGTTGAACCTGGTGCCGAATTTGTGGTAGCAGTCGGCGAACACGATGTCGGCCAGCGCGTCCTTGGGCAGCAGGTACACGGCGCGGCCGGCGGGGCTGCCGGCCAGCATGCGCAGCAGCGCCAGCTCCGCCACCACCGACTTGCCCGAGCCCGACGGCGCGCCCACGAACACGTTGTCGTCCGAGTTGTACACCGCGTTGAACACCTGACCAACCAAACCATAGAATAGGATAGACTAGATCTTTATTTCATGTAAACCAGATACAGGCACTTATGAAATGTCGAGACTCTAGGTGCGCGGTTCCAAATAGTAGATCCTATGGAGAGAACCCGCAAGAAACTCCATGGTAACTCTTTTCAAATAATAGATTTTAATCTTTTTCAGTACAATGTTGTGGTAAGAGCTGCGAGAATAATGTAATTTAATGTGAATAAAAATAAGACTAGGATAATAATGATTTGCCTCTGAATAAGATTGCCATGGCAGTTACAAGCTGACCAGTTCCGACAGACGGCACCCGTTCACGAGCATGACGCATGCGTCACATCGCCAAGCTCGACCACAATGAAGGGAACTCAACGACCCGACATGAAAAATATACAAGAGCATTTCTATTTATTCATTTAATAATTTATTTACACACATGAAACGAGACAGAAAACATTAAATAGGAGAACAAAGTACAAAGGTACTGCTTATATCACAAAAGGAATTTCTGCTTTCTTCTTCTTCTTTATACACTAGGAGAGTTTTTTTTTTTTTCAGATAAAGCAAGCATCATTTTAATAATCTTTGAATGCAGTATTATTTACTTTCAAAAAATATCTCCATGAAGCAAAATATCCTATCTACAATCTTTTAAATACTTTATCTCCGCGTCCCATAGCCGTGGGACGCCTTGTATTTCCTTTCCAACCTTGTATAATTAAAAAAATCTTTATCAACATACCTGAGTCTGCACCGGATTGAACTGTGGGAAGGTATCGTTATACAACTCCTCGAATTTGGGGTTTCGCAGCGCCGATATAGGGAGCGGTTGTAAGTCCAGCAGTTCTGTTGGCGGCAGGTTCTTCTCTGGGAGGATGAGGTGGCGGAACGAGACGGGGAGCTGGGTCTCTGCGGCTATCCATCTGTGACAGACAGAGAGAGATAATGTTACTTATTTTGGAACCTTGTAGGCCTTTATTTAGAGAAATGAAATTGTTAACTGTCCCATGCCTATACATAAAACAGGGGGGCTAAAAAGGCCGCTTTAGATGAATCATAATATGATTCATATTACGAATGTCAAAATATCTACTTAATTAACAACTCTTAATGTCATCCGCATAAGGTTCATATTCAGTAATCTTCTGTTTGACAGTTACTAAACAGATCAGTAGATGAATTGTTCAATATGGCCTTTTTAGGCCCCCAGCTGGGGCTATTTGTAAAACAGCATCCTGAGCTCTTCACGAAGCATCAAGATATGCGCCACCGTCAACTTCGCACTAAGACAAACAATCTGGGGGCCTAAAAAGGCCACATTGAGCAATTCATCTAATTATCTGTATAGTAACTGTCAAACAGATGATTACTGAATATGAAACTTATGCGGATGACATTAAGAGTTGTCAATTAATTAGATATTTTGACATTCGTAATATGAATCAATTATGATTCACCTAAAGCGGCCTTTTTAGCCCCCCTGTTGTTTTTACCTAGATGCAAACTGTTCTTACAAAAAAATGCACACTTTATGGCAGTGAAAGTATTTAATAATCTTCCGGAGGAGATAAAGCATTTGCCATTTGATAATTATTAAAATTTAAATTGCAAAAATGGTTAGTAGACAAATGTTTTTACTCTGTGAAAGAATTTTTTGATTGTAATTAATATATTGTACATAACCTAAAAATGTATTCGATCTAGTTTGACATTTAATATTTTAATCGAGGGTAGGTTTAGTAGATAAGGTAGGTCGGGTAGATAGTAGGGTAGGTATGGTAGATAAGGTAGGTCGGGTAGATAGTAGGGTAGGTATGGTAGATAGGGTGGTCGGGTAGATAGTAGGGTAGATATCAGTGGCGAAACGTCCATACAACCCGATTCCCGTCGGCTTCCCTTTAGGAATTGCTTAGTGCAATTACGTAATATTATTATATTTACTCATTCAACTGACAAAAAAAGGCTTGTTATTCAGTTAGGTCGAGCTCTTCCAGATATGACTATATATAGATTACAAGAGACGGTATGGATTTTTGTCTTGCAGCATTAATTGCAGCAATTTTTAGAGGGAATTTTGGGGATGGCTTCCCTTTTTAAAACTGTCACCCTTCGCCACTGGTAGGTATGGTAGATAGGCTAGGGTAGGTAGGTAGGGTAGTTAGGTAGGTAGGTAGGGTAGTTAGGTAGGTAGGTAGGGTAGTTAGGTAGGTAGGTAGGGTAGTTAGGTAGGTAGGTAGGGTAGTTAGGTAGGTAGGTAGGGTAGTTAGGTAGGTAGGTAGGGTAGTTAGGTAGGTAGGTAGGGTAGTTAGGTAGGTAGGTAGGGTAGTTAGGTAGGTAGGTAGGGTAGTTAGGTAGGTAGGTAGGGTAGTTAGGTAGGTAGGTAGGGTAGTTAGGTAGGTAGGTAGGTAGGGTAGTTAGGTAGGTGCACAGTTCTTTTATTGGCGGTACGAAGTTCGCCGGGTCAGCTAGTTATTAATAGATTTATTATGACACTTACCTATCAGACACAACCCTCAAGAAGTACTGAGGCGGCAGCGGCTCGAACACAGGCACGAAAAGCTTCACATGGTGCTCATCCTTGCAGTACTTCTCCTTGAGGAGGAAGTACTCATGATGGAGGACCACCTCCGAGTCCACATCCTCCACTAGAATCCAGAAAGCTTCGGATTGCCCGTGGATCTGGAAAAATTGTTTTATTATAACTTAACCGTCAAAAACCCCCGACTAGAAAAAGAGCTGTAACTTTTGAACGGCTGAACAGATTTTCATGAAACATAGCTAAGATGATACCCGATTAAACTAGTTTTCAATTAAACAAACTGCATTGAAATCGGTCCATCCATTGTTGAGCTACGATGCCATAAACAGACACACAGATACACACAACAAACGTGTGGGTGCTGACACATTTCGTTTTTTTTTGACGGGTATTAAAAATTAGCTTACCTTCTCATCCCAGTGGAAGTCAGGAGTAATGGTCAGTTCCACCCTCAAGGTGGACCTGGTGATCGGCTGGATATGTGTGGCCAGCTCCAGCTTCGGGAACTGATGCACGTACTTGTGGATCATCTTGCCGAGTTTGGGTGCGCGCACCAACTCGCCTATTTCGTTGGGACCGAGTTCGTATAGTTTCTCCCAGGGAAAGTTCTTTTTTTCAAGTTTTTTTATTACCTGTGGAAGAAATTGTGGTTAAATTTAAGGTCCTAACTTTCGAATCCCGTTCCTTTTAAGAGGTTACTGTACGGATCATTATGGACAACTTTTACTATTGGAGTAAACCGGAAATCTCGAAAAAAAATATTCTGTTCCATATAATATTTAGTCGAGTAATATTGTAGCTTAGAGAAGTAGGCTGTAGAGGAGTGCTAGCTGGTAGACCCGGGTTGGACAACCTCAACAAAGAAAATCGGAGTACGACTCACCTTTCCTCTGCTGCGGTCGGCTTCCCAATCTGCATCCGATGTAATCTTGGGGTACCTTGGATCCCCAATTGATGGATTAACTCTATGCACGGCACAGAAATTATAGGAATTTCAATAGTTTGGGATTTTACACGCACGGCGTCAATATTTCGATACGGGTCCAAGCACACGCTGACTTTTCCAGCCTTGCGCCGCTAGAGGGCGCTTTAGTTCCTGTTACCCGCGCATGCGCGTGGCAGGAATTGGTACTACACGACCGAACGTCGGTTCAGTGAGCGTACCCAATAATTCTTATGCAAAGAGTCCAACCACGGGTCAGATACCTAACAAATATACATATAATTGCAGATGTTTGTTTGTTTTTTTGCGATTCAGCATTGGTCCCACAGTAAAAGTTGTTCATAATGATGAGTACAACAACCCCTTAAATAAGGGGTCTTAATTAAATATACAGCGGTATATAAGGTCTTATTTTAATAATGCTATAAAGCAAAAACAAAATTAAAATAATATCAAAAAAATATATATGTTTTCAAAATTAATTAAAGTATTTGATGTTTCCGTTTGAATAAAACGTTTATTCCTCTATAATTATGAATGGCACTAAGGTCATGAACTCGACCACATGACCTGACGGGCTCGGCTACTCTGACACACACACGCGTCGCCGCGCCGCCCGATCTTAAAGCCTACATATTTTTTTAATCTACTGCAGCTTTAATTTGATATTTGAAATTAATTCTATACCATTCATAGAGCTTATCTTTAAAATATTTTGCATTATTAAAATAAAGAATGAAAGGTTTATTGGTCAATACAATACATGCTTAAATCACACCATATACAATACAGAAACAGAATAGCCGGGAGTAACACAGCAATAATTGCACATAGCAGCAGGCTCACTTGACACACATAAATGTAAGCTATGACATTAAAATTGGGCTCGGTGTGGTATTGCGTGACCAAAAGGCCTCAGCTCAGCATATGCTGCAGTGAAATAAGACCTTATAATATATTTTTCATCCCACCATCTCGGAAAGAGTATTTTTAATCTTCAATATCTGAGTGGAAAAGCCGTTTTTATTCTCTAGAGGATAAAGTAAATTGAATTTAGAACATCGTGTGCACTAAGTTTGTGAATTAAACTTTTTTTTTTGCATTTAGTCATTTCCTCGCTGAGGTGGAATGAAAAGTTACGTGTTGCACTCGAGTGCAAAGATTTTTCACCTCGTGCTCTTTTGATTCCCTCGCTAACGCTCAGGATTCTAATTTTGAATCACTCGCTGCGCTCGTGATTCAATTTTAGAATCCTTCGCTTGCTCGGTCATCAAAATTGAACACGCGGTTAAAAAGCAACTTTGCACTCTTGTATAACAAATAACTATAGTTTACACAACTAATAATGTGAAGAACTCACTTCTTCGGGCATCTTTCTGAATTGTCGGAGTGGTGACATGGACTGCCACATTCTTCTGTCCACCATTTTACATAACGCTAGAGTTTTGTCCACGAGCTGCGCCCAACCTGAGAACAGATGTAGCGTAATTAATATTTTACAATGTTCGCAAGTAATCACCAGTGATCAGAGTAGGTGGAGCTAATTCACCTAAACTTCGAGGTACAGAGATAAAAAGTGGAGACTTCCTAACGACAACATTTTTTCTGGGACAAAAATTGTCCTAGGTTTCGGGACATCACGTAAGTACATTAATACTAGGTAGGGTACTAAGCCCCTTTGTCACTGCGACTTGCGAAGATCTATTGTGACGATCTGTAGATCATACAAATATTAGTTTCGTGCGAAGATCGAACCCAGAATGTAGCGCAGAAAGCTAATCGCTTAGCCACTGCGCCAACCGTGTCGTCAAACATTTTATTTATTTAAGGATTTAAAACGCTTCATGTACAATGTACAAAGGCGGTCTTAATGCCGTAGACATTCTCTACCAGACAACCATAGGGTGATGCAGAGACAATGAAGGTAGATGTACCAAAAAACAAACTTAAATGAGAGGTAGGTATATTAAATTATACATAAAACAACTATAATTATAAACTTAAATAAACATTAACTTAAATACATATAAATAAATATGTATTATTATATGCTAAATAAACATACACATATACAAATAATAAAAATAAAAAATACATATTTAAATAATAATAAAAAAAACAGAATTCGGAAAAATGAGAGTCGAGATGAACCTGCCGACGTCTTGTCACGAAAGTATTTACGTAAACACACATACGTCTTTTTTTATCACACGTCACACATTACTGACCTCTGTGCAATACGATCTCGAAGATAGCTCTGAGCAGTCGACACGCAGACTGCGTGACGTACACCATGTCAGCCATGAGCGCGAATCCCTCCAGCTTCAGTTGCGAGATGTACGCTTGAAGCAGCACGTTGATCTTCGCTGACGGCTCTTCTATACTCTCCTTTATCGGTATCGGCACCTGGGGAAGAATATATATTTATTACTAGTGGTCGTCCAGTGGTCGAAATTCGACCGTAATTTTAGCTTTCTGCACTCCCTTCTCCATATAAACTTTAAGTATACCAAATCTTAAACTCCTTGCGCGCAATATGCTTAAAAAGGGGTACAAAGTTTTCGCTTCACGTATTAAAATATAGATTCATTCAGCCTTGTCCCACTGCTGAGCAGGGGCCCATTGTAGATCATTGTCGAGATGGACTTTTGAAGCCCATCCTAGATCGATTGATGATCAGCCAACTAGAAAAAGAGCTATAACTTTTGAATGACTGAACAGAAACATAGTTAAGATGGCGATTAAACTAGCTGTCAATTAAAAAACAGCATTGAAATCGGTCGATCCATTTTGGACCTACGATGCCACAGGCAGATCCACAGATACACATTACAAACTTACAATACTCCTCTTTTTTGTCGGGGGTTAAAAATAGTTATTTGTTATACAAGAGTGCAAAGTTGCTTTTTAACCGCGTGTTCAAAAGAGCACGAGGTGAAAAATCTTTGCACTCGAGTGCAACACGTAACTTTTCATTCCACCTCAGCGAGGAAATGACTAAATGCAAAAAAAAAAGTTTAATTCACAAACTTAGTGCACACGATGTTCTAAATTCAATTTACTTTATCATCTAGAGAATAAAAACGGCTTTTCCACTCAGATATTGAAGATTAAAAATACTCTTTCCGAGATGGTGGGATGAAAAAGTTATTTATTTTTAACACGCTTTTATTAGCTTCACGTGCTACTACTTACTAACTAACAATGTAAGAAAATCTTGGAAGTTAAATTTGATCCACTTCCCGGTTTCCGATTGAGCTGAAATTTTGCATACACGTTCAGTTTGGATGACTAAAGCGTGTTCTATAGTTTCTTTTAAATTATAATATTTTATTCATTTTAACATACAACATTATACATCTCATAAAGCCTTGAAAAACACATCTTTTTATAAATTTTTTAATTGAAATAAATTAAATACATAAAAATGGTTATTTTTATGTAAAAAACATAAAATCGGAATTTTGTTCTATAATATTTTATTACATGTTTTTTATTATATTGATTCTGTTAAACTGAGATTTTAATTTACTCTCCCTCCGAGGCGAGTTACCCTATTGACCCTTTTTACGCTTGACATTGCTTCTTACCCTCTCCATGAGCTTGCACAGCTCCAGCTTCTCCTCCTCGCGCACGGCAACATGTTTGAACTCCGCCGACAGCGAGAACACGCGGAACAGCTCGATCTCTCCCAGCGTCGGCTTCAGCAGCTGGTTGTAGCACTGCATGGTCTCGTACGTGCAGTAGAAGTGCGACGCGATGCGGCCCAGCTCGGTGGGCTGGAAGTGGCCGGACTTGCGCTCGTATCGGATCAGGCCAGCCCTGGGCGGAAAGGCATCGGTTAAAAAAATAATTGGTTTTCTATTGACCTAGTACTTTCCTGCCGTCATAAGAAAGGCCGTAACTGAGAAATTAACTAACAAATTATTTTAATTATCATTATTAATAAACAATATTTTTTAATTAGTATTAGCTATATTTATTTATTTATTTGTATCGTGGTTGCCCCTGGCATCACTACAACGGTCCCATCAGAATACCAGCGCTGTGACATTTTCTATTTCTAAATGCCACAGCATTATGCTGAGATGGGGGCCATTTTTGGTCTCGTTCAGGTTGCTTTGATTATTGTTTTTCTATTGTTATTTTTTATGTTTTATTTTTGCACCTTTTATAATTTTATTCGTTCCTGGCGAGTCCAGATTAAAAAAAAATCTCTTTTCTTCTTCTTTCTTTCTTCTTTCAAAATAAATACGTGTCTATGAATTTAAATAAATTATTTTGAACCATAATTTGTTTATGACGGCAGGATAGTAGTAGGTCAATGGAGATGCAGTGATAGCCTAACGGTTGAACGCTTGCCTGCCGTGCAGGAGGGTCTGAGTTCGAAACCAACCCGCACCTCTGACTTTTCGGATTCATGTGCGGATTAGAATTTAATTATCACTTGCGATAACGGTGAAGGAAAACATCGTGAGGAAACCTGCACATCTGAGAGGGCCTCATAAAGTTCTCGATGGTGTGTGTACTCCGCCCGCACCAGGCCAGCGTGGTGGACTAAGGCCTAACCCTTCTCATTCTGAGAAGAGGCCCGTGCCCAGCAGTGGGACAGTAATGGGCTGGATTTATTTATTTTACAAGTTATTGGATACTTTAGCTAGTATCTGCGCGTTTAAGTCAAAGTTTTTTATTTCAACTGGGCCTTTGCAGGCACTTTCAAAACGTCGTGATTCTAGGTGCACGGTTCCAAGTGGGTTGGTCCTGGAGAAGTATGTACCTACTTTTTTCTTTTTTTTTTAGCGTGGTAAAATCATCAAATGAGTCCTCCCACCCCGGGCAGGGCGAGAGGGACTGTCAGACTTGTACTGACTAAAATCCACGGTGTTCCTTCAATAGCCCTTTACGTTCCGGGGTCACGGTAATGAGATAAGTCCCGCGACCAAGTATGTACCTACTTGTATTATATAACTTATAGTGGTACTCATCTTCTCCTTACTGTTCGTTGTATTTTTATAATATTGTGTAAATTCAGGTCGAATTTTGGCCTGGGCCCCAGATATTATTGTGGATTTGTTGTTTGAAAAGAGTTACCATGGAGTTTCTTGCCGGTTCTTCTCGATAGGATCTACTATTTGGAACCGCGCACCTAGCGTCTCGACATTTCATAAGTGCCTGTATCTGGTTTACATGAAATAAATATCTATTCTATTCTAATGTCATGACAACTAGGAAAAAAAAATACTCACTTGTCTAATAAACTGGCTGCTGTATGCACCAGGTCAGCTCTGTGTAGTTCTAGCAGAGAATCTTCTTGGAACTTCTCCTGGGTGATGCCGTACAGTGCCGGCTGGCGCAGCATTCTGATGTAGAGGTATGTGTAGCCTGGAAGCGAGAGAAATTATATCAAATCAATACCCCATACAGTGTTGGAAATCATAACCTAACCGTCAAAAACCCCCGACTACAACTAGAATAAAATATTATAGTTTAAAAAAAACTATAGAACACGCTTTAGTCATCCAAACTGAACGTGTATGCAAAATTTCAGCTCAATCGGAAACCGGGAAGTGGGTCAAATTTAACTTCCAAGATTTTTTTACATAGTTACAGGTGAAGCTAATAAAAGCGTGTTAAAAAGAGCTGTAACTTTTGAACGGCCGAACAGATTTTTATGAAACATAGCTAAGATGATACCCGATTAAACTAGCTTTCAATTAAAAAAACTGTATTGAAATCGGTCCATCCGTTTTGGAGCTACGATGCCACAGGCACACAGATACACACCACAAACTTATCCCTGCGGTCCGAATTGCGCTAAAAGTGATAACATCGCGAATCCGACCAAAGTCACAATTATTATTATTACTCAATAGCCCATAAATTTTGTGACTATTAAATTTGGTCGGACTCGCGACATTATCACTTTTATCGCAATTCGGACCGAATGAAAACCAGCGCGGCAGCTTATGCTGAGCGGAAGCCTTTTTGACACAGCTGCGACGTACAAACCATTTTTTATTTAAGATAAATATTTTTATTTTTATTTTACATGTTTTTATTCCTTTATTTTTCTGTTATGGTATCTTTAAAATCGTTTTTGTGCTGTGAATAAATACTTTTTATTTCTTTCAGGGTAAAGCGCTATTCACACATATCCGTGCCGTCCATCCCGTGAAATAAAAGTGTCAGTGAAAAATACACTGTATTCATATGTCATCAAAGTAGCTTTCCAATAATTGTCAGGGTCAGTGAAGTTCCGTGAAAATAGTAACAATGATATAATCAGAAACTGACTTAGTGCCTATAAGAATACAGTGCATTTTTCACTGACACTGTAATTTCACGGAACGGATGGCACGGATATGTGTGGATAGCGCTTAAAACACCCGTCTTTTTTGTCGGTGGTTAAGAATGATGATGGTGATGACTCACCGAGCCACGTGACCGCGTCTCTGACGCTCTGTATGGAGCCCAGCACTATCTCTGCGTTCAGCATGTCGGGTAGCTTGCTGACCAGCTGCGACTCTATCGGCAACTGCTGGTTGAGGAGTGACAAGTAGTACTGGAGCTCCGAGTGGTTTGTTATCAGGATGCCTGAGGACAAGTAATAATAATATTATAGTTTAAAAAAACCAAAGAAAACGCTTTTGTCATCTAAACTAAACGTGTATGCACAATTTCAGCTCAATCGGAAACCGGGAAGTGGGTCAAATTTAACTTCCAAGATTTTTTTACATAGTTACAGGTGAAGCTAATAAAAGCGTTTTAAAAATAATGTATCTATACTCATATCGTAAAGTTCTGATTATGAATTCAAAAATAGCAGGGGTCGAAACTGATTACATGGTCAAAAATACTGATTTTACTGACTGTACGACTCAAAAATACTGACCTATTACTGACTTAATTTCAAAGTCTGAATGTGTGAATAAGGGGATTTAAGACAGTGGTAATAAGTAAAAGTTTATTTATTTTGTGTTTGGCTCCACCATCCCCATAGCCAACCTGCGGGTCTACCGCGTAACTAAAATTGTAATGAACATGGACACTGGTATTAAACTTCAATACGATCGTGAGAGCCTAAACTTTGAGCTAAGTTGTATTTTTTTTTACCGATCATGAAGATAGTAGTCCCATATGATAGGTATTTTTTTTACAAGTTAGCTCAAAGTTTAGGTTCTCACGATCGTATTGAAGTTTAATACCAATGTCGATGTTCATTACAATTTTAGTTACGCGGTAGACCCGCTGCACCACCATATTAAATTATGTAACAAGTAATAAAATAGTGTTACTAAAGGAAAAAAAAAATTTTTTAAAGCAGACAAACGTTCTATTTCTTAGCTAAACTGGCCAAAAAATACATCTTACTCTAGTGTTAGCGCATACTCTGCTTTGAAACTGCACGCAAATGGACTGTTATGGGTAAGTGGAAGTGAGATGCCTTTTGACATGCTTATCAGCCAGGTTTGCGAACCAGGCTTGGTCGTGGGTTGTGTTATGCGACCATCATCACACCATTGAGACTTGTTTTTTTAAAATTTTATGAATTCTATCATAAAAAGGTAGATTTAAGAAATTATCATAATTCATAAAATATTACACATTTCTTCTGTTCTCACTGTCAAACATTTTATACAGACTGTCTCACAAGTCGACGTCTAGTCTGAAACGGATGATAGATCAAGTCATAACAGTTATCAGAAAAAAATTAAAAATATCGAAGTTACGCATTTTTAAAACTATAGGCATAAAAAAAACGGATATCTACACGCTGTGATGGTCTTTATCTCCCGTTACTAGATACAAATCATTACTTTTTTCAATTTTATTTTTATTATGACTAATCCTGAAATTGTTACCTAAAATGTAAGGCAACTGCGCCAGCTTGGAAGAAAATGTCACTACCAAGTTATTCAAAATGATACTTCGCCCATTATTAATTCACTGTACTGAAAAAATAATACACCACGCTAATTTAGCAAGTAATTTTAAAAGTTGGCGTATTTAATAAGGATTCCAAACTGGTATGACACTTGCTAAATTATTTCGTAAATTATGTTTTTTTTTAAAGAAACCCAATTTTTTACGAATTAACTTAAAATGATTCTAGTTTTAGTGAGACGGAGAGAATCATTTTACGAAGTGTGAGCGAGACAGATAGTGATGCCACTATATCAGACGGAGAGACACGATTTTAAATGGGTGATTCATTGGACCTTTTGAACTGCCAGGGGTTTATTTAGATTTTTTACAAAATCATTTATCAAATTTATTGGAAGACGTGCCACTATGCATTTACATAAACATATGGTTCCAGCAAGACGGCTGACCAGCGCACTATGCCCGCTCAGTTAGAGAATATCTCGATGAGGAATACCCAGGCAGATGAATAGGGCGGTGTGGTACAATCTCGTGGCCAGCTTGTTCACCCGACTTAAATCTACTAGTTTTTTTTTAATGGGTAGCGGTGCAAGATTTTTTTTTATCAAAGCCAATCGAAAGTTCAGCTGAGCTACGGCAAAGAATAACGGAAGCAGTTGAAATTGTTAATAACGAAAGATTCGCTCTGTCTGATAACCTGATCGTTTTTTAAGAAAATGTCGAGCTTGTATTGCGGCTGAAGGAAGGCAGTTTGAACATTTGTTGTAAATGTATTAATCTTAGAATCCAATAATTTAGGGGTAATTTAAAACTTTTTTTATAAAAAGAAAACCAATCCTTAACTAAAAGCAAACAAGAACGAGTCATTACTATGGCCCGTGGTGCGCGTAGACTATTTGGAAATAGGATTTCTGTCTCTTCGTAAAACGACTCTTCGTCTCGCTCAAACTAGAATCTTAAAGTTACGGCCTTGACGAAAACGAAAGCCTTGATACACTAGAATCATTTTAAGTAAGTAAGAGAAATTGGTTCAAAACGGGATTTCTTTACAAAAAAATAATTGTCGATAATTAAAGTATTAATCTAGCAAGTGTCATACCATTTTGGAATCCTTATTATATGCGCCAACTTTTAATGTTACTTGCAAAACTAGCGTAGAACATTTTTTTTTTTCAATACCTTAATTTTAGGCAAAGTATTAATATAGAATACTTGGTTGGGCAAAAAGTGGCATTTTCTTCCAAGCTGGAGCTAATTGGCTTTAAATTTTAGGCAACAATTTACAGAAGCATTATTCAGGATTACATATTAAATTAAAAAGTAAAGATTTGTAGTAACAGGAGTTAAAAGACAATCACAGGGTGTAATTTTTTCGATTGATTTTTAAAATTAAATATCTTAGATTATCTTTGTATTTTTCTGATAACTATTATGACATGGCCTATCACCCGTTTCCAACTTGGCGTCGACTTCTGGGTCAGCCTGTATAAGAAAATCTGTAGCGAAAGGAACGTAGGTGCCTAAAATACTGACTTTACTGACCATTTTTAGAAAAAACTGACTTATACTGACCAATGTTAAAAATACTGACTTTTACTGACTTTACTGACCAGTTTCGGCCCCTGATAGTACTATAATGACAAGACTTGTACATGAAATTCTAATAAAATTAAAAAGTTTGATTATGATATAGTTTTCCTAACAAAACAATGCTATAAAGTAACTTTTTTTCTATTATAGTACACCATAGACATAATACTACTGTTTATTAAATCTATGTAGTAAACTTCATAAAAA
This sequence comes from Allophyes oxyacanthae, assembly GCA_932294325.1. NCBI lineage: Eukaryota > Metazoa > Arthropoda > Insecta > Lepidoptera > Noctuidae > Allophyes > Allophyes oxyacanthae. The sequence continues at coordinate 2,273,601 of OW028638.1, forward strand.
CTTTGGTTCCACCAAGGAATTAAATTGAAAAAATTTAATTTTTATAGCAGCCGTAATTGTCTGTGGTTGTGTGGTGTGGTTGCGGCTAGGGCGCATGCGCGTTAACTACTGAGTTCCAGCGCAATTTTTTTTTTTACTTACATTAATAAATGTGTTAACCACCTATTGCATGAGCATAGAGAAAGTAGAGTATGAAACTGCACATAACTAGGTATTAAAACAAAACAACAAAACACGAGGTTTTAATAATATTATGCAACAGTTCCATAAACTACTATTATTTCTATTAATCTTTAAAAATCAGTGACCAAGTTTGTTTGATCCCTAGTTTGATACTAAATGCAGGGAGCGAGGGCTCAAGTATATTTAGCCGGTACCTTCGCCCTTGGTGTCGTACTGCGGCCGGCCCGCGCGGCCCAGCATCTGCAGCACGTCGAGCGCGCCCAGCTCGCTCCAGCGGCCCTTCTCCGGGGAGTACACCTGCGTGCCCTTGACGATGACGGTGTGCGCCGGCAGGTTCACGCCCCACGCCAGGGTCGCCGTCGAGACCAGCACCTGCAGGGTAACATGGTATGACGTATAATTAATGTTGGTTGGAATAGATTGGAGACTTTACAAACTTTGCCTAGACATCGTAATAATTATGTGTAAAATAATGAAATTTTAATTAATTAATTATTTATTATCAGCATAATATACTGTCCCACTCCTGGGCAAAGGCCTCCCTCCATTTTCTCCATTTCTCTCGATCCCGCGCCTTTTCGTCCTTTTCCAGTCTTTAAGAAATATGTATACTTCCGAGGTGGTCCCACTTAAATTTAGTGAAGATCTGATGAAGACCTTCGGAGATATACAATGGAACTCTTGAATGAATAACAGCACATCACTCGCGATTGCTGTAATCTCATGTTTATGTATTGTTTATGCCACTCAAAATTGAAAAATGAAATAAACTTTTAAAAAAGTAAAAACCAACTTCAAAAACTTAAAAGTATAAAATAAATTTCTTAAAAAACTTAACAGCTTCTGAAGTCGGGGCTTATAACTCTTCAATGCACCTAGCTTGGCAGTGGCCCCCCCGACTTCAGAAGCTGTTAAGTTTTTAAAGAAAATTATTTTATACTTTTTACTTTTTGAAGTCGGTTTTTACTTTTTTCTAAGTTTATTTTAATTGTGAAACCTTCCTAAACGCGCTCACTATAAATCACAATAATCAAATAAACTTGTGGTCTTATTTACAAGCCGTTTTTGAAGCGGGGATCCTGAATGTAGTACTATGGTAGATCGAAGCCAGCATGTGTTCAAATCAGGGACGGATACCGATATTTTAGAAATATCGATATTCGGCTGTAAAATACCGATATTTTACAAATATATCGGTATATTCAAGTATCGGTAAAATATCGATACAAAATATCGCATTTTTAAGTACCGGTATTAATTTATCGATATTTATATCGATACTCAATACCGATTTTAATATCGGTATTGATACAAATATAGACAAATTAAAGTATCGATATTTATGTACTGAAATTAAATATCGGTACCGATATCGATAAAAAAATACCAGTATATCGGTATTATATCGATATTTTTATATCGGTATAAATAAATATCGGTAATCCGGTCCCTGGTTCAAATATTAAGCTCACCTGTATATGCCTATCAGCGAACAGATCTTCGACGAGCGTCCTGTCCACTCTGCTCATACCCGCGTGATGGATAGCGAAACCATACGGCAGTAGTTCCCGTAGCTCCGGGTTCTTGACCTGTTCCGCTTCCGTGCGGAGTACTTCCATACTCGCCGAGCCTTCCCTGTTAACAAGAATGAGATAACTTAACCGTCCAAAGCCCCCGACTCCAACTAGAATAAAATATTATAGTTTAAAAAACTATAGAACACGCTTTAGTCATCCAAACTAAACGTGTATGCAAAATTTCAGCTCAATCGGAAACCGGGAAGTGGGTCAAATTTAACTTCCAAGATTTTCTTAGTTAGTTAGTTACAGGTGAAGCTAATAAAAGCGTGTTAAAAAGAGCTGTAACTTTTGAACGGCTGAACGGATTTTTATGGAACATAGCTAAGAACCATCCCGATAAAACTTGATTACCTACGTAAGAAAAATCTGACAGCCACAACAACCGACAAACAATTGAAACAATGCATCCCTTTCTCGCGTATAGACGTTGTCATAAGAGGATACGGAATAGGACGTTTATTCGCGACAGCAACTGTCATATTTATCATAGTATACGTAACCAGGCGGCACAGGCCCTTCTGACTTTTCGAATTCATTTTCAGAATCTGATTATCACTTGCGTTAACGGTGAAGGAAAACATCGTGAGGAAACCTGCACACCTGAGAGGGCCTCATAAAATTCTCGATGGTGTGTGTAGTCCGCCCGTACCAGGCCAGCGTGCTGGACTAAGGCCTAACCCTTGTCATTCTGAGAAGAGGCCCGTGCCCAGCAGTGGGACAGTAAGGGGATATTTTTTTTATTTTTTTAACAATTAATGCAATCATAAAATATATGAGACATAAGAACTGGGAGCATAAAGTAAAAAGGTACTGCTTATTTCTAAAGAAATCTCTTCCAGCAGACCTGCGTGAGGAGAGATGAAGAAATTTAGACACAGTGTGTAAAGGATATGTGTAAATAATTTATATAAAATACATACCAGACAGTGGCGAAGGGTGACAGTTTTAAAAGGGTAAGCCGTTCCAAAAATGTCCTCTAAATATTGCTGCAATTAATGCTGCACGACAAAAATCCATACCCTCTCTTGTAATCTATATATAGTCATGTCTAGAAGAGCTCGACCTAACTGAATAACAAGCCATATTCCGTTGGTCTATGCACTAACCAATTCCTAAAGGGAAGCCGATGGGAATCGGGTTGTATGGACTCTTCGCCTCTGATACCTGATAATTATTAATTTATTAAATGCTTTTCACACAAATATGTACAAAGGCGGTCTTAATGCCAAAGGCATTCTCTGCCAGACAACCTTAGGGTGATGCAGAGACAAAAACATGGTAGATGCACTAGTCATTATTAATTATTATTTTGATTTCAAAACCTCACCTGAGAAACTGTCCAAGGGTATCTTTTTCTAAGCACATATCACGAATAGCGCGCGCAGTTTTACCAGTCTCTTTGCGCGAGTGAACGAACACCAGGATCTGGAAATAAAAGAGAAAATCATTAAGAATAGAATAGAATAGATCTTTATTTCATGTAAACCAGATACAGGCACTTATGAAATGTCGAGACTCTAGGTGCACAGTTCCAAATAGTAGGTCCTATGGAGAAGAACCGGCAAGAAACTCCATGGTTACTCTTGTCAAATAATAGATTATAATCTTTATCAGTACAATGTTGTGGTAAGAGCTGCGAGCATAATGTAATTTAATATGAATAAAAATAAGACTAGGATAATAATGATTTGCCTGTGAATAAGATTGACATGGCAGTTACAAGCTGACCAGTTCCGACAGACGGCACCCGTTCACGAGCATGACGCATGTGTCAGCAAGCTCGACCACAGTGAAGGAAACTCAACATGGCCGGCTTCGGCGTGATCGGCGTGGATGGTCGGACGAATACGGTTGTTTTAGATACAATGCAGACATATAGTAAACTAAACACTAGAAATGTCTAAATATATATTTGTTTACGCAAATTCAATAAAATACAATTTTTATATGACCATAATTTAAATAGCGCGTTTTGCCGATAACTTCGTCCGTCAGTCATTTGGCGAATAAGTCTGCAATATTTTGTTTTTAATAAGATTTTCACCATCCACGCCGATGACGCCGCCGCGGGCGCACATCTATTATCTACTGCGCCAATTAAATCGTCAAATAATCCCATTATTACCTGATTCCTGCCAGCATGTTCCATTGTCTTCTCGTAAACAATATCGTTCATGACTTGGAACCGTTTGAGGGCTTTCTTCTCTGTCACTCCTATGTATTGCTGTTCCAACGCCACTGGCCTGAAAGACAAATGTGACATATCTTTTAAGACAAAAGGCACAAGCAGAAACCATGTATACTTAACGTGATTAGTATCAGTGTCTCCCAGTAATTGGGTGGCGGAGGTCAGATGGCAGTCGCTCTGTATAAAATACTGTTACTCAGCCGCATCTGGTTAGACTGGGAGCCGACCCCAACGTAGTTGGGATACAGGCCAGGCAGATGATGATGATTATAATAATTATACATGTCGCCGTGTTATTATCAAACCATGATGATAATTTCACAAGTAAAATGTTCAATATTAACTTTTTATATATACTTTGCCCCTCACTATGATTTTTCCTGTATCGAGGGTACAGTTTACAAACATACATGTCACATGCACACACAACCAGACCCGAAACAACTATCTGTAGATCATACAAATATTTGTTCCGTGCGGGGATCGAACCCGCGGCACGTAGCGCAGAAGGCTAATCGCTTAGCCACTGCGCCAACCGTGACGTCAGACACTGAGCTGAACTGACAATGAGTTAGGTTAGGTTATATATACGGTGAAATTCCGTTTGTATATATAATACTTTCATATTTAATGCAAGGATAGTAGAGAAATTGCACCCAGCCGAAGCCGGGAGCGGTTCGCTAGTATAGTTGAAACTTACCTGAATGAGTTATCGAAGTAGAAAAGTCCATGTTCTGGCTTGACCCTCAGGAACGCTGCCACGTCCGTGTAATTGGGCAGTGTGGCCGATAGACCGACCAGACGAACCTTTACAGACAAACAAATATATTAGTATTAGAGTTCAAAACGGGATATTTACCATTTTTACGGTTCCATACCCAAACGGTAAAACGGGACTCTACTAAAACATAGCTAAGATTATACCCGATTAAACTAGCTTTCAATTAAAAAAACTACACTGAAATCGGTTCATCCCTTTTGGAGCTACGATATCACTTTGAAACCACCTTTGATACCACTTTGGAAGAAATCGCTTTATGCGATAAGGCCGCCCATTGTACTTTAATATTGTAATCTCTTTTACTTACAAAATTGTTATATTCAGGTGTACAATAAAGTATATAATAAATACCACAGACAAATACACAGATATACATTACAAACTTCCCTCTCCCTCTTTTTTTCTTTTTTTTTTCTTTACCTCTTTTTTGTCGGGGGTTAAAAACAACTTACTTCTTCCTGTGTCTGCTCCACAGTCCTCAAAGTCCTGGCGACGAGAGCCTCCAACACGGGCCCGCGCTCGTCGTGGAGAAGATGAACTTCATCAATGATGATCAAACGTACTAGATTTGTGAAGGAACGCTCGCCACCTGAATATGGAAAGATTGGGATTAGACATGATACTTTTGTACGGCTGTATAGATTCGCCAGAACTTTTAGGAAAAATTCATATATGCGTTCCACGTACAGAGAACTGATTCACGTAATTTTAAGACGCGCCGATCGTATTGCAGTGACGCTCGAACTTGACGCGAGCGTATCTCACTGAAGCTCAGAGGATACCAAATGGCAGAATAGTCGACATCGGCTCAATTGCCATAACAAAAGAAGAAGAAGAAGATTAACAAACCAACCAAATGCCAAATGTGACAATGATGATGATGTGGTGTGATGTGTGTGTGTGTGATGTGTGTGTGTGATGTGTGAATTTGTGTGTGTGTGTGAGTGTGTGTGTGTGTGTGTGTGTGTGTGTGTGTGATGTGTTAATTTGTGTGTGTGTGAGTGTGTGTGTGAGTGTGTGTGTGATGTGTGTGCGTGTGTGTGTGTGTGTGTGTGTGTGTGTGTGATTACCAAATGTGTTGTTTTGATCAATATTTTATTGCAACTGCGCGGCAACTGCACTTCTTTAGTTACGTGAATTAGCCTACAGGCAGCCGTTTGCAAAACCGAATAACGTTTAATCTGCCACATAGCAAAACTAACATTGGTCAGTATTCACCCATATGCCGAATGCTATCCTTGGCCAACTCAATACGTAGTGATATAGACATATTTTCTGGTTCTGTGGTCTCAGTAAAGTCTAAACTCAAAAATATAATACATTAGTATAGCCATAAATTGTCAAATATTTTAAAGGGTAGTAATTTATTGAATTACTTAAGTTTATCTTAACTTAAGTTTATGCCAGCTGTATTCACATCTATAGTCGTATTTTTAATTAGACGAAGCCAACTGACAGTAGCTAATGTCACTTTGTAAAATAATGTTGCCATATTTAAAGTAATAGTGCTGCGTTCAGTTCTTGTTCAATGAGTGTGAGAGTTCAATGAGAATGAACAATGAGTGTGAATAGTTAATCATTTCAAACTATAAAAGAATATTATTTCTATTTTACAATAAAATTGTATAAAAGTGCTCTGATATAAGTTACTAGTAGTATGTAACTACAATGTTTAAAACACTCGGTATTCAGTATAGGTAGATACTATAGGAACATAGTCGTCGAAAACTCGTTGGTATGTACAAAGCACGACTAAAATTCGAACCCCGTATCGGCAGTTCGGCACACTAACTATTCACTAGACAATCGAGGCAATTTCATTCATTGAGGAGTTTTTTCAATCATTCACTTTGTCACAACACTATTTTTATTTCATCAAAAACTGACAACACAGTAAACGTCAGTTGACTTCGTTTAATTAAAAATACGACTATAGTAGATGTCAATTAAATAACGTGTATTTTTTTTTTGTTTTATTATAATTCACAAAACTGATGTTCAATCTTACATACTTACAAAATAAAAAGCTTAAACATAATAGATCTGATTGACATCTACTAGATGTGAATCTAGCATGCATATTCAAGTAAGACACTATGTATTATCTAAGATAATTATGAAATTAGATAATTATGGAATTATTAGTTTTTTACTGCTATACTAAGAAAGAATACTAATTAATTTTAATTAATTAATTAAGTCACTGAGTTTAGATTTGATTGAGGCTAATTAGCTGGAATTAATTGTAAGTGAGATTGAACATCAGTTTTGAGAATTATACTAAAAAGTAGACGTGTGCGCCGATCCACGATTACCGTGTGTGCTTCGGCGTCATCGGAACGGAGAAACGGTCACCCATCCTTACCTTTCCTAGTAATAATATCCCACTTCTCGGGCGTGCACACGATCAGCTGCGTGGCTTCAATCTGTTCGCGCGTCAGCTGGTGGTCACCGGTCAACTCCGACACTTTCATGTTGTACGCCGACAACCGCTTGCTGAAGTTGCCCACCTGTGGGGAAAATTAAAAGTTATTATCCTGTTAGGATGTAGCGATTTTAGAGACCAAGCGCGGGTACAGGATTTCGTTTAGGGGGAGGGATTGTAATGTGATTTTACTACAGACATACAGGGTGGTGACAACGTTACGACAATAAATGAAACCACGTATTTGGTATCACGTTCTGTGACCGTACACAAAATATCTATGAAATTCAATCAATAGTTTAGCCACACGATCTAATTAAAATTTTCTTAATTTTACAAATATCAAGATCTCTAAGTGAAATTTGAAAAGTCTCTGACTTGTTCTTACCAAAATAATCTTTATTTACACGTAAAGAATAGATAAAGATGACATAAGTTTCTACTTTGATGTCCCTTCACCTAGACGAATAAGAGTAGAGTGAAATATTATGCAAAAATTATGTGTGAAAATCGTTGATTTTTTGTGGACGGCTTCAGAACGTGATACCTAATACGTGGTTTCATTTATTGTCGTATTGTCGTCACCAACCTGTAACTAACTAACTACGTAAGAAAATCTTGGAAGTTAAATTTGATCCACTTCCCGGTTTCCGATTGAGCTGAAATTTTGCATACACGTTCAGTTTGGATGACTAAAGCGTGTTCTATAGTTTTTTTTAACTATAATATTCTATCATACAACATTATACATCTCATAAAGCCTTGAAAAACACATCTTTTTATAATCTTTTAATTGGAATAAATTAAATACATAAAAATGGTTATTTTTATGTAAAAAACATAAAATCGGAATTTTGTTCTATTCTACTCCTCTATCTCCCACCATCTCTTACCATCTCTTGCACGAGCGAGCGCATGGGCGCGACGTAGATCATCTTGAAGTCGTGCACGTTAACGGTACCGTCGTCGTTGACGTGCTTGCCCACCTCCCGCAGGATGCACAGCAGCGCCACGTTGGTCTTGCCGGCCCCTGTCGGGGCGCACACCAGGAGGTTCTCGTCTGTTTCTAGCGCTGCTTTTGAGATGCGACTCTGTGAGGTTAACAATATAGAATGTAGGTGGATTGGTTTAATTTAGGGAATTGTAAAGAATATGTTACTAATTGTAGACATTTCTGGTTGAGAATTGTTTTTGGTTAGCAAATAAATACATAATCTAAAACAGAAATATACATTATTATTATTTCCTTTATTCCATTAATCTCATACCTATTTTTTTAATTTATAATTAATTTAACAAAAGGAATAAAACAGTAAAAAATATAAAAGAGTAGTAGTAGTAGCCCACCGGTTATTATTATTATTATTATAAGTCTATGCTGTCCCAATTTTGGCCTCCCAGCCTTTCCTCTACTCCTCGCGATCCCGCGCTGTATTGGACCAGTCTTTACGGAAGGCGTCCAATTCGTCCCGCGAAGGAAATATACATAATAAATGTATATGATAAAGGATAATTTTTTATGTAGTGCGCAAAATTTCCAATGCTTCAGTGTCCGTACCGAAATGCAACCGCAGTACTAAAATTCACACCAAAGCAAAATAAATATTTGATTTTGTATAGCTTGCGCTAGTAAATTATGCGTGTCCCCCATACTAAGTCGAATTTTCGTTTTGTTCTAAAGTGTATCCCAATACTGCAGTTGCATTTAGGAACAGAGACTTGAATCACTCTACAAATTATGCGCACTATTTAAAAAAAACCGGCCAAGTGCGAGTCGGACTCGCGCACGAAGGTTTCCGTACCATTATCTATAAAACGGCAAAAAAATCACGTTGCAGAATAAAATAAATATTTAAGGGAGCTCCCATACTGTTGTATAGTAGCTCCCTTAAATATTTATTTTATTCTGTTTTTTAGTTTTGTTGTTAAAGCGGCAATAGAAATACATCATCTGTGAAAATTTCAACTGTCTAACTATCACGGTTCATGAGATACAGCCTGGTGGCAGACGGACAGACGGACAGCGGAGTCTTAGTAATAGGGTCCCATTTTACCCTTTGGGTACGGAACCCTAATTATCCTGTATATCGATGGATGAGGAGTACATAAGTAGTCCAAACAATACCTGTATCCTATTGAGCGTCTTGAACCCATCGAAGGCTGGCTGCACGTACTTGGGCAGCTTTTCCACCGGCATCAGGGTCTCGCCCTCGTCAAACGGCTTGGGTTTCAGAGCGGGCACGTGGACTTCCTCGTATCCTGGAGATTTTTTATATTAAACTCAACAACTTTTGTCAAAAGAAAAAAATACGACCGCGACAAGGAATCGAAAAATTGTTTATCTAAACTCATATCGTAAAATTCTAATTATGAATTAAAAAATAGTACTATAATGACAGACTTTATGCACATGCAACTATAATAAAATTAAAAAGTTTCATTATGATACAGTTTTTTTAATAAAATAACAATTTTTCTATTATAGTCCACTTCGGATCCACCAAGGACATTTCAATTCAATTTTAATAGCAGCCACACATTGTCTATGGTGGCGCGCGCTAGGGAGCATGCGCGGCGCGCTAGAGCGCATGCGCGTTAACACTGCTGAGTTCGGCGCCATTTTTGTGTATACATTAATAATGTGTTAACTAGGTACCTATTGCATGAGTATAGATAAAGTAGTGTATGAAACTGCACATAACTAGGTATTAAAACATTCGTGTGATACTATTAAAAATGTCGCCTGTGGCTCGATTTTTTAACAGCTTCATAAACTACTATTCTATAATCTTTATTGTCGCAGGAAATAGTCCGCCTGACAAAAAGCCCGTGGCCTGCTCAGGGCCTTATTCACTCTTTCAACTGCAGGACTGTCCTGTTGCTGGCTGTTCGCCTCCTACCTTTCCTCTGCTTCCTAAAGGACCCGGGCGGCAGTTGACACCTCTTGTTGGCCATGAAGTGCGCTCCTGCTGCGAACATCAACTCCTCCAGTAACAGGACTGTCCTGCTGCTGGCTACGCTACTCCTACCTTTCCTCTGCTTCAAAAAGGTCCTGGGCAGCAATTGGCTTCTGCTGCGAACATTAACTCCTCCAGTAGCAGGACTGTCCTGCTGCTGGCTACTTCGTTCCTACCTTTCCTCTGCTTCCTGAAGGACCCGGGCGGCAGTTGACACCTCTTGTTGGCCATAAAGTGCGCTCCTGCTGCGAACATCAACTCCTCCAGCTGCAGGACTTTTCTGTTGCCGGTGACTTGTCCGGTGCCGGATGTGGTCTCAATTTCCGTCTTGTGACGCTTGCGTGGTGCTTCTGAAGATTGTTGGGCGGTCTGCAAAGAATTGGAACGATAGAAACGGATATTAATATTTTGCAGCATGTTATAGTACGCGCAAATCTTTATGAGCCCTCGAAGTTTCTCACTCTCTCCCTCTAGCACTATAGGTGCAAGAGGGAGAGAGTGAGAAACTTCGTGAGGGGTGAGGTCCCTCTAGCACCTATAATAAGCGTACTATTATAGATAGTACGCTTATTATAGGTGCTAGAGAGAGAGGGTTCAGAGCTCAGTTCAGGGCTCATAAAGATTTGCGAGTACTATAGTTTATTATCAGTGATAGTTTATTATATAGGCATAAGTGGTGCTAATTTACCTAAACTTCGAAGCACAGAGACAAAAAGTGGAGACTTACGACAACATTTTTTCTGGGATAAAAATTGTCCCAGGTTTCGGGACATCACTTATGTACATTAATAATTAATGTTAGGTATTTTATTAACACAGGGGGCCTAAAAAAGCCACATTGAGCAATTCATCTACTGATCTGCATAGTAACTGTCAAACAGATGATTACTGAATATGAACCTTATGCGGATGACATTAAGAGTTGTCAATTATGTAGATATTTAGACATTAGTAATATGAATCATATTGTGATTCATCTAAAGCGGCCTTTTTAGCCCCCCTGTTAGCGAGTTGAATTGAATTTAGGTACCTCATCATCTCCCTTCCCAGTTTCCAGCTGCGCCAGAATCTTCTGCAGGTGTGGCTGTTTGGACATCTCCTCTCGTATAGTAGCTCTCTCGCTCTCCGACTGAGACGAAGCCAACTTCGTGCAGTATAGGACTGTGGACAATAAGTACGGTTTGATTTTAGAAAGAGCTACAGAATATAAAGTTTGAATATTAGGCAAGATTCAAGAAATAACAACTTCCATCGCGGTATATTATACAGTTTATTTTAATTATTTGTTTATTTAAATCATAAACAAATTGGCTACCGTGACAGGACGATCTAAATTCGTGAAGAAAAAGCGCCGAGTTTGCGGAGTGTTGCCGCTCGGCGCGGGCGGCGCTGGCTCATCCCCCGGCTCGCCCTAGTGTGGGGCGCGTATAGTACCAGAAACTTAGCTGACCCGGTCACCAAAATTGGAACTAACGTCGCTATAGAACAAAAATGACATTTAAATGTGATTTTTGTAGGGAGATGACATTGGTAAAAGCGACGGCAGCGACGCCGCGACCGGGTCAGATAAGTTTGTGGCACTGTACACTGCGTTCGATCGCTGTATCAAAATCTCACGATTTTTCGATTGCGTCTATGCTGAACGCGTTTTGGTGACTCGCTGCGTTTGATAGCGGATCAAAATCTGACGTTTTTGCAATTGCCTCGATGCTATATTGCGTTTTTGGATGCGCATGATCCTTCATCTAAATATACACCTCACCTAGCGTTGCTTAACCTTAGTGTCACTCACCGGTATAACGATATTTGTTGAGCAGCTTAACAAATTCGAAGCAATCGTATCCTAATAGCAGCACCAGTCTGTTCTCCAAGTCTTTGTGACGTCACACGGTCACCCATTCAAATCCACACCTCACCTAGAGTTGCTTAACCTTATTGTCACTCACCGGTATAACGATATTTGTTGAGCAGCTTAACAAACTCGAAGCAATCCTAACAGCAGCACCAGTCTATTATCCAAGTCTCTGTGACGTCACACGGTCACCCATCCAAATCCACACCTCACCTAGCGTCGCTTAACCTTAGTGTCACTCACCGGTATAACGATATTTGTTGAGCAGCTTAACAAACTCGAAGCAATCGTATCCTAATAGCAGCACCAGTCTGTTCTCCAGGTCTCTGTCATCTGCTGCGTCTCCCAGCGCTGTGAGGACCTCACTGGACTTGGCCTGAGAGACCATGGCGTCAGGGAAGTGGCGGGACAGGCGACGTTGGAGCCAATACGCGTCGATATCCATTGGATGAAGAGTCGCGTCCCTACGCTTTTGGGACTGTTCTTCGGTCAGCTGGAATAGAATAGAATAGATCATTATTTCATGTAAACCAGATACAGGCACTTATGAAATGTCGAGACTCTAGGTGCACGGTTCCAAATAGTAGGTCCTATGGAGAAGAACCGGCAAGAAACTCCATGGTAACTCTTTTCAAATAAATAGATTACAATCTTTATCAGTACAATGTTGTGGTAAGAGCTGCGGGAATAATGTAATTCAATGTGAATAAAAATAAGACTAGGATAATAATGATTTGCCTGTGAATAAGATTGCCATGGCAGTTACAAGCTGACCAGTTCCGACAGACGGCACCCGTTCACGAGCATGACGCATGTGTCACATCGCCAAGCTCGACCACAATGAAGGGAACTCAACAACCCGGAAATATCAAAGTCAAAGTGGAAATATCAAAGTCAAAGTTTTTATATCAACTGGGCATTTGCAGGCACTTTCAAAAGGTCGTGATTCTAGGTGTACGGTTCCAAGTGGATTGGTCTTAAGATACCGGCAAGAAACGCCATGGATACTCTTTTCACAAAACAAATTTACAGTAGCTTGGTCGCCCAGTGGTCGAAATTCGACCGTAATTTTAACTTTCTGCACTCCCTCTCCATGTAATCTTTAACTATGCCAAATCTCACACTCCTCCGTGCGCTCAATATGCTTAAAAAGGGGTACAAAGTTTTCTCTTCACGTATTAATATCACGTATTTTATATCTGAGGCTGCAGGAGCGGCCCCGGCTATTAAGAAAATGTTTTAAAAACCTAGCAATGCCTCTTTATCAGGAAACTTCGCGTGCGCGCGCGCTTCTACTAACCAAAGTTACATCGTAATTGGATGTATGGTATAGGAACAACGAACAAACAAACATTATTTTTTATACCACCAAGGAGCTAGGGCGCATGCGCGGCGGATTTACTTTCGGCGCCATTTTTGTTTATTTACATTATTAATGTGTTAACTAGGTACCTTTTGCATGAGTATAGATAAAGTAGTGTTTGAAACTGCACATAACTAGGTATTAAAACACTCGTGTGATACTATTAAAAATCTCGGCTGCGGCTCGATTTTTAAACACACACTCGTGTTTTAATACCCCCTATTAAGCAACAGTTTCATACACTATTATTAGAATGAGAACCAATATGGGATCGCCTTGTATACTTACATTGGTATGTATAGCGTTTCTCTTGCCCTCTCCATCGCTGTCCTCCTCAGCACTGCTGTCTTTTTCCTTCTCATTCTCTGAACCTTCACCTTCTTCTTTCTCTTCTTCACGCACCTGCACATTTAAAACATAAACATGTTTAGCTCAAATATCATAAACCATTTGCGTAGTCAGAATTCTCCTTGAGGGTCCAGCCGACCAGCTGATTGGCCACCGCAAGATGGTCGGATTTCGGTAATCCAATTAGAGATAAACATTTTTAGTTTTTTGTATTATTCTCAAGTATTGGATTTTACGATAATATTTGGTAAACAGGGGTTTTCAGATATACTAAAATAATTTTTCGAGAGAACCAAAATAATTGTTGATTTTTGCAGTGTCGTTCAACCTATTTTGACTTCTATTGCGTAGGTAATAGAAGTAAAAGTCGGTTATTTGCCAGTTATTAAGTGTCGATAAATATTTTACCTACTAACGACACTGCAAAAACCAACAACGAGACCATTCTGACACGATTGAGATAGCAGAATTAGGACCCTGGACATTTATTGAATATTATTTACTGTTGCCAGATTTGTTAATCAATTTTTTAAAACATTAATTTTAGCGTTTTCTGGCAGTTTTTTTTTTTACATTGCCCCTCACTAGGATTTCTCCTGTGTCGAGGGTACTGTTTACAAACATACAAGTCACATGCACACACCAACCAGACCCGAAACAACTATCTGTAGATCATACAAATATTTGTTCCGTGCGGGGATCGAACCCGCGGCACGTAGCGCAGAAGGCTAATCGCTTAGCCACTGCGCCAACCGTGACGTCATGTTGTCGGCAGTTGACATGTTAATACGGGTTTATTAAGTTCCTTACCTCTCCATAAGCGTCTTCATCATCTTCCTCCGAAGACTCCTCAAACTGCACATTGATGCCATATGTTTCATCAATCTCTGTGTTGCTCTCAGCTGCCGAGCTGATGTTAAAGTCTGTGATTTTCTTGCCTAAGGGAATAATATTTTTATTAAAAAATAAATACAAGATATTTATAACCATGTAGATTTATTTTTAACTTGGAGAAAATGCTCAGGACAGGCAAGGTGGAAGGGAAAAGACCCAAGGGACGGAGCCCAATGCGTTGGACTGACCAGGGGGCCTAAAAAGGCCACATTGATCAATTCATCTACTGATCAGCATAGTAACTGTCAAACAGATGATTACTGAATATGAACCTTATGCGGATGACATTAAGAGTCGTCAATTAAGGAGATATTTTGACATTCGTAATATGAATCATATTGTGATTCATCTAAAGCGGCCTTTTTAGCCCCCCAAATCCGCTCGCCACTCAACTCCAGTGTGAGCGATGCTATGCATGCTGCAGGGAACAGGGCAAAATGGCGGAGTATAGTCCAGACGAAGGTGCTAAATACATAGAGGTCACGACCCTCATCAGTGAGGTAAACCACTCATGGAGGGAAGATTTATTTTAAAAAATTTAGGTTTTTTCAGTTGGTATTAAATTGTTTCCATAGTAAAAGTTGTTCATAATGCCATCAGCCAGTAGCGATCTATAACATGGGCCCACGCGAGTCCTTACGAGACTTTTTCAAAGACACCGATATTCTAACACTGCTGTCACAGTATATTTATGAGAATATTATGTTCGTCCGGAAAAACCCACATATATGTTTAATATTTTTTGTAATATTGTGTAAATTCAGGTTGAAAATTTGTTTTATGAAAAGAGTATCTATGGAGTTTCCTGCCAGTATCGTCTCCAGGACCGTGCACCTAGAATCACGACGTTTTGGAAATGCCTGCAAAAGCCTAGTTGAAATAAAAAACTTCGACATTGACTTTGGCAAAGGCCTCGCCTACTTCCATCTTGTTCTCAGAGGGGGGGGGTAAAACTCACCTAAATTAACAAGCAGAGCGAATCTCTCGTCAGCAACTGGTCCTAACAGCATTTCAATCTCCTTTTTCTTCTCCGGGTCCTTTAATTTGTCGTTCTTCAGTACCACTAGTACCTGAAAATATAAAGGAAATCATTATGATAGTATAACCTTGTACATGGATGAATTTTAATATTTAGTTATTTAATTTATTCAAGCAATATATAATTTTTTGTTTATTATGACAATTTAAAGGCATAATACGTTGTGGCGATACATATTGTAAACATAACCTAACCATCAAAAACCCCCGACTTCAACTAGAAAAAGAACTGTAACTTTTGAACAGCTGAACAGATTTTCACGAAACATAGCTAAGATGATATCTGATTAAACTAGCTTTGAATTTAATACATTAAAATTAAATTAAATTATTTTCTACATTCAATTGCTATTTTTAAAAGGAAGCTAAAAAACTTCCTGATTACAAAGGCATAGTACTCTGTAAAAGAATTCCTTGAAGAAAAATTATTATTTAATATTAAAATGATTATGATATTTAATAAAATATGATATATAAATTATAAAAAATATAAGAATAGTATGATATAATATAAAATTTAGAAATAATGATAATTTGTATAATTCTTAACTGTAATGTTGTGTATGTATTTTTTGATTTACTTATATATATTTTTTTTTACCATATAAATTGCAATGCCTTAACAGGCAACTAAGTTCTAAGTCCAAAAACCTATTGTTAACATCTTTAAAATGTTGTACACTTAGTTCGCAATAAAGAATTTGAATTTGAAACTTATAATATCCCACTTTTTTGGGCTAAAAACAAATCTTTGCACAAACCTCATCACAAGCTCCACACAAAATATCCCTGGGCTGGTCCCCAAGAGCACTCTGCATGAAGGTCAGTAGCATCTCATAAGCGTGCCTCGTGTGCTGTGCCCGAGGCCGGTACAGCACTCCTGGAGTATCATCAGCCCAGGCAACTCGAGAGGTCTTCGATTTGGACAGCTCATAGGATGCTTCATCACGTTTCTGTC
Organism: Allophyes oxyacanthae; assembly: GCA_932294325.1. NCBI lineage: Eukaryota > Metazoa > Arthropoda > Insecta > Lepidoptera > Noctuidae > Allophyes > Allophyes oxyacanthae. The sequence continues at coordinate 2,290,168 of OW028638.1, forward strand.
GCCTGGAAATGCAAATAGTTTGAGTGTTTAATGAAAACGCTGGCAGACCAGCGGGTCTACTGCGTAACTAAAATGGTAATGAACATCGACTCTGGTAATAAACTTCAATATGAATGTGGGAGACTAAACTTCGAGCTACCTTGTAAAATATTACCGATCATTAAGTCGGGAGTACCAACAGCATGATTGGTAAAAAAAATACAAGGTAGATCAAAGCTTAGCCCCTCAGGATCGTACTGAAGTTTATTACCAGAGTCGATGTTTATTTCCATTTCAGTTACGAGGTAGACTCTCAGATACTAAGATATTTTTTTCAAAAAACTAATTTTGCAGTGTCGTTATATCAAAATAACTGACACCCACACTTTGAAAATTCATACTAAATGTATATTCTGTATATTATTATTTTTATTTGCTCAAGGACCTACAGCACATCTCATGGCCTTGTCTCTTTGTGGCCTTTTAGATCACGGCAAGAGAGTGGGTTGCCAAATTGGAAGATTTCATTCCTTTGACAGAACTTACTTGACTTTTCTCTCCTCAGTCTTTTCTGGCTTCGTGCGCTGTGCCCTGTCACCCATCCGGGTCCCAAGGAGCTTCCCCGACAAGGATAACACCTCGCCTGTCGCCTCATCACGACCACGACGTTCTATAAGTCTAACGTCGGCTTGCAAAACCAAATTTGAGTTCTACGGAAAAATACAACACAAAATATTTATTACCTTGAAAAGTAAAATTTTATCATAACTTTATGACTTATGCACCGTAATAAGATTATGGATGAGTTTACTGGTAAAAGGAATTGGGTTTACAATGGAAAATGTGATGAAATTGCACAATAACAAGCAATACCAAAATAATTCATATGTAAATATGAACTCACGGCTTTGTATTCATACTGCAACTGCCTCGCAGCCGCATCCGCCATGACGGATTATTTATTTTACACACGATTCAACAGCGAAAAATCACTTAGAGATATTTTATTTCCCAAAGTTGTGAAAGATACACGACAAAACAAAATTTGTTAGGTTATGCCGCCGTAGCCATATTTGACATAGATAAAAAAGAAACTTGCAAAACATTAGATATTCAATCTGAATAAGAGGCCTTTTATATTTGACGAAGACATAACGAATACATGGAAGAGAACTGAATGAACTGAAGTGAGTTCTCATAGTAGCCCAACAATATAAATTATCGTAATGTTGGTAGCTTGGTAATAACTTTTTTTATTGAATTCTACGTAGGCTATGATGTCAACTTCGTAGTCCGATTATCTAAAAAGTTCCGGTTACTACGGCCACTACGGCTCATGCAAAGACTACAATAGTATGGCTCATGTCACACACTTGCAGGCCTCACTGCCTCAGCAGCTGATTCATTCATATTTTATGTAGAGCAGGTTTGGTTGTTTAGTACCGGTACTGCGTGCGTAATACGCGCTAATATGGATAAATATAGCGTTACAAGTAAATGATTATAACCATTTTTATATAAAAACTTTTTCTTACATATTGGTACAGTCAGGTTCAAAAACTATACAGGTTGGCGCAAATTTTTGGTGCTTTAAGGGTGGCTACCCTTTCTGTTAAACATAAATACAGTTTTGGTCTTAGGAAACTATAAATTAATTTTGAAGATATCAAAAACGCATTACCTATAAATTTATTACATTCAGCGAGAATATTGACATTTCTAATAGAAAGAAAAAGAGTTTATTAGCACAACATAAAATAAAAGGAAAAACAAAGAAGTTATTGTGCCAAAGGGGCCGGAGCTCAACATAATGTCAGGAGGCAGTGATACAGTGATACTCGCCACCTGACGCTGGTTTTCAACTGCAAGTCTGCAACCCACGAGTGCCATACGCTTGAAAGTATTAATATTTATAAAAGCTCGAAGATAATAAAAACAAAAATATGTTCATATAAAAATGAAATTTTCGATTAAAACTGAAATAAATCGGACTTTACTAAATTCCGATAAAAAATTAAATAAATTCTGATAAAATATTAAATAAATTCTGATAAAAAATTAAATAAATTCCGATAAAAATAAAAAATAAATCTATTTTCTAATAAAACTACAATGGGATTAGTCCCAACAGAAATGTTTCCTCCAAACAACCGACGAAATCGTATTTGCCGAAACTGAGAAAAAAAAAACTCATACATTTTCTATGAAAACATATATACATAATCATATTTTCGTGTACAAATATCTAGAATAGGTAATACCTTACACTGATTATCTATTTATGTTTATTTTTTCAGATACCTATGGCATTCCACTTTGGGCACCTATGTAAGTTAAGTGTAGGCATAGTCAGCCTCAAAACGATGTACTTACCTCCTATGTATATTACGGTTAGGTCGAGAGGTGGTGACGACTAGTACATCGACGGTTGAAAGGCTATTAAAATTTGATCTCAGCGACATTTAGTTTAGTACTTTTTAATTTTATTATTTCAAAAAAATTAAATTAAATATACAAAAAAAAATGTCGCTTAGATCAAATAGCCTTTCAATTGTCGATGAGGACTGAGCTAAGCGAGCTGCGTTACCACATGTCGCTGCCGCCCGCCGCGCCCTGCCCTCGGAGTCCCAAACAAAGCTGAAGGTCGAAACTTCGAGTGTGCGCGTGTTGTGTGTGATCATAGATTACTATGAGAGTTGTGATTGTGGAGTGGCGACGAATGAATCTTATAATAGGAAGTCGGAACAATTAAATTTCAATATAATAACGATTTTCCTTTGTTTTATTAAATCAACCAAAGTTGCGTGTATAATATCACTTTAACAGACATTACATTATCAATTTCTCATAAAAAAAGAAAAAAAAAAAACATAGGTACGTGTCGAATTGAGAACCTCCTCTTTTTTTTTTTTTTTTTTTTTTTAGAATAGAATAGATCTTTATTTCATGTAAACCAGATACAGGCACTTATGAAATGTCGAGACTCTAGGTGCATGCCTCCTTTATTGAAGTCGGTTAAAAAGAAATTAACAGTGTCTTGTATGTAGGTAACATTAAAAAAATCTATCATACTTCAATTAAAATTCACTTTTCAATTTGGCCAAGTATAGGTATTATACAATATCTTTTTACAGACTTTTCCGAATGAGAGTACCTACGTAATACCAAGGGGTTAATGACCGTAATGCTAATCATGTCTGGTCCTAACGCAACAGTAACGCCAAGCACATCAAAACTTCTTTATTATTTAAACATAAGGAATAAAAACTATACAAATTAACCTTTAAATTAACTGTGCAATGTCTGGTTAACTGGTATCATATTAATCTATGGTCTATATCTTATGGAAGCAATTTGGTCGACTTGAACTCGAATACCCCGCGCGGCCCGGCACGGTCTAGCATTATAATTATCCTCACTGTTAGTTTCTTTCATCAATGATGGCATTTACAAAATCAGCCTTTCATGATCGTCGTTCTTCTAACAAGAGAGTAAAAAGTCGTGCACACGCATTGATGTAAAAACTAAAGATACACAATCAGCGAGACAAAAATGTCAGAGTTAAATACGTATTCAAATGTATTAATATACTCTATGGTGCTCAAGGCGAAGTGGAATCCGTGAAGCTTATGAGAAATTGCAGACATTTTTATTAATCAAATGGGGCCTATGCATCTAAATTTTTTATATCAACGTGTACACGCACGCACGCTACAAAGTTTACAAACAAAGTCACGTGATGTAAACATTGGCATGCGCTCGCACAGATGACGCCGCCGCGCCGCGCCCCCGCCCAGCGCGACGCCGACGGTCGATGCACAATTAATATATTTCTTAAAGTTACCACTACTGCATTACCCTAATCATTTTTTCCTATGATACCTATATAAATTCATAGCCAGAGAACTTCTACCAGCATCTTCCTATCTTGAATATTTTGTCGAAAATGTCCTGTATTTCTTTTATAATTTCCTACATTATTTCTATGCTCCAACTCCATTAACAGGGATAAATTCGATTTTATCAGCCTTTCTGAAAAATTGCAGTTTGCCTAAAACATTGGCCTAAAAGTTTTATTCATATTGACATATTGACGATGCTTTTCGATATTATTCTAGCAAATTAGCAAAAAAATTGTCTAATTTCCACCAGCCCTAATTTATTGATTCCTAAATGAGATAAAATTATTCAGTTCCGCAAAGTGCGAGGGAGAAGGGACTAACATTGTATGTGTGGTAGTGATGTGCGTGAATCACATTTACTTTCAACAAAATCGGCTCACTTCTGTCACGGAGAGACATAAACAAACAGCGTCGAATTAAATGTGACCATAAAAATGGCAGCACCGTCAAACGGTAGTGGTAATCTAGTAGAAGAATTTGAAGAATCATTTCAGGTGAGTCAGAATTAATGAAAATTAATGGTTTAAGACAAAATTCTGGTGAAATATTGTATTTCATTCATAACCTCTACAAAATAGGTTTATTCACAAATGTCAAAATATGACGTTGTTACCAACATAACAACTCTAATCTAATCGTGGCCGGTGTTGCTACTTAGTAGAAAGAAGCTTCATATGCTAAATAAAATCGCTTGTCGGAAATCTCGAAGAACTTTTGTGTGTACGTGACCCATATTCGCTTATGAAGCTTCGACTAACCCGCGACTGTCGTGAAGGGATTTTGTTGCAAGCGCATCTCGATCAAGTCGGCCATTTTACTGATAATGTTTTCACATCGTTACGAAAGGTTTATCGCGTGTTTATTAATTTAATTATCGAACTGAGAACTATATAGTATTATGTTGTGTCGCGTTATTCATCAATAAAAACGTGTAGATACAATTCGTGCACCATGGTGTAATAGTGCCAGTGAGTGATAAAACTTTGTTGATTGATTTTTCGTGTTTGTGATCGTAAAAAGACAATGTCAGTGGCTGGTGATGAAGTTGGAATCTCTTCAAACGGGATGACTATACAGGTATTCCGCCCAACATGGGAGGAATTCAAGGATTTCAACAAATACATACAGTATATGGAATCGAAGGGAGCCCATAAAGCTGGCCTTGCAAAAGTGATTCCACCGCCAGAATGGGTGCCCAGGAAGTCGGGGTACGACCTGGAGCAGCTGGACGTGACGATTCCTTCGCCTATATGCCAGGTAGTGACTGGCAAGCAAGGTTTGTTTCAACAAATTAATATCCAAAAGAAAGCTATGACTGTAAAGCAGTTTGCAGTGATGGCCAACTCCGCTAAGTATTGTACCCCGCGCCACACGAGCTTCGAAGATTTAGAACGGAAATATTGGAAAAATGTGACATATGTAGCTCCGATATACGGAGCTGATGTGAACGGTAGCATTACAGATCCTGATGTTAAAGAATGGAATATAAACAGCCTTGGAACCATCCTTGACTTTGTAAACTCGGATTATGGCATAGAAATTGATGGAGTCAACACTGCATACCTGTACTTTGGTATGTGGAAGACCACGTTTGCGTGGCATACAGAAGATATGGATTTATACTCTATAAACTATCTACACTTCGGTGACCCGAAAACATGGTATGCGATCCCACCGGAACATGGGAAAAGGTTTGAAAGAATTGCCTCTGGTTTCTTCCCAACATCAGCTAAAACTTGCCAAGCATTTTTAAGACATAAAATGACACTAATTTCTCCACAAATCCTGAAGCAGTATTCGGTACCAATCAACAAAATTACTCAAGAAGCCGGTGAGATTATGATTACATTCCCCTATGGATACCATGCTGGTTTCAATCACGGATTCAACTGCGCTGAGTCCACCAACTTCGCTGCCCCGCGGTGGGTTGAATACGGAAAGCGAGCTACACAATGTACCTGCAGTAATGATATGGTTAAAATATCAATGGATACCTTTGTGAAAAGGTTCCAACCTCACCGTTATGAGTTATGGTTGAAGGGCCAGGATATTGGTTGTCATCCTGAGCAACCGGAAAAGATGGTACCAGCACCGCATCCTTCTGGCCAAGATATTCTGTGTAACAAAAATAATACCGAACTCCCGGAATCATTTATAGAAGCAGAAGTTGAGGGACTAAAGAAGAAGAAACGGCATCCACTACATTTAAAGCGAGCCATGGCCAGCAAGAGTATATCTGAAGGTGCTATTGCGGTTTCCATCCTCGGTCATGATGTCATGGACGATGATGAGATGACGATGGCCGAAGGAGATTTAGACATGATGACATCTATGAAGCGACCAAATTTGCCATTACAACCAGATGAAACCCAACTTGATGCTCTTGAAGATATATGGCTGAAAGGCGATGAGATGGATCCCTCAGAAGCTCAACTTCCTGACGTAGGATACATAGACTCGGATAAAGATTCAGATTATGGAGCTCCAAAAAATAGGAAGAATTCTAAAACACGGAAAAAGCGTAAGGACAGTATCAAAAAGGAGGGTAAAGGAAAATCAAAGGAGGTCAAAGATGAGGAGGTTCAGCCCAAAGAAGAAGAAGACCAGGATAAAGAGAAAGGGGAGAAAGACAAGAAAAAAGCTACACCACAGAAAAAAGGCAAGAAAGTCAAGTCAAAGAAACTGTCAGAAGAACAATTGAAAACTATGGCTAATCTTGTCTCCAACTGGGAATCTCCTCCTCACGCTGAGGAAGAGATACCAATCCTCAAACCAGCACCAGTTACTGACGACCCTCTCATCACAACCCAGTCTACAGAACTGAACACTGAAACTGCTCAGGTACAACCACCAACAATTCTGGAAGTGCCAAAAGTAAATTCTGATGCCAAAAAGGAGACAAAAAAACGGAAATCTTCGACGAAAGTGGACAGTGAGAAGGTTGAAAAACCTAAGAAGGAAAGGAAAAAGAGAGAGCCTAAACCCAAAAACCCTGATGCTCCTGTCAAGGAAAAGAAGCCAAGAAAACCTAGGACACCTAAGAAGACTCCTTACGAATACAGTTCTCCCGTAGAACCAATCATGGCAAAGCCTCTGCAATCGTACCGCCCACAAACTATTACCAAAACCTCCTACCCCATATCTGATGTTCCTCGTCACCCTGTAACTGAATTTTCTCAACAACCAATGTTTGGATCACCATCGCCACCCAAACCAGACTTAAAACAATCTCCATTGAAAACATATGCAGAAAAATCATATTCAGCCATTCTTTTGGATCCCAGTTTACGAATACCAAAAGTGGTACCACCATTGAATAAAAACCCGAGCGCTTTCGAGGGAGAATTTCACAAGTTCATGACAAATAAGAAGAAGGAGCCACCTGTACCGTTGAAACCGCCACCTTCTCGAAAGAGGTCTCCTAAAGTGCCTCAAACTACGGATCGAGTAGTTGTTGAAAGTGTTGAGCAGCCCCCACCTCATAGGGACGACTGGTCGATGCCTATAGGGCAGTACAATGACTCTATATTCCTCAACTCTCCGCTAGATTACAGGACCTACCCAGGTGCTGAACGGCATCATGCTCCTATGGACAGAAGCCAATGGAGGCCGGAGTACTTCCAACCAAATCCTATGCACAATGTTCCACCTATGTATGGTCAGATGACCAACAATTACTACAGAAGTCCATACCAAACGCCGTGGCAGTATGGTTATCAGAAATAAGCAGTATTTTTAAATTAGATTATAGGCAATGTCCACGATTTTGTCTCAGTTGTGCAATGTTTTGAAATCTAGAGATTTAAGATGATTACCATGTAGCTGAAATGCAAAAATTATTTTCATTTACAATGTAAAATGTCCTACCTTTCTAGTCCTGATCTAAAGGGATATTGTACTCATCATTATGAACAAATTTTTACTATAGGACCAAACCAGAAAGCGTGAAAACAAAATCAGCTGATCCATACATTTAGTTGAGAAATATTAAACTATTTATATGGACCAGCAGTTTTTTTTTGCGATTTCATGTTTGTTCCCATAGTAAAGTTGTTCATAATGATGTGTACAATAACCTCTTCAAGGGGTCGGGATGTCGGGATCTTTTATTGTAAGTATAAAGGCGGAGACAGACTAGACGTATGTAACGCGATGTTACTTAAGACAAGTCTGTTACAAAACAAAAAAGAAAAAGAAAAATTTTTTGCATACACCAAAATCATAATAACATAAAAAGTCAGAAACATAAAAATTATATAAAAAAAAATGCATATATTGACTAATCTGAAACAAAACTAAATGGAAGAGTGAGTCTCTAGGTGCATTTTTTTTTTATTGCAATTGTGCTATGTCGGTGATAAACAAGAAAGCTGACGAGTATGATGGACATAACATTATGTACGTCACGTGATACGTCCAATTTGTTTGCACCCATACTGTCAAGTACTTAATGCAGAATGTGTCCGTTAAGTTTCAATACAGTGCAGTCATATTGACTGCTAGCCGACTATATTAGTCACTAGAATATTTGAGATTTACTTCGCGTAATAAGCCTAAGGGAACTTTAATTCTATAATGTACACGAAATGCGATTATAAAACACATACAATTGAGATGGTATGTACACGGGCGAGCTTAACTGAAATTCAATTAAAGAACTTCAATCCTATTCTACGAAGTTTTCATAATAATATCATAATTATTCAAATTAAAAATTAAAATATTTGTGTGTGTTTCTATAAAAACAAAATATTCTATGTAATAATATTAGCAAAATTGAGCTTAATTTTTGCAATCCAGTCTTACTAAATGTAGTTTAAGAATAGGCGCACACGGGCGGCTAAATATATCGTATGGAAATGTAAGAGCGATATCACACTAGCGATTTGTGAACTCGTTTCGAGCGAGGCGATTGGTCAACGTTCCCACTGCGTGTACCTAGCGGGGTCTCCTCTTGTGCGTAACGAACTGAAGACGAAAGCAGATACAACGACGCATTTGGGAGGATCGCGTCGCGGCGACGCTGCGTATCTGCGTATTTATTTATTTACTTATTTACTTTTATTAAAACGGTACGAAACCAATTACAACGCTACGTGTCCGTGGTGAGCTTGTTGCAGGCACTCTTATTAATCGCCTCGCTGGAAACACGCTCGCAAATCGCCAATGTGATAAGGCCCTAAAGGAGTGCGTGCACAGGCGGCTATTTATCGCGTAGTATTTGTATGCGCAGTTATATACCACAGCGGTTATAAACCGCGGAACCGCCCGTGCGCGCCGACTCTTAACATGTTCTACTCTGTACCTAAATAGTAAATATTATGTGACTTAAAAACTTTTTTGTGTCTTCATAATGCCCAATTCCTATAAATACTATTGCTTTTAGTTGCATGATAAAAGCATACTTTATAAATATACAGGTAATTGAGAAAAAACCCGAATTCTCTTAGTACTAACTTCGTATCATGATCCTGAACAACGTTTATTCTACGACTTTACATATAAAACAATGTTTTTTCTTTTGTTTTTCGTAAGAAATCACAGAATATCTGATAGTAGGTAGTTAGGTACTAAGACTAAATTACAGAATTATCAAAGGATCTCTTCCATTTTTCGGCCGTTTCAGAATATGCAAACTACAGATTATATATCTTTATATTTAATTACTGTCAACATCCTACTGCTGAACAAAAGCGTCCCCCCATGATTTCCAGGACTTGGTCCAGAGCCAGTGTGGACCATTCCTTATTCGTTTTACCTAGCTCATATTTTAGTATGAAAAAAAAAATTACGTGAAAAATCGTTGAACAAAATATGTTGTACAGATCATTATACAAAGCTAGTGTTAAGAGGCTCCGGGTATTTATTCAATTGGAAAGTTGTGGAAAAAATATTGTTCAGGATCATAATACAAAGCTAATGCTAAGAGGCTCTGAATATTTTTTAAATTGCCTTGTATAGACACATAATATTTAATAGATAACAGTTTAACTAGTTGGCAGCAATAATCAAGATTTCTAAACACTGCAAATTGAGACTACCCTTATTCGTATCGTAAGTTCTACTTCAAATAAACATTAAATTAAGGATATTCAATAAAATGTGAAAATTAAATTTTCAAAACATTGTCGCGAACTATCGATATTCTTAATGGGTAAGGCCGGATGGATTCGTTTCCAGGCGGGCGCGTACCAATGGGTCAGATTTATTATTTACTAGCTATTGTACAATTTCACTCGCGTATTTTATTTTTATCAAAATAAAATACAGCCTATATAACTCGAGGATATCTTTCTAGTAGTGAAAGAATTTTTAGAATCGGTTCAATAGTTCCACATATTACCCCCTACCAGTGGCGAAGAGTCCATACAACCCGATTCCCATCGGCTTCCCTTAGGAATAGGTTAGTGCATAGACCAACGGAATATGGCTTGTTATTCAGTGAGGTCGAGCTCTTCCAGACATGACTATTTAGAGATTACAAGAGACGGTATGGATTTTTGTCTTGCAGCATTAATTGCAGCAATTTTTAGAGGACATTTTTGGGACGGCTTCCCCTTTTAAAACTGTCACCCTTCGCTACTGCCCCCTATATACAAACAAACAAATTTTACCTCTATAATATTATTGTATAGATAATAGTGTAAGTGTGTATCATCACCACTGTTCTACCTAATGAAGGGAAATATCGTGAAGAATGCGAACCGATGTCGTAGAACCAAAAACTGAAGAATTGATGCCCACGGATCCACACTGGATCCGCGTCGGGTCTCAGAAAGGTCTGAGCCCTGGTATTCTTTGTTTTTCTTTAAACTGTCGCCCCTCTAGGATTTCTTCTGTATCGCGGGTACAGTTTCCAAACATGCACACACCCAGACGCGAAACAACTAGGTATGTGTAGATCATACAATATTTCGATGCCTCCCACGTAAGTTGTTGTAAGCCACAAAATTCCGATTTTATGTTTTTTATTAAATGTAAATTTTTATGTACCTATTTCATTAGTTTCAATTAAAAAAATATGAATACATACATACATACCGGTCAAACATATAACACTCTCCGTAGTCGGGTAAAAATATGTGTTTTTCAAGGCTTTATGAGTTGTAATAATGTTGTATGATAAAATGAAAAATGGAGCTTTTATTCGCATTTGTATATTCAAAACGCTCTCCTGTAAAATTGCATTTTTGGAGATACAACAACTTACGTGGGAGGCATCGATTTATTTCTTGCGGGGATCGTATATATCTGCACGACACGTAGCGTAGAACGCTAATCGCTTAGCCACTCCGTTAGCCGTGTGGTCCATGTCGGTATGGACAACACCGAATACCATGTACGTACATGTTAAAAATGTATATCTCTATAAGTCTATCAGCCGAAATTGCGAGCTAAGCTTACACGATCTGAAGTAGAACTTCCGATGTCGACACTAGAATTTATTATTTATGTTATAAATAAAATTCAAACTAGAGTGAAGAAACACCGTTTTGTAAATTACATTAGCCATTTACTACGACTGATTATAGCGGTTCATTTAAGATCACCATTTTTAAGTTTGTATCATAGTAGGGTTTTGTACAGTCGGCGACATACACTGAAACAGTAAGTGTTCAAATAGAGCGAAATATCTCTGGTATTTATTAACTTCGACTATCGGTATTTAAATATTATGGAACAAGTATCGTAATAATAGTATCCATACGGTCAAAGTATTTATAATTAGTCGAATAACCCGAAGCGGTGCGCGGTCGTACACATCGAAATCGCTCCGCCCGGACACACGGTGCCGTGTGCCAAGACTCTGCGGATTACCTACAGAATGGTACAAGATTTGACCGCGCACTGCTACGGCAGGCGGCGCCGCACCGTTTCGTGAGTTATTAGCCTTATAGTAACAGAGGGGCACTCTTATTCTGTTAAAATAAAATCGAAATAATCTGATATTTCGTTCTATTTAGATACTTTCTTTGTTCCAGTGTATTGTATTGTAACTGTACCTACGTAAGCTCAAATTTACCAATTTGTAAGTCTTAAAAGATTCCAATATTTCTGTCTGGATGAGTTGGAAGACTACAAGTCGATAGGATTCGTTACCTACAGATATAGGTTAAATTCGAGCGTATGTAGGCATCTTTAGATATAGTTTGGCGGATCACATGTTAAATGAAATGCAATTATTTTTTGTGTAAATTTTATTTTTATACTCATGATAAAACTTTACTAGTCACGGCCATTAAAAGCAGGTTTTCCATCCAGCGAGATACTTTAAAAATAATTTCAATGTTGTATCTTTTAGTTCAGTAAATATCCAAATACTGATGTGCAACAGAGGGCCGAGCATGAAAGTTTTTGACGTATCGTAACGTTAACGTAACGTAATAATTTAATTTTAACGTATCGTAATAATAACTGTAACGTAATTTTGAATTAAAAATACACGGTTAAACCACGCAAATGTTTCTAAAATACATGTCGTATTATTACTTTTCATGAAACAAGTCAGTATGTTGCATAAAATTAACCAAAAATACCATAGAATTTTTACTTACGTTAACGTTACGATGCGTCATAACATTCAACGGTCCTTTGAATCTAGTTACACATGTTGAATCCATAGGGAACAGACTGCATCATTTTGAGTTTGTGATATTTATGACACTGCACTAAGATAATTTACGCCATTAAATTTTGACATGTAATCTGCCACTTCAGCTTTATTCTAGACGTAAATAAATATAAGATTTTTTTTAATAATTGACACATTCATAATTAAGAAGTGTATTGTATTTGGTTCCTTCAAATTGCGTGGTTTATAGCTGTTACTTGTATAATAAATAATAATGAAAGCTATTATTAATAAAAGAATCAAAATCGATCCTGTAGTTTTGGATGTCACCTGAAAATAATGCTTAAAAATGTATAGATAGTAATTCGGTTTGTCGTCAAACCTTGTTTCAAATCTAAGGCTTTTGATTTTAGTGCAATATTTCGATTGGAATACTTCAATTAACTGAAATTCAATCAGTTGTTTAAGGCCGTGTTAGTCTGATAGTATGATCAGAAAAAGACTTATACCTAGGACTTGCGATCATGTCGCACAATACTGATCTGAAACTCAAAAAAAAAACTGATGTTATTTTTATCTGAGCATACTATTGTATCAACAAATCTGAAATATGTTTCCCGACCTGGGATAAAGACTAAAAGTCGCAATTGTCTACATAAGGCCTTGAACAATACTGATGTCCGCGGTTACTTGATGAGTAAAGAGATATGTTTACCACAGACCGATAAATCAGCCAGACAATCCAATTCCTTAATAGGATCTTTCAAAAGCGTTCGATTTGCATAAGACACTAAAAACCGTTAATTTTAAAAATAATTATAATGCTCTGCTCACACTGTATTTCTCGACCTCAAGCCAGTATCGATATTTAGTGAATTAATATAGAAATAGCGTGAAGGGTTATACATGTAATATTTAATAACATTTTTAAATATTGGCAGCAAACGATCTTGCCTTTGCTTGATGATTAGAGTTGCGCGAAATATGTTGCTGAAATGAAAAGATGAAATTAAATGAGCTCCGGATGAAGCTTCGGGACGGATGTATATCTTTTCCTTCACTAGCTCGCGAGCTAAACAACTCTAGATTGCAGTTACTGAAATTAAGTGAACTCTGGATGTATTTATTTATGTACACACAAGGAAACATGGTAATAAAAATGTTACAGACATATGAGCACAATGGAACTACTATACTATGTATTAGCTTCGGGACAGATATATATCTTTTCTATCACTAGCTCGCGAGCTAAACAACTCTACAGTTCGGCCACGTTATCCGTGAACAGAGTGATGGCGCTGTTGGCTAAGAAAAAGCATTTTTGACAAGACTTCAACTGTCAAATCGTATGAATTTGTTGTAGTTCCATTTTCTGCCACTTCACAGATAAGTTGGTAGTAATGTAGATTGCAGGATTTAATAAATGTTACCTATGGATGTATACCCTTCACAGCTGCAATTATTTATTGCGAGAGTATTCTTGCCATCTGCCAAGCTTGAGCTCGTGAAATATCAGTAGTGTTATCAGAATTCGTGAGATATAATGTAAAAATGATAGTCATATAAAATTAAAGTATATTTGGTCTCGTGGCCTTTTGTTCAAATATTTTTGCTGTTTCGCTTATTTTTGAGTAAGGTTTAGGGACATAAAAACTTACTAATGTAAAGTCAACATCGAGAGTAAGTGATGAATACGGATGTCAAAATTGGGAAATCATGTGTTACATTAAAATGAAACAGTTCAGCAATTTTGAAACTCGACTTGTTTATTTGTGAAAATTGGTCGTTACTCGCAATAGGGAACTGACTTTAATTTGTTTAATTAGTTGACACAGATGTTTTCAATAGTAAAACTGTTATTTATGAGCGAAATTACAAAGATTGAATTAATTTCTCTTCGTCACGAGTCATATGTTCATTGTAGATTTATTTGATAGCGTATAATTTAAATGCTGTTTTAAAAATGAAGTTCTTTCAATAAAAATAATGATGAATATTTGTTTTTTTCTTATTAATAGATACCCCACTGCGTGACAGAATTTAATTTTTTTAACCCCTGACCGACATAAAAGAGCGATGTTATACGTTTGTAGTGTAGTGTTTGTAGTTGATTTGTTATTAGTTTGTTTGTGGCATCGTAGCTCCAAAATGGAGGGAGCGATTTCAATGAAGTTTTTTTAACTAAAAGCTAGTTTAATCGGGTATCATCTTAGCTATGTTTCATGAAAATCTGTTCAGGCGTTCCAAAGTTACAGCACTTTTTCTAGTTGGAGTCGGGGGTCTTTGATTACTTGTTGGGATATCTGAATTTCATTGGCATAAATGGCACATATACTAATGATAATCACAGGTGCTTTTTAAGACGCTTTTATTAGCTTCACCTGTAACTCTGACGTGTAACTGGACGACACGGATGGCGCAGTGGCTAAGCGATTAGCTTTCTGCGCTACGTGCCGCGGGTTCGATCCCCGCACGGAACAAATATTTGTATGATCTACAGATAGTTGTTTCGGGTCTGGGTGTGTGTGCATGTGACATGTATGTTTGTAAACTGTACCCTCGATACAGGAGAAATCCTAGTGAGGGTCAATGTTTTAAAAAAAAAAAAAAAAAAAACTATGTAAAACATCTTGGAAGTTAAATTTGACCCACTTCCCGGTTTCCGATTGAGCTGAAATTTTGCATACACGTTTAGTTTGGATGACAATGCATGGTTGGCTAAGTGACGTCATTCTAAATGCAATATGGCGGACGCCCCAAGATGGCGGACAAAATTTTCTTATCTACCATCATGATGTGGGTATCAAATGAAAGGGTTTGCTGAGAATACGAAAAATAAAATGACGTCACTCTAAATTCAATATGGCGGATGCCCTAAGATGGAATTCTTTTTTAGTTTTTTCTTAAACTAAAAAGGCGAGGCGGAAATTAAAAATTGTATGGGAAAATTTCAATTTTAGCGCATCTTAGGTGGAAATCGCGCAGCAGTGTTGCCTCGACATCGCTGCCGTGCTCGGAGTGTAATCTATACATAGAAAAACATCTCATGTAATCCTATAGAAAATGTATGGTGAGGTGGGGACCAGTAGTGACGGGGCAGAACGACTGCGCTGCATCCGACCGTCGCTCATACCTCGCACTCTCCCAGTAGCAGTGGTACCTCGAGACACTGCACTGGGGGGCTAAAAAGGCCGCTTTCGATGAATCACAATATGATTCATATTACAAACGCAAAATATCTACTTAATAGACAACTCTTAATGTCATCCGTATAAGGTTCATATTCAGTAATCATCTGTTTGACAGTTACTATGCAGATCAGTAATCATGAATTGCTCAATGTGGCCTTTTTAGGCCCCCTGGTACTGGGAGTGTACCACATATGCTAACAGGAGGCTTACTACGATCTCGGCTGAAATTGAACTGCGCAGACATTTCCAGCATACGCTGACCTCACACTGTATAGGCTTTACGTACAATGAAAGGTCAGCTTAAACTGGAAATTTCTGGGCATTTCAATTTCTGCCCTGCTATGAGAGCTCGTATTATGCCCCCAGATCTTTCGTTTACTATACTAGTCTTTTTAATTGGCGAAGTAGATAAAAGAGCTCTTTGCTGGCTTGATCTCTACACAGAATCATCTATAGGGCTGACGCGACGGTGAAAATATACGTAGAAGGGAAGATGTTAAAAGTGTTTGGCACTGGTAACTGACGACTGTGGAGGGCAACGTGGAGAATCATGCAAACCTTTCGCCGGAGAAGACTAACAATGCGGGGAAAGGCGCGTATCTCCGATCATGGAGAGCGAGCGAGAGAGCGACATGCCTGTTTGCGGATGGATGGGTGAAGATTTTATTGGTATGCCAGCGGGTCTACCGCGTAACTAAAATTGTAATGAACATCGACACTGGTATTAAACTTCACTACGATCGTGAGAGCTTAAACTTTGAGCTAACTTGTAAAAAAAATACCTATCATAATAGTTGGGACTCCTATCTTCATGATTGGTAAAAAAAAAAACAAGTTAGCTCAAAGTTTAGGCTCTCACTATCGTATTGAAGTTTAATAGCAGTGTCGATGTTCATTACAATTTTAGTTACGCGGTAGACCCGCGGAAGTACTGTGAGAGGAATTTATGAATGTGTTGTTAACCCTCCTATATTTATTTATGTTTTCACTTCAAATTTTACTTTAATTTGTTTTTTGTTACTTTAATTTTGTGTACTCAATGTGTGTTAATTTTAGTTACTGTAATTGGTTGTAACCTATGGTTGTAACATAACCGTTGTAATTAAATAAATAAATGCCGCTTTGTGCGCCGCGCGACATTCCGCCTCTCCATAGGGTTATCGGACTCCCTAATGACTTGGGCGAATAACACTTAGGCTGATATTCAGAGACGACAGAAACGAGTCTAAGCGTGAACTTACGCTTCCATCTGTCAAACTTACGAACAAATGACAGATGGAAGCGTAAGTTCACGCTTAGACTCGTTTCTGTCGTCTCTGAATGACAGCCTTAGAAAGGTGCGCCACCGCCTGCCGCGGCAGGGCGCAGTCGACCCTTGTACGCATGGCTACATATCTTAGAGGTCATCTTCCGTTTATGCTCTACTCTAATTGTTTGGAAAGCCTATACAATGCGAGGTCAGCTTTTACTGGAAATTTATTGCTTGATATGTAAGCTTTTTTATTTTGTTCACGAACTCATAACATGATAAGTAAGTAAGTATATAGGTAGAACTGGGTAGAACCATTTTTTTATTACCAGAATTTTTTTAAGCTACGCGCTCTGCTTCTCATTTTAAACAACTTTTACGATGGGACGAAAAATAAATCAGCAGTTCCATACAAGAAATTCAAAATTATTTGACTAAATGACTGGAACTGCAAATTTTTGTTTTTGCGATTTCTCATTTTTTCCCATAGTTAAACTTATTTATAAAGATGAGAAGCGCGTTCGTAAAAAAAAATCTGGTAATTTAAAATTAGGGCTGTAGCATGGCTGTAGTATGCGTACCTATATAGTATTTTAGGTGTTAAATTAACAGACCGTGTTCGAATCTAAAAATCAACAAAAAAAATCTCAACAAATAAAAATCTTCTATTCTATTCTATTCTATCTACACTGCGCTCCAAAACACAAATTACTGACATAGCTCATAAGGCTACAAAATTAAAATAGGATTGGGTTGGCCACGTCTGCCGGATGCCTGATGAGCTGTGGGCCAAGGTAACCACGAAGTGGAGCCCCCTGATATGGCCAGAAGGCGACGTGGCAGACCACGAAAGAGATAGCGGGACGAACTTGATAAACTAATAATAAA
The DNA here is from genome assembly GCA_932294325.1 of Allophyes oxyacanthae. Lineage (NCBI taxonomy): Eukaryota > Metazoa > Arthropoda > Insecta > Lepidoptera > Noctuidae > Allophyes > Allophyes oxyacanthae. Next base: position 2,307,949 of record OW028638.1, read on the forward strand.
TGGTTCACACTAGACCGAAAAGCATGGAAATCATGGGGGGAGGCCTTTGCCCAGCAGTGGGATGATTCGGGCTAACAGTAGTATGCATCTAATACGCGTAATTTTACGCGCCAATCATATTGCAGTGACGCTCGAACTTGACGCGAGCGTATCTGACTGCACTGTTGTAATTCTATAATTCAAGAAATTGCAATAAGCACCAATAGCTGCATGCGTTATGCGTAGGATTTCGATTTGCGAGGCGTGTGGGTTCGAATCCTTGACAAAACATTGTATTTTTTTTTTATTTTTTATTAATTGATGGATTCGCTTAATGATTTAATATCTACTATAAAGTAAGTGATTATTTTCTAGGTCATTAATGCAAAATTAAGAAAAATAAAAAGAATACGTTTATTTGTCTTAATTACAATAATAATCCTTACATGACAGCGAGCGCTCTAGCTACGAGAATACCCAATGTGTTATGTATTGATCAAAATTTTAATGCAACTGCACTTCTTTAGTTACGTGAATTAGCCTACAGTATGACTTTTCGTAACGGCTTTTTAATTTGTCTTAATTTTTGTCATATAATATTAACACAATGAGTTTGCAGGCATGTCTGAACGTCCTCACGAAGCAAGAGGCGTCTCCTTGCGTGGAAAAAGAAGAGGTTAAAGTGGAGGTGGAGCGGTTCATAGACCTGGCCAGGCAGATGGAGGCTTTCTTCTTGCAGAAGAGGTATGGAACTTTGTAATCTCTACATAGTAAAAAATAAAGTCGCTTTTCTTACAAAAAATTACTAAAAAGTGTAAAATGATTTTCTTAAAAAACTTAACAGCTTCTAAAGTCGGTGTTACTGCTAAGATAGGTGCATTGAAGAATTATAGGTCCCGTCTTCAGAAGCTGTTAAGTTTTATAAGAAAATTATTTTATACTTTTTTTAAAGTCAGTTTTTACCAGTTTACTTTTTTAAAGTTTATTTTTATTTTTATTTTGAATGGCATAAACAATGCATAAACAGACTTTAACAAAAACATCTTCGTGATGAGGCTTTGTGATCTCGGCTTCGATAAGGGTCTTTTTAACCGACTTCAAAAAGGAGGAGGTTCGTTTGTTACGCGAATACTTCGCCAATTACGATTTTGAAAATTTTTAGAATTTTTGTTTGAAAGGGTATACTCCCGAGGTGGTCCTATTTAAATTTGGTGAAGATTGATAAAGACCTTCGAAGAAAAATGTTATGTCAGAATCTTAAACTTCGTTTTACCAGCACTTTAAGTCAGATTACACAAATAGTTATTTTATTAAAACGCTTTTATTAGCTTCACCTGTAACTAACTAAGTAAGAAAATCTTGGAAGTTAATTTTGACCCACTTCCCGGATTCCGATTGAGCTGAAATTTTGCATACAGTTTGGATGACTAAAGCGTGTTCTATAGTTTATTTTTAAACTATAATATTTTATTCTTTTGTGATGATAACAAATCAATACCTTACCATTACGAATTACATGTTTGTATTGTTATCTAACTATTTATAATCTACTTACTATTGTGTTTACGAAAGTTCAAGGTTTTTGTGTTATGTTATCAGTTATCAACTTATCACTTATCAGTTAACATAACACTGTTAATTAGGGTAGGTATCAACTTTATTTTTAGTAGTAGTTAACTATATATTAATACGTGAAAAGAAAACGTTGTACTCCTTTTTAAGCATATTGCGCGCACGGAGGAAAGTGTGATTTGTAGAGATGTGCCGACTATGATTTTGGCCGACTAGCCGATTAGTCGGTTGTAAAGAGACCGACTAGTCGGCGGAACCAATCACGGTTTCAGGGGTATTCTGAAATTTCCGTGACGCTTCGTGTACAGCTAATTCGCGCGCAAGTCGCAACTGCCGCCTGCAAGCATGTCGAAACTCGGAACATGTTGTTTACTTCAAAAGATAAAGACAATACTGTTATTATACATTAAAGTAAAAGAGCTCAATTAATATTTAATCATGTCAAAAAGAAAGTCTTTTGTATGGTATTTTTTGGTGACCAATTGGACAATGATTCCCGTAAGGTCAAGTGTAACTAGTGCCAAATGATAATTTCTCGTGGTGGGCAGGGAAAAGCAGCAAATACTACGAGTATGAACAAACATAATCAAATACCGACATCCATCCTTGATACCTCAGTTAGGTTAATTTTTAAGCTCATTTTATTGAGAAATACATACAAAGTTAGAAGCCGGATAGTCAGCGCTCCTTGCCGAATAGTCGCCGACTACGAAAGTGGCCGGATAATCGGCTTTACTGACTAGTCGGAACATCTCTAGTGATTTGGCATACTTAAAGTTTATATGGAGACCGAGTGCAGAAAGCTAAAATTACGGTAGAATTTCGACCGTAATTTCTCCGCACTCACCGAACAAAACGCAACAGTATGCATCAGTGGCGAAGAGTGACAGTTTTAAAAGGGGAAGCCGTCCCAAGAATGCCCTCTAAAAATTGCTGCAATTAATGGTGCAAGACTAAAATCCATACCGTCTCTTGTAATCTATATATAGTCATGTCTGGAAGAGCTCGACATAACACTATGCACTAACCAATTATGCAATATCAAATTTTTTTGACGACACGGTTGGCGCTGTGGCTAAGCAATTAGCTTTCTGCGCTACGTGCCGCGGGTTCGATCTCCGCACGGAACAAATATTTGTATGATCTACAAATAGTTGTTTCGGGTCTGGTTGTGTGTGCATGTGACATGTATGTTTGTAAACTGTACCCTCGATACAGGAGAAATCCTAGTGAGGGGCAATGTTTTTAAAAAAAAAAAAAAAAAACAATCCCTAAAGGGAAGCCGATGGGAATCGGGTTGTATGGACCCTTCGCCACTGGTATGCATACTGCTACTTAACGTTGATATTCTGTGAGAGGATAGCACTTCCCTGGTCGTGCCGACCGGTTCATGCTGTCATGATGCTGGCATGCATGTTGATCATACCAAATCTCATTCCAGGTTCCTTTTATCAGCAATGCGACCGGAATTACTCGTGAAAGAAGATAACAATGAATTGAAATGTGAACTGCAGAGGAAAGAAGAATTGTTAAGAAGACATTATGACAAGATCAGCCAGTGGCAGAACTTGCTAGCAGATCTACAGGTTAGTGTAAAACATATTCGCAAAATTTTATGAATGTTTTGACAGACAGAGCCCATAACCGCTATGCCTTGTCAGAATTACACGCAAGTAACGCGCCATCTGCATTTTTTTTACTTACAAAAATAGTCAATATATACAACGTGTATCAGGGGGGGCTAAAAAGGCCGCTTTAGATGAATCACAATATGATTCAATATGATTCTACTTAATTGACAACTCTTAATGTCATCCGCATAAGGTTCATATTCAGTAATCATCTGTTTGACAGTTAGTATGCCGATCAGTAGATGAATTGCTCAATGTGGCCTTTTTAGGCCCCCAGATCATCAAACTGGACAACTTTCTCTATGCGACCAACATCGTAATCGCGTAAATATAATCAGCTGTCCCATACACTTAGGTCGAGTAGGTATTGAAGTTTTATATGGGAAGGGTTATTGTATATTTGTACTCATCATTATGAACAAATTTTTATTACGGAACCAACACTTACAAAAAAAAACTGCTGGTCCATACATTTATTCAATTAATTATTATTTGGAACAGAAGACTTTTTTCGTGATTACTATTTTGGTCCCATAGTAACGGTTGTTCATAATGATGAGTACAATAACCCCTTCAAGGGATCGGGCCTAGAAAGGTAGTACCTTTTATTAGCTTCACTTGTTACTAACTAACTATGTAAGAAAATCTTGGAAGTTAAATTTGACCCACTTCCCGGTTTCCGATTGAGCTGAAATTTTGCATACACGTTCAGTTTGGATGAGTAAAGCGTGTTCTATTTAGTTTTATCTAGTTTTATTTTAAACTATAATATTTTATTATTATATAAATACATACAATAGGTATACAACTCTCTCGCACTTGACCGTTATATTTTTATTTAGTTACTCGGGATTAGGTTAAGTTTATTTTTTTATACTTGTTTTTTTATTTTTGACTCTAGAACATTTCTGCCCAGGGCCACACGGTTTACAATAAATGCCAACAGCAGAACACACAGGCGCAACCGCCCGTGCAACAACCGCCGGCGCCGCAACATGTAGTGCAACAAAGTGTTCAGGTAAACGTAAAACTGTATCTTAGGCTTAGGCTGACATTCAGAGACATGACCTTAAGACGGGCGAAGACCGCTCTAAGCAAAGTCGTCGCTAAGCGCATCTTCAAAATTCGTATTCAGAGACGCAGTGTAAGCTTAGCTAAGACTGTCTTCTCTATGGCCATTTTTAATAGCAAAATGTTTATCGGTAAGTTACGGTTTTTATGAAAATGTGTAAGTTGGCGTATATAAAAATTAAAACAGAATAGTAATATATATCTACAAAATGCAATTGGAGTAAGCGAAACAAAATATCTGAGACATAAACCTATTTAATTAAATTATGAGGTTAGTCAGACTTGAAAATCTCAAATTGTCGAAATTAATTCCACCTTAGCCCGTTTGGTGGCGCTAGTGTCGTCTTAAGTAGTCAATATTCACTACTTGGCTTATCTTAGTTCACGTTAAGTTTAAGCCGTGTTCCGAACGTATCTGAATACAAATATGAGCGCAAGCTGTTGATTTTGACAGATGGAAGCGTAAGTTCACGCTTAGACTCGTTTCTGTCGTCTCTGAATGTAAGCCTTAGATCTACAGGATATTTTTTTATGTAGTGCGCATAATATGTAGAGTGATTCAGTCTCTGTTCCTAAATGCAGCCGCAGTATTGGGAAACATTTTTAAAACAAAACGAAAATTTGACTTAGTATGGGGGACACGCATAATTTACTAGCGCAAGCCATACAAAATCTAATTTTTATTTTGTTTTGGAATGAATTTTAGTCCTGCGGTTGCATTAGGAAACGGACACTGAATCACCTTGCAAATTATGCGTACTACATAAAAAAATAGAGTGTATAGTACGACACATCCAAGAAGTTACATCGATATACAGGATTTAGTTTATGGGGGGGGGGGGTTGTTTTAAGTTGTGTTTTGTGTTGAGTTAATAACAATTTTTGAAGATGATCTGAATAATGTGTTTGGTCGGAGTCAGTATTTTACAACAGTATTAATAAATAAAATAAATAAATCCAGCCCATTACTGTCCCACTGCTGGGCACGGGCCTCATCTGAGAAATGAGAAGAGTTAGGCCTTAGTCCACCACGCTGGCCTGGTGCGGGCGGACTACACACACCATCGAGAACTTTATGAGGCCCTCTCAGATGTGCAGGTGTCCTCACAATGTTTTCCTTCACTGTTAAGGCAAGTGATAATCTAATTGTAATCCGCACACGAATCCGAAAAGTCAGTTGTGCGGGTAGTAGTAATAAACAGAAAATATGTTAACATTACAGGCACAGCAGATGGCAGCAGCGGCGGCCGCGCAACAAGCCGCGCTGCAGCAACAAGCGGCGCTGCAGCAACAGCAGGTACCGCGCCCCCCGCACCCGCCCGCGTACCCCGCTAACGTGCAACGACGGTAGTTACGAAGGAGACTAGAATTTCTGTGTTAAGATATAAAAATCAAAATGGTGATTTAAGTCACTTGGTATTTTGTGATTGGATTTATAATAGGTATACGGAAAAATATGATATTAATTTTAGTTCTAATATTTTTGAGAAAAGGTACTTCTATTTTGAATTTTCAAGTCTATCGCTGTAGTCTGACCGCATAACTGGCGTATCGCTTGCGGGGCAAGAGGTAGGTGGGGGCGGGTATCGGTATGCACGAAGTTAATTATTCCAAGATAAATCCCGAGATAAGGCTGTTCAAGTATTACGTACGCAGACTTTTTGCAATTATTAACCCCCCCGTCCCCCTCGTCAGCAAAAGTAAGCAAAGCTCTTACTCCCCCCTCCTATTCTTACGTAAACATTGGTACATTAATTTTTCAATGTGTTCTGGTTTCTTTATTGGTTCATGAGCTGCAGTTAATATATAATATAATAATAATGTGAACTAAAATATTTTGCACACCAGTCATCTGGTAGAGTATGACGGAACTTATTGCTAACAGTGTCAACTTATTATATTTACTCATATTCCTGCAAATAAATAATTCTTATTCTTATTCTCAGTTATAAGTCTAGAAAGAATAGAAAACCAAAATCGACAAAATTTCGTAAAACATCCGAAAAAGTATAATAAATACTGCTGACGTAATAACCATCCAGACCCCCCATCCCCCATGTCATCAAAAATAAGCAAAGCAAAGACCCCCCCGCCCCCCTGTAGTGCTTACGCAATACTTGAATGGAATATTCTAATCACCATCCAGACCCCCCCATCCCCCATGTCATCAAAGATAAGCAAATCAAAGACCCCCCCCCCCCCGCCCCCCTGTAGTGCTTACGCAATACTTCTTCTTTCTTTCTTTCTTTCTTTTTTTTTTAAAAAACGTTGCCCCTCACTAGGATTTCTCCACTCCACGGACTTGAATGGAATAATCAAAATAGACTAGTTAACTTAGTTTAGTTTCAATTTTTGTTTCGTAGATTAGACAAACTTAATTTTATTTTTAAATATAATTTTGATTTACTTATAATTTTTTGTTTTATTTATTTTTTACCTTTTACCACACTGGCTTTAGATTTATTTGCATTGGCAACACATGCAAGGTATGTAGATTTTTATTTATTATTATTATTTTCTGTACACTTAAAAGTATTACCACGATTGGAAGTCACAATTTAAATCGGAAAATAGTTAAGGTTTAGTTTTATATAATAAAAATTAACTCATAGTTAATATTTTTTAAATTATGCCTATTATTTTGGATAAATTATAAAAAAAAAAATAGTTTAATAATTATCTCACGTCTCCCCACAGATGCAGAACAGCCTCGCCCAAGGCATGTTCCTAGCGGGCGGGAGGGGGGCGTACGCTGCAGCCCCCCTGCAGGGACCCCTGGCTTATCTGGAGAAGACCGCCACTAATATAGGTACTATAAACAAATATATATATTTATTTAGAAGTATAATTATTTAGTTAAACATAATATTTATGTGCGCCAGTCTGCCCCATAACTTGTTTGTCACTTTATTCCATCCAATGGTTGCCTGGAAGATATCGCTTTAATATTGTAATCTCCTTTACTTACAAAATTGTTATATTCAGGTGTACAATAAAGTATATTATAATAAATAAATATAAACACAAGAATAAGTGAATAAATTGTAAATCCGTGATTGGTTGATGTCGGACAGTTGTTTATCTGTTGGATACGATATTCTTTTTCCTTGCGCGATGCAGGCCTCGTAATCTGATTGGTCGAATTCATATTTTCGCGCCACTATAGTTTGCTGCCTTGCTAAGTAATTCTTCTATGTGGCGATAGGTATCGCTACAGGCTTGTATCTTGTATTTTGGTAAAACATGGTAAATACCTCGTTGTCAATTCTTATAATAATGTTAGTAACAGTTTAAAAACTTATGTGTTACAATGTTGCAGACATGGTGGGTCTGGGTGACGGACGCAGGTGACGCGGCCGCGGGAGGGGCAGGGGCAGAGGCCGCGGCAGAGGCCGAGGTAAATAATACACTTATACGTTATGTATGTATATGGTGTAAAAAATTCAGTGAATTACAAATTAACCTGTATAACGCGCGGGTGAATCCGCGTATAACAGCATCTTGTAATACTGGGGGCCTAAAAAGGCCACATTGAGCAATTCATCTACTGATCTGCATAGTAACTGTCAAACAGATGATTACTGAATATGAACCTTATGCGGATGACATTAAGAGTTGTCAATTAAGTAGGTATTTTGACATTTGTAATATGAATCATATTGTGATTCATCTTGTGACGATGTCATCTATTATCACCTCATTTACCATTTATTCCTGGCAATCATCTTCTATCTGGCCATCTTACCTTCCAAATTTAAATTCAAAATTAAATCAATACGCCTCACATTTTCATTATTCATTAGTATTCGACTCGACACTTTACTTGAAGCTAGTCACAGCTGTGATTTCTATCTTAAATTTATACAAGTTCCTTTTAATTTACTATTTTTTTAATCATGTTATAACATAATTAATCATGTTATCAAATATTATTATTATAATATATTTGTGAAAGACAACGAAATGTAAGACTCTTAACAACGCATCAATAAACTACTGGTTCTCCTGCGAGTCCACTTTATTCCTGTCCACTCCTATCGTTCCTGTTCCACTTCTTACGTTGTTCCGTGAGTCCTCCCTCCTAACGACTGAGTGAAGCTGAGGCATAGAGGGAGGATTCCGGGACACTGGCGCCCAACTAAAATAAAAAAATCCATCAAGAAATCAAGAAATATAAACTACTAACCTGTGAATTGTGATTCAGTGACATTTGCATTATAATTTTATAAGTTTATCAAAATTCAAAAAGGCATTTAGAGCCAACATACATAATATTCGGCACAAATTTTCGGCATATCACTTATTTTTTTTACTACCGATGTATTTAATAAAATCTTAATAATATTTTATTCCAGCAGCAAATTAATAATATTGTGAAAGATCACCGCTGTCAAAAGTAAGTCGTGCACTGTCATCTGTCATATACATTTCATTCTCATTTTTTCTTAAATATAATTCTATATTATTTATTGTAGTCCATAAAGCAACACCATACGGTACAATAACTCCTACAATACACTAAAATCACATACATACCAATTTACCTAACGGTAAAATCATAACCCTTTTGAATCGTGAAGTGTTTTTAAAACCATTCGTGGTCACTTCACGAGGAGACTGGTACTGACATACAGCGTGCCTAAGGAGAGTATCCTTAGGTATACGCGCAGGCAAACCACTGACATACGGAGTGTATTCCTCGTAGGCTCTAGAAGCCGACACACGAGACGCACTTCCGTACTAAGTGGTTGAAGACTACACAAAATATTATATAAATTAGTAGACTATTAAATTTAATTATTATAATATAAATTACCATAATCCCATACCTATTATTCATCCTATTACCCTATTTATACTTATACCTATTAATTTACCCTACCATTATCTCATACCATTTATTTTAATATTATAAATATTTTATATTAATCGTCACAATACATGCGTATCTGCTCCCTTCTTAATTACAAAAAAAAAAAAATCTTCTCATTATATTATTATTTTCTTTAATTTTATATTTATCACTGAGCGGTTGATAACTCGTTAAATAAGCCTCGATCATAATATTATTACATAATAATACATAATTATTTATCACTGAGCGGTTGATAACTCGTTAAATAAGCCTCGATCATAATATGTACACAATGTGTTAGGCGCTATTTGCCAATTTCTTGTAAATATATTTATCACTGAGCGGTTGATAACTCAAAAAATAAGCCTTTATCAAGAATAACAATTTCACCATGTCAGCGGGTGGTGACTGATTTTAAATAAGCCTACACTATTGTAGATCGATTCCATGAGAAAGCTCGTAACTATTATTTAGGGTTTCTCTATTGCAAGGCAAATTTAAATGATGAAGAATACATGAGTTATTTATGAAAGTTGTATGAATGGGGAATTCAATCTATTGTATATTCACATTGTAAAAATCATCTACATCTGACACACTACTATTAACACATGCTATCTTATTACTTACTACCTTACATATTCCCTATTATCTAAATATTCTAAAAAAAATCCCTTCAGGATTTTTTTGCGCCGGGGGAGCGGGGTATTGTGACGATGTCATCTATTATCACCTCATTTACCATTTATTCCTGGCAATCATCTTCTATCTGGCCATCTTACCTTCCAAATTTAAATTCAAAATTAAATCAATACGCCTCACATTTTCATTATTCATTAGTATTCGACTCGACACTTTACTTGAAGCTAGTCACAGCTGTGATTTCTATCTTAAATTTATACAAGTTCCTTTTAATTTACTATTTTTTTAATCATGTTATAACATAATTAATCATGTTATCAAATATTATTATTATAATATATTTGTGAAAGACAACGAAATGTAAGACTCTTAACAACGCATCAATAAACTACTGGTTCTCCTGCGAGTCCACTTTATTCCTGTCCACTCCTATCGTTCCTGTTCCACTTCTTACGTTGTTCCGTGAGTCCTCCCTCCTAACGACTGAGTGAAGCTGAGGCATAGAGGGAGGATTCCGGGACAATCTAAAGCGGCCTTTTTAGCCCCCCTGTTGATACTACCTGCTGTTGCAAGTGCACAGTGGCGTGCACAGAAATTTATAAGCATAGGAAGCTAACTAGTGATTGGCCACGTCACCTTAAGACTTAAATTAGCTGATTGATTAGCGCAATAAGGTTTAATTTAGATTGGCACAGATATTGTTGTCAATGAAACGTGTGTTAGCTTCAATACTTTATTTTGCACTAAACTTCCTAATGATGACATGTTCGAGTTAAACGATTCACAACTAAACATATAATAGTACATTATGGTACAAGTGTGTAATGTTGGTGATTACCGCTGAGGCGCCATTGAGACCCGAGCCGTTAGGTGAGTGTCTTAAAAGAGCCGAGGACGGTAATCATCAATACACACGTGTATCATACGACGTTTTTCAACACACATTTAGTGAGTAAAAAGTTAATTTAGAGAAACAATTAGTAAATGTGCAGTTGGTAAAATTATAATTAACTGTGAACACGATCTTTTTTGTTTCGAATCTTTTTTAAAAACAAAGCAACTCAACCAATTTTAAAAAAAACCTATAACTCACTTGTGAATAATAGTAAAGAAAAAGTCACAGTTTGATTACAGGTGTCATTATGTGCCTAATGGCGGTGAAATTAGAGCCATTTTATGAGCAAGTGTGTTGAAAAATAATGTATATCTATCCTAACACTGATATTACAGACATATTAACGTTTGTATTACTTAATACTTAATTTATTGAGGTAGGCAATGTCTTTTAGTCTCTATGCCCAGTTGAAATAAAAAACTTTGACTTTGACTTTTGACTTTAAGGAGTGCACGCCACTGAGTAGTAAATAAATAATACTTGACATTACAGGTGACATTTTTGGCCATTTTTGGTCTCGTCCAGTTTGCTTATTTTTTTATTTTTTTTTGTACTTTCATTTGTTATTTCCTGGCGAGTCCAGAATAAAAATGTTTTCTTTCTTTCTTTTTTCAGGTCGTGGAGCATCCCCTGAATATGGCGGCAGCATGACGCCGCCATAGCGCGTCCCCTCCCGCCGGCGCCGGCGTACACAAACACACTCTGACATATACAACTTTGATATACACCACAATTTTTTAATTACCATAAAAAATTAAGTGCTTTCTCTGTTCATCATTCTACATAACTTTTGTTATGGGACTAACTCTGAAATCAAGAAAATAATAAAATGTTAAAAAAATTATAGAACGCTTCAGTCATCCAAACTGATCGTGTATGCATAATTTCAGCTCAATCGGAAACAAGGAAGTGGGTCAAATTTAACTTCCAAGATTTTCTTACATAGTTAGTTACAGGTGAAGCTAATAAAAGCGTGTTAAAAATTACCACTGTTCCATAGAAAAGTGGATAACTAAATTACCGCTTAACTCAGACGGTTGATGTCTGAAGTTGAGGTAGTTGCGCGGTGCGGGGGGAGGTGTGACACGCCTACTATTGGCTAAGCTAAGCTTTATGGTGCGTGTCATGGGCTTGTGACTGACATCTCGCGTCACACCCCTCCCGCACCGCGCTACTTCTTCATAAACTCCGACACCATCCATCTCAGTTACGCGGTCGAACTATAGTTAATAATTTTCATTTGATCAAGGCTCTTGTCCCACTGCCGACTAGGAACCTACTAACTAGTAACTACGGATTATTTTCTTGCTCAAGAAACGTACAATAGATGTAGATCCCGTGTCAATATAATAGATATAATTATATTTGTCGCAGGGATATTATATTTACACGAAACTGTATGTGCAAGGCCGTTAAATTGTGAGACGGTTAATGATTGGTCATATAAAATGTATAAACATTTTTTATTTATTTTTTGTTTTACGTGGTGAGAACCCATCATAGGGCTGTCCTCCGCCTGGGGGGGGGGGCGAAGGGGTGTGCCGGACTCCTACCGGCTAAACTCACTACGGTGCTCCACTTCGGCACCTACAGGTGGGCTTCGGGTACTCTTAAAAGACCGCGCCGAAGCCCACCTCGGTGCCACGCCTGTTAGGGCACTTCTCGGGGAGGGAGACTGTAGAAAGGTCCCCCTCCCAGGCACGTCCCGGGGGAGACTGTAAAGAGGTCCCCCCGGTACCCTCGCTGTGCGGCGCACGGCGCGCAGGACCGACCAGTGCGCGCCGTCCTCTCGGGGGTCGCTTCGGTGGTCGCGCACAGAGTCCCCACTCTGTGCGCTCGCGACCCCGGAGGCCCCCCGCCAGGTGATGTCCGGCGGGGGGTCAAGGCGTACGCGCCGAGGCGGTTGCTCCTCGGCGCCTTCTTCTCCGAGCGGGATCGGCCCTCTCTCGATCCCGCTATAATATGTATAACCTAACTTAACCTAACTCATTGTGAACGGACCAATAATTGACCGTCTCACAATTTAACGGCTCTGCACGCCCTGCACAATAAATTGAAATTGTCAAAATTTTACTGCCTTGAAATATCACTGCGTGGGTCCAGTGAAATTATTGAAACTCGATCTTAAATGGAATCTCGTACTAAGAGTGGATCCCATACTAAAAGTTTTGTAAAATGAGAAGAGATAAATATAAATTTTATGGTAATAAAAAAATACGGGTGTAGGTATACATATAAAACAATATTAAAAATAAATATACTGACAAAAAATTATGGCCAGAATCTGGCAACACTGTTGGTAAATAAATAAATTCCTTAGTAAGTATACTTGTACTTACTGAACACGTTTCTCTATGCGACCAACATCTTATATTTTGCGATTACGATGTTGGTCCCATAGAGAAAGTTGTTCAGTTTGATAGTCTGCGGGTCTACCGCGTAACTAAAATTGTAATGAACATCGACATCGGTATTAAACTTCAATACGATCGTGAGAGCCTAAACTTTGAGCTAACTTGTATTTTTTTTACCGATCATGAAGATAATAGTCCCAACTATATGATTGGTAATTTTTTTACAAGTTAGCTCAAAGTTTAGGCTCTCACGATCGTATTGAAGTTTAATACCGATGTCGATGTTCATTACAATTTTAGTTACGCGGTAGACCCGCTGATCCACACCCTTAAATATGACCACGCATTTCTGATACATTTTGTATTCATACACACACGTTGTCTTACGGTTAGTTGGCTATGGTATTTATAGCCCAAACGAGGTCATTGTACTCACCATTATGAACAATTTTTGATATGGGACCAAACCAGAAACCACGAGAAAAAAAATAGTTTTTCCATACAAATAATTCAATATTAATGTGTGGAACAGCAGATTTTTTTTCTGAGTTGCACAGTTAGTCCCATTGTAAAAATTGTTCATAATGATGAGTACAATAATTCCTTACAGCAGGTGTCCTGTTAAAATATACATCCTTTATAATTAGCTTCACTGTGCATGTACGCATGGCTAAATATCAAACTATACATTTCCAGTATAAGCTTACCTCTAATCGTACCGAAATCCTATGTAATGCGGGGTCAATTTATACTGGTAATCTTTAGCTTGATACGTAGCCGTGTGTACTACTAAGATGATAGTTTAATAGCGGCGCTGCATTGGGTTGCCAATTTAGAAATTTTCCCTTTTTTCAGGGATATTGAGCTTTGTTAGTAAATAACACTAAATCCGATATCGGACGTTATAATATGGTAGAAAAATCCAATTAGAAACTAGTACTTAATTAATATTAAATTAGAATAATCTTTAATGTACAAACTAATATAAGTATTTTTTCTGCTTTAATAGAAAATTTAAGAAAATTCAAAAATTTAAATTGTTACAAGGTTATTATCATATGGAAAATATACATGCTGTAATTCATACCGCTTTCATCCCGCAGTGTAGCGACTCCATATCAGTAATACTATCGATTAAAGTTCGGCCGTTCAGAGAATGCGTTCCTGACACCTGTCAGTTACGAACAAACGAGAATTTTTTGTTATCGAAACATTATTACATAATAGTAGATATCTATCGTTTACATGCACTACTGATACAAAATTCTATTAAAATTAACCTATAATAAACTAAAATAGTTTAGCGCTAAATATAATCTTTAATAAAAAAGAAACATGTTCAACTGACAGGTGTCAAGAACGCATTGTCTGAACGGCCGAACTATAGTAATGGTTAATTGATTTTTTCGAATATTTATTTTTACATTACTGAACAATATTCGACTCTATAAATTTCAACTTGTATGGGCATTATGCAAAGTTAGTTGGAAAGCATAGGTATACAATCCCGGAAGGAGTGATTGTACTTATCATTAAAAACAAACTTTTATTAAGGAAACAACCATGAAATCGTGAAAAAAAAAATCTGCTGTTCCATATTCCATGCGTCATGCTCGTAAACGGGTGCCATGGCAATCTTATTCACAGGCAAATCATTATTATCCTAGTCTTATTTTTATTCACATTAAATTACATTATTCTCGCAGCTCTTACCACAACATTGTACTGATCAAGATTGTAATCTATTATTTAAGATAAGATAAGATAAGATAAGATAAGATAAGATAAGATAAGCTTTATTTGCATAAACATGTGTGTGTACATACAAAACAAGTGCATATACAAGATGACAACATAAATTAAGTGCAGACATGTTTGTCACAGCGTGACATGCAAAATAATAATTATAAAATTTTAATGAGATACAGGTAAAAATATCATATATTCTTATTCTAATGTTACTTCGGGTTAGTGAAATTAAAAGATTAATCAGCATTATTATACAGAATACAGATACCTTGAATTAAATTTAATTATGTCAACACAAATTCTTTTTCATTAAGGAACTCAGTCACGCTGTAATATGCTCTGGCGGTCAAAAAGGTACGAAGTTTATTTTTAAACCTAGATTGAGGCAGTTCCTTCCAACTTTTAGGTACTTTATTATAAATGACTGGTGCCATGCAGTACACACTTTTGCGCATCAGGGTCGTCTTAGCGGCTTGGAGACAAAGTTGACTATTGTCGCGTCTATTGCGTGGAAATTCGTCGGCTAGACGCTTATAGTAATGCGGGTTCGACTTAACAAACACAGCTACTTCTAATATGTACAAGCACGGTAAAGTTAACACTTTGTAATTTTTAAAATAAGGCACGCAGCTATTCGTCTTCTCAAGTCTAAACATCGCTCGTAAACATCTTTTTTGAGACTTGAATGCCGATTCTTTTTCCGTCGAGTTACCCCAAAATATTAGCCCATAGCGTAGATGAGATTCTACCAAACCGTAGTACGCTGTAAGTAGAGCATCCGTATATAATGTGAATGAAAGTGTGTGTAAAGCGTATGCAGATATACTAAGCTTTTTACATAAACTTTCAATATGTGTTTTCCAGTTAAGGTTTTTATCAATCTGAAGGCCAAGAAATTTTGTTGAGTTAACTTTTTCTATGTTTTCATTGCAGTATTGTATGTTAAGGTTCATACTAGGTAACCGTTGGGTAAAATGTATAGCTTTCGTTTTCTTTAGGTTTATTTTTAAATTATTTTCTTGCATCCATTGTATAGCTGATTTTAAACAATTATTAATATCAATTTCATACGTCTCTACACTTTTACAAGGTATTGACAAAGTACTGTCGTCCGCGAATAGGGTCACTGGGTCTTCAATGCATTTAGGCAAGTCATTAATGTACAATATAAAAAGAAATGGTCCTAAAACGCTTCCCTGGGGTACCCCATATTTCACTTCACGACCTGACGATCGATAAATCTCTTCTTTCTTCTTTACGATATTTATATGTCTAATTTCAGTAATTTGATATCTATGTTTTAAATATGATTCTATTAAATTAAGGACAGTGCCTCTTATGCCATAAGCTTCCAACTTTTTTAATAATGTAGTATAATGTACGTGGTCAAATGCTTGGGTCATGTCACAGAATATGCCACATACTGGATTTCGTTTGTCAATATTGTCAATAACATTGTATAAAAAGTCATATATAGCCATATTAGTTGTCCGTTGTTGTCGAAAGCCTTTCTGTTCATCACATAAAATATTACTTTTTTTTATGAATTCAGCCAGTTCTGTATATATATATTTCTCAAATATTTTTGACATGACTGGAATAAGTGCGATAGGCCTGTAGTTTTCCATTAGATCTCTATTTTCTTTTTTAAAGAGTGGCTTTATGATCGAAGTTTTTAAAGCAGACGGATAGACACCCGCCCCTATACTTAAATTTATGATATGACTTAGATGACCACATACTTCCGCTGATACATGTTTTATTACTTTACTGGAGATATCATCATACCCTACGCTGCCTGTATTGTTCAAAGAATTGATAATTTTGTATATGTCTATTGGTACGCTGGGTGACATGAACATAGATTTGATGTTCCAATCTGATTTAAGACATTTGGGATTACTGGCAACGTGCATTTGTGATTGGATTTTAGTAACGAAATAGTCATTAAACATTTCTGAAATTTTCTGGGGACATGTCACTAAGCGGTTTTCTAATTTAATTTGATGTATGCTATGTTTCGGTAAATTATGTTTAGCACGATTAATTATTTGCCAGCTGCTTTTAGATTTGTTTTTGGATGTTTTAATAAAATAGTTGTTTTGTGCCTTTTGTGTCAAGTGTATTACCTTTTTAAACAGTTTGGAGTACCTCTTAAAACAAGTCTTATTTTGAAGTCTTAAAACAAGTCTTATTTGAAAAGATTTACCATGGAGTTTCTTGCCGGTTCTTCTCCATAGGGTCTACTATTTGGAACCGTGCACCTAGAGTCTCGACATTTCTTAAGTGCCTGTATCTGGTTTACATGAAATAAAGATCTATTCTATTCTATTCTTAATGATTTTTATGAAAACAGTTCAATATTACTCGACTAACTAAATGTATGGAATAACAGATTGGACGCCTTAATTCTAAAACTCACTAAGTCCATTTTTATCTTACTCCAAAGCCTATGGAGTATATTCTACATCTTTGATTAGATCAGTATTTAAGAATTACAAGTTCTAAAGTAAGCACATAATTTTGTTGACTGTAAAATGATGATTAATGTAGATAAACACAATTTCTATATGTATTTAGTATTTGTGAAATAAGTATTAAAATAATAATAGTAGTTTATGAAACTTTTGCATAATAGGGGTTATTAAAACGAGTGTGTGTTTATAAACCGAGCCACAGGCGAGATTTTTAATGTATTAAATGCAGTTTCATACACTACTTTATACACGAGCTTTATATATAGTCATGCAATAGGTATATAAGCTATATTAAGGCGCGTCGCTCCGATGCGGTGCAGTTCCGCTCAGTGCGGTCTGACCTTAATCAGAGGAAGGCAAATTGTTAATATAACTTTATAAAGAAAATGAATAATGAATATGAATAAATGCTTTATTTCTCTCTTCACAAAGGTATAACATTATGGTACAAACAGGTGAAAAGCTCCTTTGTGAGAGACTGGAGTCTGTACTAGGAAGATCCTGTGTGACAGATCACCAGGCTCTCACCCTGAATACAAAAATAAATTGGTTCAATGTTAGGGTCTGTCCACACGATGCGGTGCGGCATCGCAACGGTGACGTGCGGCGACGACAGGAGAGTTCTACTGCACAAACAACTGAGCGGTGCCACTCTGGCGTCGCAACGTTACAAGTCCGATGTGCATGGCGCACCGTGTGGCATACTATGGATATTTCTATGTAAGACGCCGCAGCAGCACCGCTCAGGCGCCGCACGTAGCCGCATCATATAATATATGTACCACGGAATATAAAAAACAAGAGGAAGGGACATTGATATTTATATCTACAAGAACTGAAGTCGATAAATTCACACATTTAATAATATAACATAATGATAATTTAATTCATTATTGACATTTTTTTATATGTTTATACTGTTGAGATTATCTAATTATTAGTTATTAATATTAATATAAATTATGCATGCCACAAAATTATGGCGTAGTATGTCGGACTTAACTCATTAAGAACTTATTTTATGTACCATGCTTCACGTAAATAAAGATCATTTCATTTACAATGAGGGCTATGGGCTATCGCGTATGAATTCGCCGCTAGAGGCGCTAGTGTAGCGTGAGGTCTCCGAAATGTCAAATGTCACTGTTTGTGGGGTTACGCGGGTTTATTTCTAATGAGAATAATGTTATGAATATTTTGCAATACCTGAGAATAATTATAGCAAATATCGAGTTACGGTTACGGGTCAATTAATGTCAGTGCTTCAAAAGCAGGGGGCTAAGAAAAAGAGGTGCAAAATTCATCGGGCTGAAAGAACAGCTACTTCAGAGGTCGTTTGTTTACTGTTTACAAACAGTTGTACGGTTTTAAAAGGGTAATAAATAAGATTTAAATGTAAACTTTGTTTTCACGGCTGTAATAACAAACTGACAGCTATACTTCACGACCTTACTCGACAGTGGCGCCAACTGGTGAGCACAAAAACGGTAGCCCTCATTTTCACAGCTCATAAAGGCCTTTTTACCGTAGAAAACGGTCACATTAAAAAAAACTGACTGGAATAATGTGAAACTAAAAAAATAACCTATTATGAAGTTTGCGTAACTCCGCATAAATATGGCACACTCGCCCAGCCTACTTGCCCTTTCCTCTTATGTTTTATATTCTGCGATACGGACGGGATCCCGGGATTGACTGTGTACAATCCCGAAATCCTGGGATTAGAAATTAGGGCCGGGATCGAATTCTCTAATCGTAATATATGAACAAAGTTGTATTAACTGGCCGTTAGAAAGGTGTGATAGAATCTTGTAGGTTATAAGTTTTTAAACTGTCATGGTCACTATCATTACTAATAATAGAGTTAAGAACGGGGTATTTACCTACCATGTTTATACATAGTTTGTTGCGAGCTTTCGATATTTCGGAACTGTTGCAAGCGGAGTCACGGATAAACTAAAAGTATTTGCGGGTGTTTATTGGCAGACAAAACTGTCTACCCTCCTTCTGTTACGTTTTGTGCGCTCACTTTATCACTTATGTTATGTCACTCACAAGTCACAACTCGATTCTGTTCGATTATCCGAAATATCGGAAGCTCGCAACAAAGTATAAACATGGTATTTATATATACCCCGTTCATAACTCTAATAATAAATCTTGTAGGATACTAAATAGCTAAAAATAAGCACTTTTGTCATTGTAGTAGACAAACAGAAATTCAACTGCAAAAAAAATGTTTTAGTAAGTATAACTTAGATAAAACTTATTTGATTCTATGTTCTGTAGTTTTATTTTTATCACCATTAAAATGGGCACAGAAAGAGCCTCGCCAAGTGACGATACCTTAGTATGTCCGGTCCCTTAACTACGTAAAAATCACCTGACAGCGACCGGACAGCCACGCGACAGCAGATGAAGCGCGATCGGTCGCGAACTGTCAAACAAATTCGTATTATGTACGGCATTTGTCCGCCTGTGGTTAGATACTTGTCACGTTTGCAGCACCAAGTATGCACTTTTTAGTTCGTTTATTGTCCGCCAGAGGGCAAACCCGTAAGCGATGGCTGTCGCGTCGGCAAATACGTAATATCAAGGCGAGGTTTGACAGCAGCTACCGCGCGATTTACGCCTGTCGCAAACTGTCTGCTACATCGGTAATTAGGGGCCGGATCCAGCACCTCTTGACAAACGCCAGCTGAATGTATGGGATTGACATCTACGAATTACGTGACTATTCGACTATTTTAAATAAATAAATGTCTAAGTCAAAATCCAAAGTTTTTATTTCAACTGGGCCTTTGCAGGCACTTTCAAAACATCGTGATTCTAGGTGCACGGTTCCAAGTGGGTTGGTCCTGGAGAAGATACCGGCAAGAACCTCCATGGATACTCTTGTCGTAAATCAAGATAATTAACAATAACATATTTATGTCGAGCTCGGTGTAGCGCGAGTGACGTAGAGCACTTGCTACGGCGCGTAGTAGCTCATAATCGAATAGCGTAGTGGCGTGGTTGCCCTTCCTTCTCTCCTCCATGGCCATGGGCCATCCCATAGGTAAGGGCTCAATTATGAAGAGCCGGAAAGTTGCGGGGGACGTAGCTGTAGCTCTCTCGCTCGCTCTTTTCTCCGCGCGACTTTCCGCTTGTCCATAATTGAGCCCTTAGTGCTTAGGTACATAGCGCGTAGAATCAAAGCACTTAGCTACAGCGTGTAGCGGCACATAATTCCGTACCGCGTAGATATGAAGCACTTAGGAGTTAGGTATGGGCCATTATTACGTAGCACGTAGTCGAAACCCTTAGCTACGGCGCGTAGAGGTACATAATTACATTATGTAACACGAGTGCCGTAGCACTTAGCTAAGGGCCATAATTACGCAGCGCGTAGTGTCGTAGCACTTAACTACGGCACGTAGACGCACGTAATGACGTAGCGTGGGTGCCGTAGCACTTACCTAAGGGCCATAATTACGCAGTGCGTAGTGTCGTAGCACTTAACTACAGCACGTAGACGCACGTAACGACGTAGCGCGTGTGGCGTAGCACTTTAGCTACGGGTCATAAATACTTATGTAACACGGGTGCCGTAGCACTATTAGCTAAGGGCCATAAATACGCAGCGCGTAGAGTCCGTAGCACATAACTACGGCACGTAGACGCACGTAACGACGTAGCGCGTGTGGCGTAGCACTTTAGCTACGGGTCATAAATACTTATGTAACACGGGTGCCGTAGCACTATTAGCTAAGGGCCATAAATACGCAGCGCGTAGAGTCCGTAGCACATAACTACGGCACGTAGACGCACGTAACGACGTAGCGCGTGGACCCGTAGCTAAAGTGCTACGCCATAAATAGCAAGTAGTAAAAATAAATGATATAAGGGCAGGAGAATGATGATGTAGTTGAAGCACTTAGCTATGGCGCGTTAAAATACATATTAAATAAATAGTACTTTAAAAAACAAATCCTCAATAATTTATAACAAAATTACAAATTCAAATAACAATAAAAAAATCGCATCCATCTTGCAATGCGCGCCAAAAATTTTGACACAGAATTTTGACGTCAACATGAGGCCAAGGTAACCATCAGTTCAGCCTTTTAGTACTGTAAGAGGTATCTTCGTATAATATGGGTATCGATCGTGACCTGCGCGTTACAGTTAGATTATTCTAGACTAGACTTCGTGTGTCCACTGCGCCGCCTGCCGTCTGCCGAGCATGACGAACTGGTCCTTCGAGCCGGGGTGGCTGCACTGGACGCTGCAGCCCTGCAGACAGCTATGTATCCCAGAGTGAACAAGACAAAGGTAAGTGAGATACAGCAGGACTACTGCGTAACAAAAATAGTAATAAACACCGATACTGGTAATAAACTTCAATACGATCGTGAGAGACTAAACTTCGAGCTAACTTGTAAAAAAAATACCTATCATGAAGTTTGGACTCCTATCTTCATGATTGGTAATTTGTTTACAAGGTAGCTCAAAGTAAAGCTCTCATGATCGTATTGAAATTTAATTACCAGTGTCGATCTTCATTAACATTTTAGTTACGTGGTAGACCCGCGGTTCATATTACAGAGGCTACGTATAATAAAAAATAATAAAAAAAACTAAATTGTGTAACTTTTGATGCGAAGGGTTTGGCTGGTCGTGAAACTGGACTCTGCAGCCCTATCGTTAAAGAACAATAGATTTGCCTATCTTTCTGAAGGGGATTTCTTTTTAAATTTCTAGACTAAATTATGTAACACTTGACGAGAAGGGCGTGACTGGTAGGATCGTCCTCCGCATGGGGGTGACGGAGGGGTGTGCCGGCCTCCTACTGGCTAAACTCACCACGGTGGTCCGCTTCGGCACCTACAGGTGGGCTTCGGGTAGTCTTAGAAGTACAACAACAACAAGAGAACAAATATCTGTAGGCCATACAAATATTTGTTCCGTGCGGGGATCGAACCCGCGACACGTAGCGCAGAAAGCCAATCGTTTATATCTTTTCCAGATCCCTGGCTGACGTCATCCACTCGTCTCGTCACAGTCGAGCCACAGTGCGCACCGCAGCCTCACTCCCAGCAATGCACACTATCAACAGTCCCAGTTCTTGCACAAACGGGGTGTAAGTGGTCCTACCAACAGCTAAGGACCAAAGTCAACCTCACCTGCCCGCGGTACACCCTGCTGACATCACCGACGAGGCTCTGGCGACTGCCGTGTGGTTCCGGCGAAGAATGGGCCACCCCCACTCATCCTGTGGGAGTCGTAGAAGGCGACTGTGGGAATGTGACATTATTAACCGATGTTAAGGAGTCCAGCGGTTATCTATAGCTAGTATGTTGCATATTTAGGCTAGTTTGAAGGTGTTTACGTATATATAAATAGGTTAGTTTGAGGTAATTAGTTGTTGCTAAAATAAATATTAGTTAAATACTAATGTAGGTAATAGGACTTGTTTTATTTTGAAATACCCCGACAATGTGGTTCTTTGTCTTAACTCTTAATATAGTATGTATCAGAAATACGTGACCATATCATAAACTTAATATTCAGGTATATTAAGTATCTGGGTCATATTTAAGGGTGTGGATCAGACCATAAAACTGAACATCTTTCTCTATCGGACCAAATTCGTAATCGCGAAAAAATTATCGGTTGTCCCATACAAAACTTCAATACCTAATCGACCCTAACGTATTGGACAGGTGATAATTTTTTTGCGATTACGATGTTCGTCCCATAGAGCAAGTTGTTCAGTTTCATAGTCTGATGCACACCCTTAAATATGACCGGTATTTCTGATACAGAATGAATAATCGTGGTCCTATCATCCCGTGGTCCTAAGAGACGATGATCACAGTTTGTCAGATAAATGGGCTGCAGCATCAGATTTGTACCTTATTAATATCATACTGCGGTCACAGATTAATCTGCTCAGAGTTCTGCGTTCACTGAAGAAGTTTTCTGCAGAAGCCGTTGGAAATATTTATAGATTTTAACTCACCACCTTGATTACTACTTAAAACGAGAATTTGGTACATACGTTTTCTTAAAAATGTTAAATTATTGAATATAAGGAAGAAAGAAATATTTGTATTTGAAAAATATTGGCCGCGTTAGTTTTATATGGGATTTACGTCTTTTTTTCCACAAATCTGAATAATTAGAAGTTAATATTTATAAACGATACTCAACGTGCTTGGCCTATGTATTAATCAAAGTATGTGAATTGCGATAGTGTTGCGACATTCCAGATATTCATAACTAAGTTGCATCATATATCTCACTAGTATTGATCGTGACCTGCGCGTTGCAGTTAGACGATTCTAGACTAGATTCCTTCGTGCCTGCAGTGCGCCGCCCGTCGTCTGCCGTGCATGACGAACTAGTCCTTTGAGCCGCTGCCCAGTGCAGCGGCGGCTGCACTGGGCTCTGCAGCCTTGCAGTGCGGCGTATCCCATGGTTATGACAAAGGTAAGTGATCCAGAGCAAATTGGTGATGCTGCGTCATTCTTTAAATTTCCAAATTGTGTAGGTAACACTGATGGGCGTGGCTGTTGGTAACACGTGACTGGCAGTCAGCGTCGGCTTTAGGGGGGCCGAACCGGGCGGCCGCCCAGGGCGCCGGTGTCTTGAGGGTGCAGCGCGCGCCAGCGCATGGCCCTCACTTCACCACTTAATACTAAGGCCGGTCTTAGCATATTCTCAGCACAATTTCAGAGTGTTATGACTGTAAATTCCTAATCAAATATAAGCTAATCATAATACAAATAAGCTTAGCAAAGTTTAAATAAAGTTTGAGCTAAGGCAAAGTATGTACTATATATTACGTCTCTTAGACCACGCTGGCCTGGTGCGGGTTGACGGACTACACACACTATCGAGGTCTTTAATTATGAGGCCCTCTCAGGTGTGTCGTTTTCCTCACGATGTTTTCCTTCACCGTTAACACTTACCCTTGGAGGAACGGCAAGTCAATTATTTGATGCAACAGTTTTTAATAATATTCTTGTATGTTACAGATTCCTGATGCCACTGCAGAGGTGGGTCCACTGCAGCCTCACTGCCAGCCATGGCGCTCATTGGCCGGCTATTATCAGTCACACTCACACACAAAACAATCCACGGCCATCGTTCACAGACTAAGTACTTGTTTTATCCCCCCCCCCCCGTCCCACCACTGGCCATATTTCTTTCTTTAATTAAATAACTACTTAGTCTGTGGAAGCAGATACTATAATTTAATGTTTTCAATTCAAACGTATTGTACTTATAATTTTTATCGAAGCTATTATTACAATGAATGGAAAATTCTTATAATATGTATTATCAAATCATTTCTTATCTTACTATATCGCAAATAATCTATTTCTTGATATAAAAAATGATATCTTGAAGCAAAATATGACATAATTTAATAATGTGAAGCTAACAACGTCATATCTAAGGAACGGCTGAAATAATGAAGTTTAATAAAAAAATAATTGTTAAAAGATAACTAGAGCAGGCGCGGATTCAAAAGAAGGGGTCAAAGGACTCAATGACTAGGTCATAAAATTTTAATATTGAGTTCATAGTCCTTTGAACTTTTCCTAAATTCAAAATACGAATCCGCGCCTGAACTACGGGCTGTATTTTTATTTTAGAAGTCATACATCATATAGCTTTTAAGGAGAGGCAACCTTGGACATAATAGGATAACTTACTTATAATATACACCCCTCTAACTAGGCTCAATTTAAGCTTAGTCAGAGGGGTTCTTACTATAATTTAACTGTATGTACGAAATAGTGTCGTGACTGGAGTATCTCATGTTATTTCAATCACATAATTAAATATTATTATTGTAATTGAACTTGGAGTGACGTTTGACATATAGGTGATAATATTTACCCCTATAACCAAGCTTAAATATTCAGCTTAGTTAGAGGGGTACATAAGAACACAAACTATGAAGATTATCTTTATGTTGGTGTTCTTATATCTTGATATAAGGTTAAGCGGTTCTTTTTAACAATCTTAGATCTATTATAAGTCTTATTAAATGAAATTTATTCGCAGTTATAGCATAATATAACCATGCTGTGAAATATTATAAGTAAACAAATTAATGCTCTCTTTTGTTTAATTTAAAAACATCCCAATACAATGTGGTTCTGGGCTGTGAGAAAACATCACCTGCTAATGTCCTATATTCCCGTGGTCCTAAGAGACCATCTCCTATATTCCCATGGTCCTAAGAGGCGACTTATGGAATAAGGATATCAAAAGTATGCATAGCTGGGTGAATATTTCATTTCGTGCATATTGGGTCTCTTGGAGAATAGTCAAATAACTGTGCTTAATCATGTTCTTTACATGTTTTTTTTAAAGTCTTTAATGATGAAAAGTGAAATATAAGAAAGGGACAGTAATCAGACTTTTAGTTTTGAAGATATTGATGTTTGTTTTTTTTGAAGGAACGGTAATGAGATTTAACTCAAACGGAAATTAGATATCTATTTATGGTAATGAGGTAGAAATAATGGTAATTAGAAATAAAACAACAGTTTGATAAATCAGCCTTTTAATTGCAATAAAATTACTCAGGAACTTTAAAAAATCAATCAGTTCTGGTTGCTCCGTAGTGTGAACTAAATAAACGGTTTGGGGAGAGTAAGGGGAGAACTGGTAGCAACATCTTATCCAAGCCAAATGTCAAACACCCCTGCACGCGTCGCTCTGACGGTGTCGGTCAATATTCGGCTGCCATGGTACTCCCTTCTAGACAACAAACGGGGCTCTGGCAATCGAGCAATGGCAGTATAACCATACACGCAGGTGGGAAACCGGCTGGAAGAGGCCACAGCGACCTTGGGGCATAAATAACTCTTCAAGTGACTGGTGTAGAAGGCAAAGGGAAACCACTGCACTATTTTCCCAAGAAAACCATGATGAGTCTCCAAATTAATAATGCGATGTCATGCAACCCGACTAACGCTCGGCGCCATGAGAGTATCGGACAGCGTGGTGTGAAATATGCTACCGATCATTCTTCTGCGGACCACCAGACTTGCACCGGACTATTTGTTGTAACAGGTACAACATGGTCACAATCATGGTTATGGTACAGGTACAACAAAGCCCTCACTAAGGAAACATCTTCACGTGGGCACCTGGAATGTTAGAGGATTACTACAACCGGGCAAGCTTGAAGTAGTGGAGAAAGAAATGGAAAGGTGTAGGATTTATATCCTGGGACTAAGCGAAGTTCACAGGAGAGGTAGTGGGCATTTTAAAACTAGCAGCGGTAATATGATGTACTTTTTGGGTGCGAAAGACCGTAGTAGGAATGGAGTAGCTCTCATAATATCTAGAAAATATATAAATTGCGTGAAAGGTTATCAAACTCCTAATGACAGAATGATCTCAATAAAAATTGATGCAAAGCCTGTGCCTATAAATGTTATCCAAGTGTACGCACCTACGGCACAATCAGATGATGAGGTATCGGATGCATTATATGCAAATCTAGAAGCGCTACTTCACAATATTCCATCCAAAGAAGTTACTATAGTACAATGGGATTTTAATTCCAAAATTGGCGTAACGAAAGAGGATATTGAAAGGAAAGATTGTAGGTGGTTGTGGTCTGGGAAAGAGAAATGACAGAGCTGATAAGCTGTTACAGTATTGTGTAGAGAATCGGCTGTCTATTATGAATACCTGGTTCAAAAATCATCCCAGAAGACTGTACACTTGAATCTCGCCTAATGGATACCGCAATCAGATCGATTTTATTATGATCAAGTCCCGATGGCTTTCCTCTGTAACCAATGCTAAAACACTACCCGGTGTGGATTGTAGAAGTGACCATCAGCTAGTAGTAGCGGATTTCAGACTTCGTTTGAGACGTACGCATCTAAAACATCAGAAACAATCTGCACTTGAAACAAAACTTCCGAAAAAAGGTCAAATCTCTTAAACTCGACCCGTTTGACTCCAGCGATGCGGATTGGACAAACCTAAAAAAGGTTATATTAGATACCGCTGAGAAGAGTAGCCAGCTATTTAGGATTGTCAAAAAGAAAGATGAATGGATTAGTAGGGATTCCTGGACACTAAGAGACGAAAAGAGAGCTCTTAAATGCGCAGGATTACATACTCAGGAACAAAAGAACAGGTACAATAGGTTGCATAGTGAAGTGCAGAAATCAACAAAAAGGGATAAAGATAAGTTTATAAATTTAGTTTGTAACGAAATCAAGGGGAACGCAAATGGGCACAAAGCAAAGATCTCTTTATGAAAGTTAAACAACTTACCGGAGCTTTCAAACCGTGAAATTGGATAATAAATGACAGTAAAGGTAATGCTCTTACAGATCTGGATTTGGTTCTAGAAAGATGGAGGACTTACTGTTATAAGTTGTATTGGGATGATGAGAGGTACTCCATGGAGCGAAGATGGGATAATCATCCGGAGTTACCAAATATATTGATTACTGAAGTGGAGGATGCTATCCAGAAGCTCAAACATAAAGCATTGGACCCCGATGGCGTGTCAGCAGTGTTTTATTTACCATCAAAATCCAAATGAACAGTGCGGTTTTGTAACTGGGAAAGGTACTCGTGCAAACAACTCTGAACCATTTCGTACGGAACGTGGTGTAAGACAGGGATGCATTCTTTCTCCGAAATTCTTTATTTTGTATGGTGAACACATAATGAGAAAAGAGCTTTCGAGGTGGTGTGGTTGTGTGACAGTGGGTGGCTAAAAAATCACTAACCTGAGATATGCGGATGACACAACCATAGTTGCTTCAACAGAAGATGAAATGGCAACACTACTTCACACAATTGAAGTCTCCGCTTCAATTGTGTGAAATTGGGTCTGCAAATCAACCGTTCCAAAACAAAGATAATGGTGGTAGACCGAGCCCAATCTTTCACGTCATCTGATACTCTCAATGGATATGATAAATTAAGTCAGTTCATATAACTAGGATCAATGATAAATAATGAAGGCACTTGCTCGGAAGAAATCTGCCACAGGTCCGCGATGGCGAATAATGCTATGTCTAATCTTGACAAGATATGGGGGAACCGAAGCATTCAACGCGGAACTAAAGTCCACCTTGTAAGAGCCCTGATTTTCTCCATATTTATGTACGGTGCCGAAACCTGGAGCATGAAGAGTTCTGATCGAAGAAAAATCGATGCCTTCGAGTTATGGTGTTGGAGGAGAATGCTCAGAATTCCATGGACAGCATTCAGAACAAATGAGTCCATCCTTGTGGAGCTAAATGTTAAAGTGCGTCTTTCTGCGATTTGCCACCAAAGAGTTGTGAGATTTTTCGGACACATTATGCGATCTCCAAAACATAGCTTGGAGAGTAGGCTCATACCGGGTCACGTGGAGGGCAGGAGAGTGAGAGGTCGGGCGCCCGTCAGATGGAGTGATGCTGTCAAGAGAGCGGTTGGCGGCAACATACAACTAGCCGTGCACTCCACGTCTGACAAATATAAATGGAGACGAATTTGTGGTCGCAATCCTCAGTATTGAGCGACCGAGGAAGAAGAAGAAGAAGTGCTGGTAAGCAAAGTCAACTGATAAGATTGGGAAATTATTTATTATAATGACTGAATGAATATAATCTATTATATTGTAAGTATTCGTTATATCCCATTTAAGACAAGTAAGGATAAATACAGTGTATACAGAATTGAAACACAGAATCTAATCATTACCGTTCGGTTTTTCTCATTACCATTCGAATCAAGAAGAACGGTAATCAATGGTAATTAGAAGAATGGTAATTAGATTCATAACATTTTCGATAAATTACCGTTATTTGGAACAGGTACTGCATTGTTAAGCTTGTCAGCGGTAAAAGAGACTTATACCGAATGCATCTGGCAAATAATTCTTTGATAAAAATAAATATAACTACCTTTCATAACACGAACGGTATGCAGAAAAATTCCGAACCACGTCACTTATCGAACAGGATAACTTTAATTTACTTAGCCAAAATCACTCTTTCACGCGTGTGTTCGGCTTGGTAGCCGAGCGTTGACTTTCGTGGATTATTTAGTGCGAAGCTCGGTGCACAGTGAGGCCTAAGTATTAAAATATCGGATCCAACATACCGTCAAATGGTAATTATGGGAAAGTGGAGGGACATTTTTCAAAGTTGTATGGAACCACTTAAATATGTTCTTCCATAAACAATAAATCGTCTTTGTATAGATTAAACATCCTGTTTTCCTAAAAAGTAATAAAAATGTCGTTCTTCAAACACAGTTTTTTACAGCATGTTCTAATTTACTAAAATCTGGGAAAAGGGACACCGATGGTAATTAGATTTTAGATTCTTTGTTATAAATTTAGTGCATTTCTAATAAAAAAAAAGATGTTCTAAGGATTGCGCCTAATAGAACACCAAGTTAACTATACAAAAACTACGTTAGTTTCAAATTCTTTCAACGTTTAATATATTCTTTAGCGTCCGACGTGTAATATGCACGAAATGAAATATTCACCCAGCTACGGCTGTAGAGTTGCGAAATCAACTACGTTTAAAAATAGCTTGTCAAGTGTCCTTTAAGCAATTTTTTTTTTCTTTAACCCACCATGCCAGGCTAATAAGACAATAGGAAATCTAGGTATTGTTTTCGCACTTCGCACATATATAATCTGAATTTATCAGCAATATTTATATTGAAGAACGATTTTAAAACAATCTTACATTGTGAATTAGATTTTAGATTAGATGAACAATATTTGTTATTTTCTATATCTACGTCATGAATTCATGATAAAAATAACTCATCATTGTACAAAGATTTATATTTTTAATGAACGAAGTCTTTCATAGAGGATTCACTAACCATAACATAACCTAACCGCAAAAATCCCCGACTCCAACTAGAAAAAGAGCTATATTTTATGAACGGCTGAATAAATTTTCATCAAACATAGCTCAAATGAAACCCGATTAAACAAGCTTCCAAGCTTTTAATTAAAAAAACCTGCATTGAAATCGATCCATCCATTTTGGAGCTACGATGCCACAGACAGATACACAGATATGCCAACTCCAAAGCAAAACATTGTACTATGTAATCTAGACAGATTCTGCTATCGAATAATCGTTTTCGACGACAAGTTGTTCGCCCGCAACGCCGGTGCCAGCGCACCTAGGAACTTAGAATCTTTCTGATTGGCTAACATGACACAGTGCACACCGCACACTGATCAAAATGCACACTGCCAAAAATGTAGATAAAACAAATTGATATCTTAAATTATCTTTATAAAAAGTATTGCGTATAGGTATATCGCAATGCAAATCAGTCATTCAAGCGATCACAAGTTATTGGCATGTTACGAAATACGCATAATCATGTGATAATTTATAATCTATTGTTTGCATATAACTGTTAAATAATGCCTTATCGACGATGATTCAATTATGATCTGTAACAGATTGATTTGATTTGATTTTTAAAATGTCTTTATTTACATACTAGCTTGTAAATAAATGACGTAAGCGCCTACGTCCGCGTGGAAATTAACAAAAAAAAATAGTTGCCTAAGTAATCAAATTAAAGCTGCAGTAAAAATTACGTAATCATTAAGAATGGGCGGCGTGGTGACGCGATGCGTGCGTGTCAGAGACTCAGAGTAGCCGAGCCCGCCAGGTCATGTGGTCGAATTCGTGACCTTAGTACAATTCAATCATAGAGGTTTTATGCAAACTGAAACATCAATTATTTTAATTAATTATAAAAATGTATAAAAAAATGTTGATATTATTTATATTTTAATTCTTTTTACTAAAAAGTTTCTTTCTAACCTATAATATTTTGCATTATTAAAATAAGAACTTATATTATGTATATTAATATGACATACCTATGTATGTGTGTATATTTAATAAAATATGTACCTACTTACCGAATGTTAATGTTTAAAATTAATTTTATTATAAAAAATATATATTAACTTAATACATTTTGCTGTGCCCTACAGGGTCCATGATTGTGCCTAGCTTTAAGCCAAATGTTTAACATCTTTTATACATACATTATGGAACGCAAATAAATAATATGAATATGAATATAATATTTATATTATTCTATTTAATTCTCTGTTCATCCTCTGTTTGTCTTACTTTAAATTTTATTGCACCTGCATCTCGGCACCATCCTATGACTGGTAGACAAATACCTATGGCATTAAGTCCGCCAATGTACATTTTAAATAACAATTGCATAATATTTGTATGTGCATTATTATTTCACAGTTGTGTGAAAAGATAAATAAGAAAAAACAGAGTAGGTATAGGTCCAAATAGTTGTAGGTACCGGAGTTTGCATCAGGGTTGTTTCTGGTGCATATTTTTTGGACATCAGCGGACACTGATGCTGATGTTTTATCATTGACATCAGCGGATGCTGATGCTGATGCTGATTTTAGTAATTTTCTTAAAAAAGCAGGGAATAACTAGTGACCATTATGAATTAATATCTAAAAATTACACAGTTTTCCTTAGTATGAAAGAATAGAATAGATCTTTATTTCATGTAAACCAAATACAGGCACTTATGAAATGTCGAGACTCTAGGTGCACGGTTCCAAATAGTAGATCCTATGGAGAAGAACCGGCAAGAAACTCCATGGTAACTCTTTTCAAATAAATAATAGATTACAATATGCATCAGTACAATGTTGTGGTAAGAATTGCGAGAATAATGAAATTCAAATTCGAAAAAAATAATTAATATAATTAATCGTTGTTCGTCAAAACTCGCAAGCGAAAACAACACGTGCAAGCCCCGCCCCCTCTGCGGTCATGTCACAACCTGAACATTAGCATTAAGGTTGTATTTTACGACGATTTCTTACTTTTGAGGGGGTGAAGTATCAGCCTAAGCCCCACCCACTAGGGGAGCTCCGTTCACGCAATTACGCAATTGATGTATCAGACTGTGTGACACACGTGTCACAGAATAGCAATATTAATTAGCAACATGCAGTATGACACCAGCAAATAATTGAAAAATATAAATCCATAATATCGTATACCCAGTGTCCTATATTACGGGGCAAAAAAATAAGAATTTCTATTAAAAAAATTGTAAATACAAATCGGTTTTTGCGGCATTTCTGTAAAGGGGGGGTCGCATCAGCATCGATCAATGCTGATGCTGATGCTTCGCAACAACCCTGGTTTGTATACATATGAAATGAGATTATGTCTGTTAACTGTTATATCAAAATTATAAGATAACAAGTACGGGGTTTGTGTGCATAAATGATATGTCTGTTATCTGGTTTATCAATATTATTAGATTAGATTTGTTATTCTTATTTAAAGTGAAGTCCATAGTAATATTTTTTTGTATAATTTTTCACTCTGTTCACACTCGTCTAGGTGAAGGGATCAAAGTAAGTAGAAACTTATATCATCTTCATAAGTGTAAATATTAATTAAATTAAATTAAATTATCATCAGATCTTCTCCAAATTTAAATGGGACCACTTCGAGAGTACCCTTTCAAACAAAAAAAATATTTTCAAAATCGGGCCGCAATTGACGCAGAAATCAGTGAACAATAAAAAAATACATACGTTCGAACTTAAAACCTCCTCCTTTTTGAAGTCGGTTAAAAATTAATGAAAATAACGTGCGCACGTATTTGAGTGAACTTTTATTGAAATATATTTTTGGCTTTACTGTAACTATACGGTCGACTCGGTAAGTCTACAGGATATTTTTTTTATGTAGTGCACAATATTTGCGGAGTGATTCAGTGTCCGTTCTCAAATGCAACCGCAGCACTAAAATTCAATCCGACACAAAATAAAAATTTGATTTTGTATGGCTTGCGGTAATAAATTATTCGTGTCCTCCATATCCCAGTACTGTGGTTGCATTTAGGAACAGAGACTGAATCTAGTAGAACAAATTATGCGCACTACTTAAAAAAAAATAGCTTTCTGCGCCACGTGCCGCGGGTTCGATCCCTGCACGTAACAAATATTTGAATGATCTACAGATAGTTGTTTCAGGTCTGGTTGTGTGTGCATGTGACATGTATGTTTGTAAACTGTAGGTACCCTCGATACAGGAGAAATCCTAGTGAGGGGAAACGTTTTAAAAAAAAAAAAAACTTTCTTAATATTTATGTAACTAAGTAACTAATTTTTTTTTTCGTAGATATTCGTAAGAAAAGCTGAAATAATACAATGTTAAGGAACAGTTTGTATCAATATGGCGAAGAACATGGGAGAGTGCCTGCTCACTTGCATTTTGGTAAAGAAGTGTTCGACAATATGTTAAGGAACAAAGATGGTGTAGCATTGGTGAGTACATCATAGTAATATTATAAAGAGAGAAGTCCTGATTGACTGACTGACTAACTGACTGACTGACTGACTTATCATCAACGCACAGCCGAAACTACTGAAGCTAGAGTCACGAAATTTGGAGAGTAGGTTCCTTTTGTATTGTAGGCAAGCAATAAGAAGGGATTTTTGAAAATTCAGCAGGGGAAAAAGGGGTGAAAATTTGTATGGGAGTCCCTTAATTTTTGAAGTGAGAAAGATGAAAATTGGGATTTAGGCTTTTTGTTACAAATAAAGATAAAATAAAATAAATTATACCTCTTAAATATTATCTTGTTATTATGTAATTGGATGGCTTAGTTCTAAAAGTCACTAGAACTCCATTTTTATCGATTTAAAGTTAGCCAGTTCAAAATAGTTATCTTTATTTTCTCTATCAATTAATCTAATCCTTTTTTCAATTAAACGACTTACGAACTATTGTTTTAACTATTTTACAAATTTATATAAAGAGCCATTATTTTTAAATATGTTTTTTTTTCACTTTAAATTATCATATCTCAAAATGAAGAAAATGGAGTTAGTGACTTTTAGAACTAAGCCTGTTTTTTTATTTTTTTTATTCAAATTTTTGTTGAGTCTTCAGTTCACTGTAGTGACTATGCCAGCCTCGTAAGGTCACTCTTAAACAATAAATGACAAAACTTAACATGTTAACTCATGTTAATTTATTGGTATTGTTTTATATTTGTGTATATTTTTGTATTTTATTGTATGGGCCGAGCTGACTGAAATAAATGTAATATTATTATTATTATTAAATGGTAAACAAGCATACGGCCCGCCTGATGATTTTTTAAAGTTCACTTTTTAAGAAGTCGGGTTCTTTTAATTATTTAAATTAACTTTTTTACCCGACTGCGTTTATTTTACTCTTTTAAGTTAGCATTGCTGATTCCAAATTACTTTGAAGTACATAAATTGTATATATTTTTGTAAGCCATTTATAACATAAAGTTATTATTAGTGGTAATAGAGGAACACAGTGTGCGAGTGAGAAACCGATCTTTACGAAAAAGCTACGTGCGAGAAAGAGACACAATTAAATGTTCGTAGGACCGATTTGAAACAATTTATGAACTAGTAGGTACCTGTCAAAATAAGATCTCGTATTATTTTATGATTTTCTTCACAATCGTTCTGTATTTTATTGGATAAATATCAATAATCGAAAAGGTTTCGTTTCCTGTGTTAGACTGCAGTGTAACTTACAGCAATAATGCAAATAAAGAGACCTTTTACAGGTAAATACCGTACAGTGCAATATTACTTTCAGAGTGCATATTTCCATAGAAAATATTCCTAAAATTATTTAGTAATACGTTTATAACATGCAGTAAGCCCTCTATTTTCTAAATAATATATTATTTTAAATAATTATGTGTAAGATAAAAAAATATTGTGTTCGTGAAAATGTGAAAATTAAACCGTTTGGCATAGGTTGTGTGTACAAAATCTATCGATATGTCGATATTTCCAAATTAATTTTTCGTACTACCTAGCTTCGTCCATTGCATAACTTGAGAGTTATTGTTAATCCTTGCTTATTTGTATATTGAAAGGTTGATTTAGTCCGGCCCCGCACATTGTCAGAAAATCATAGTCGGAATATTTCTGACGCACCGGAGG
Organism: Allophyes oxyacanthae; assembly: GCA_932294325.1. NCBI lineage: Eukaryota > Metazoa > Arthropoda > Insecta > Lepidoptera > Noctuidae > Allophyes > Allophyes oxyacanthae. The sequence goes on from OW028638.1 coordinate 2,343,196, forward strand.
GCACTCGACACTATTCACACCATGTTTGTACTATTACAACATTTTAATAGTACGTACATAGCCCATACCCGCATTTTGTACTAGCCCCACAGATGACAGAATTTTCCGAATCATACGTCCGCTTCTACAAGAAGCAAACTTACGATTCCGAAGATTCTGATTCTGTCGCACATTAAAATGCATAAAATAGCGCTATTTCCAGACAAAGAGTAGCCTGGTGAAAAAAATAACTTCAAATCAAATCAAATCATTTATTCGCCAAAAGATATCATACATGAAGATGTTACATTATTATTAACATAGGTCCGTCATATCTTGCCTTTTAATAGGCATGCGAAAATACAATATAATACAATTAAACACATCCAGTTTTACTTATTATTATGTCACCATTTCATTATTATTATTAAAATTAATTACGAGATATCACATTATATATTATTCTGTTATTCTATTATTTAAACAATTAGATATACATTTCCTTATTTGTCATGTCATAATCACAATCATTGTTTATGTACTTATTTATTATCAATGTCACAATATAAATTATTAAGTTTTGCTTGTAAAAAAGTCTGTAATAGTGTAGAAAGAACAGTCTGTGAGCCATTTTTTTAACTGTCTTTTCATTTGTAATAATGGTAATTCTCTCATGGCTTTGGGTATTTTATTAAACACTTTAATGCACATAACAAATGTATTTTTTTGGTACAAAGTTGTTTTACAGGCTGGCATCAGCAATCGGGTTGGATCTCTTTTACCAATAATAGAATTATTACAAGCCCTAATGAATTGGTCTGGATTCTTTTTTACAAATATGCAAACCTCAATTATATATAATCCAACCAAAGTTAAAATCTTCTTATTTTTGAACAATGGTTTACATGTCTCAAGTGGTCCTACATTACATAAAGCCCTTATACATTTTTTTTGACTTATGAAAGCTCTATTTATATCTGTAGAGTTTCCCCACAGTAACAATCCATACCTTAACACAGATTCAACATATCCATAGTATGCAGTAAGAGCTGCTCCCTGGCCAGCTATACGTTGAAGTCTACGAAGTGCATAAACAAATCTATTTAATTTAGTACACACGTTTTTTACATGACCCTTCCAATTACAGTGTTGGTCTATTGTAATACCTAGAAACTTAGTATCTGAAGCTTCCTCGAAAATTTCACCCCTAAATGTGATATTCAATATTTGACGGTGCGCCTTATAATTAGAAAATTGTATGAATTTTGTTTTCGATACATTTGCATGAAGATTATTTGCTGCTAACCAGGACATTACTGATTCTACAGCCGCATCATTATATTGACTGGCTAACTTCATAACTTCCAGGTTTCCGGACCACATTTCTCGGCCTGTGTCAGAGTACAAATACAGGGACCTATCACCAGAACCTTCAAAATCAAAACCGAAACGTCTGACGTCAAGAAATAATGAATATGATAATGAATGATTACATAATGTTTACAATAAATTTTCTTTTTACTTACCTATTCGTCACTTTCGTGACGTTAATAATTTTGCCATCCTAATATAAACCTCTATTACGTAACTTTTAATATTTTAAAATGACAGATTAAATATGTCAAATATGGTATTTTAGTATAAAGAACATTTGAAAGATTTAATTGGTAATTTTAAAAGATTATTAGTTAGGTACATAATTTAGCCTAGCAGATTCTAAATGATATTCCACTCCTTATTAGTATAGCCGATTTTGATATCGATATTGCAGGGATATTGTCAATTCGGTGATATTATAATTTCACAATAACACGGCCATATCGATAATGCGGAGACGTCAAAGTCACATCCCTAAACTTCACACACATGTCAAATGCGCTAACATACGTATTTCTTTTTTGGTCTCGCGATAATGAAGACAGTGTTCCTCTATTACCACTAGTAATAATAACTTTATGATTTATAAAACCCTTTATTTTGATAAACCACTCGACAGGTGTTGAGGAAAAAAATTATTTCAAGTCGCTTATAATATTTTATGTAATTTTGATAAAGCCAAGTATCATTCTCACAATTAACACGAATGTAACGACACCTATCAAGCCGTTTAGGCTACATAGCGTACCAAGTACATATATACATACACTCGAAAAACATAACCCTCTATCTGGCGCAGTCGGGTAATGATATGAATACAGTGCATTTTTCAATAATACACCCATCCATTCATTTCATCCATTTTATCTGACCCGGTGACCAAAATTGGAATTAACGTCGCTACGGGACGGGAGATGACATTGGTAAAAGCGACGGCGGCAGCGACGCTACAACCGGGTCAGATAAGTTTGTGGCACTATACATCTGCGGATAGACCAAGCTGTCATTTTTTAAATTTGGTTTACTTATTTTTTTATTTCAATGCAGATAAACTCAGAAACAAATGAAAGCATGACGTATGGGACATTCGCACAGTTGACAGTGGATATAGCCCTCTCGCTCACTCGTATAGGCGTTGGACACGGAGACATAGTGTCTATTTGCAGTGAAAAGCTGGTGGAGTTTCTACCCACTGTGCAAGGGATCTTATGCGCAGGAGCAGTCTTCTCGCCGACGGACCCGACTGCTGGCAACTGTAAGTAACTGTACTCCATTTATTATAACAATAGACAAAAGTGGTCTACGATACAGTATAATATACTTTATTGCACACCGGGCCAATTCTCAGGGGTCGAAATCAAGTTTGCACTTAGAGCGCTGTTTTAACTATAAAATCTCGCAAATTGCAATTCTTTACTTGAATCTCGTATTACCACTCACGACTTGAACTAAGTCTTCTTTCTTTATTTCTAATTGAGGCGATACTGATCTGTTGCTGACGCTAAGTGTGCGGCAACCTCAAAGCGCCGTCCATACCACCGCTGCGCCACGATGGCGGTAGCGGTTCTGGGCCCTATCAGGCCCTATTCTACTATTTCAATCGTGTCAGAATGGTCTCGAAATCGTTGGTTTTTAAAACGCTTTAATTAGCTTCACCTGTAACTAACTAACTATGTAAAAAATCTTGGAAGTTAAATTTGACCCACTTCCCGGTTTCTGATTGAACTGAAATTTTGCATACACGTTTAGTTTGGATGACGCAAGCGTTTTCTTTCGTTTTTTTTTAAACTATAACATTTATTATAATGTCGTTCAATCGATTTTGACTTCTCGACCATATGACCTGGCGGGCTCGGCTGCTCTGGCACACCCATGTACAATGGGTACACACAAACATCATGTTGCCGCTACACCCGATCTTATTGCCTACATATTTTTAACCGACTTCCAAAAAAAGGAGGAAAACAGATACCTACTTAATTAATTTGATATTTGAAATGAATTCTATCCCATTCATAGAGCCTAGCTTTTAAATATTTTCCTTTATTAAAGTAAGAACTTAATTATTATAGCGTGTGGGACCCGAATAGGCAACCCCGAATGTACCCTGCATGCGGCAAGAGGGCGCGCTTGTGAAAGTATAGCCAGTGCGCGATAGGCGTGGGCAAAGTGTATCATTTTTGCGATTGGAACATTTGCATCTGGCTCACTGATATGTTTCATTTGGATCATCGGATCAAATCATATAAAATGGCGTGTGTCTTTACGGAACCGACTCACTGATCCGGATAATTGAAGTATGCAAAAAACGACCTTATTTTATTTGTTATGTAAGCGCCTTAGTGGTAATTTTTACGTGCATGGATAATGACAACGAAAAACTGTGAGAGTGTGAGGTGATAAACATCTCATTTGGTATCTTTTTCTGACTTGTATAGATTGTAATATGTCACCCGCTCACTCGCGACTCGCGAGTCAGTAGGAAAGTAACTCAGTGTTGCGGTCCCTCTCTCTGCTCAGTAGCCTCGCAAGCGACTCGTCGCGCGGAAAGGGCACAGAGAAAAGTAATATTTCAGATCCAAATGATGGGCTTGAAACGTTGTTACTTGTTACTGAACCAATCTTTTGTATCACTTCAATGATCCGGATCAGTGAGTCGGTTCCGTAAAGAGTTACACACACCTAGTGTGCGAAGAGACGGGTGAACGGTGTGTAATTAATTGTGATACACGCTCGACAAATATTGTAATATCCCTTATGTTAGGATCAAAGTTCCTTCCAAAACTAGCCAGTAACGCTATAATATTACCTGTTCCCCAGTTTCTTTGATCCATCGCTTCAAGATCGCGTCTCCAAAAGTCATGTTCTGCTCGGTCGGCGCCTACGACACCCACATAGCAACCTTTAAGGAAGTCGGAACTATCGAAAAAATCATACTCTACGGTGACGAGGAAAGGGAAGGAGCAATACTGTTCAAGAACTTCCTGACAGAGACCGCGAAACTCGAGGATTTTCAGCCAGTGCCAGTCAACGGATGGGAGGACAAAGTCTTCTTAGTATTCTCATCAGGCACCACGGGTCTGCCGAAAGGAATTCCTTTTACGCATTTGGCCTTTCTACTGAATACTCAAGGTTTTACTCCGGATAAGTAAGTGAGGTTGTTCTTTAACTACGATACGTTGACGACATAGTTAGCGCTGTGGCTAACCGATTAGCTTTTTGCGCTACGTGCCGCGGGTTCGATCCCCGTAAGGAACAAATATTTGTATATTTTTGTTTGTATGTTTGGCAATATATTTTAAAAAGGCCTTCCCAACACCACAAAAACTGTTTTTCACCTCCTCTATTTTCCTGCCACATCAGCCTTCACGATGAACGTAAAGTGGTGGGAAGAGAGGAATCGTGCAACAGTTAACTTGATAAAGAACGAATAAATAATTTATTTTAACTTATAATTTGATTGTCATGAATCATTACAATATTTTTTTAAAAGATAAAATTTATAACATTTTGCCAAAAGCAGAAAAAATTAGGATATTGTGTCTCTGCTATTTATTAAAAAAAATTGGCAACCCTAGCACGAGACCACAGCAAATCCGCATTACTGTGGTGCGTTATTTTTTATTGACTACGTATTTGATTTTCAGTTATAAAGGCGCGATTGTACTGAACACGAGAGAGTGGTACTATACTTATGGGCTCACGTACTCCATGTCTTGCCTGAGGGTCGGAGCAACTTTAGTGTACGCCCCCAGCGGTGGGATCAAGGAAATGCTTGAAGCTATACAGAAGCATAAGGTAAATAACTTTATTATACAGGATCAGTTTTTATCAGGGATCACCATGGTAGCTACGCTAACAGTCGACAGAACGCGTCACCCACTGGGCCCTAATTCTGTTATTTCAATCGTGTCTCAATCGTCTCAGAATGGTCCTGTAATTTTTGGTTTTTTACAATGTTGTTCAACCGATTTTGACTTCTATTGCGTAGGTAATACAAAATCTATAGAAAAACACTTAATAACTGGCAAATAACCGACTTTTAATTCTATTACCTACGCAATAGAAGTCAAAATCAGTTAAACACCACTGCAAAGACCAACAATTATGTGATCATTCTGACGCGATTGAAATACCTATCAGAATTAGGGCCCTACGCTGGCCTCTTCTTTGACAGCAGAATGTATACTATTCAGCGTGTCTTCTGGGCACGTTACCGGAATATTATGATGCGTAGGTATGTGCACAGGTATTTTTAAATATTTTTAAGCTGTTTATTTTGTAAATTTAGTTGAATACAATTTACAATACGATAAGAATCTTTTGGTACGTGGTCAAAATCGGAACGAATGCCGCCATCTTCTGAAATGGCATTCATCCACGGATTCTTTTTTTTCTTTTCTTTTATGGTTTCACAGTATTTGTGCATTTAGCCAATGTCGAGTTATAAAAGGTAGGGAACCAGAATAATTTATAGTAGGATTTAGGAGGATTCTTTATCCGAGTACATTCCCATTGAAATATCCAAGGACATACTATTTAGAACCGTGCACCTAGAGTCTCGACATTTCATAAGTAAGCCTGTATCTAGTTTACATGAAATAAAGATCTTTTCTATTCTATTCTATTCATAATACATCCTAGGTACTGGGTCCATGGAAATCTGCCCTACACGGGCCTACAGGCTTGCACCAAGAATATTATATATCTATCTATAATATTCTTGGCTTACACCTATAACGCCCCTCTGTCAATGTCATCCAAGTGCCAATATAATAATTATAATTCTTCTTTTTATAGATAACATTGTTGCAAGTAGCACCACTGACCATCACGGAGCTGATCAAGTCATCCATATTGGATAACTATGACGTCTCATCCGTGGAGTATATCGTATCTTCAAGCACGTGTGTCCGGGAGGAGGCAGAGATCGCTGTCAAAAAGAGGTAAGAATAATATAGAATAGAACAGAAAAAAAAACATTCGACACAGGACATAGTGACAGCTCATAAAAATGAAAATAGATATATAAATAGAACACAAAGATGGAAGAAAAATAACAAACACGAACAATAAGAAGAAGAAGGAGAAGGGAAGGAGCGACGGCCGGCCGCAGCACACAGCGCCTTTTTCCTCAGACACCGATTCCTCGGAGCTCGCGCGTGGATTATAGCTACCTAGCTAATATGTAGTTAGTTATTGTAGCTAGATGTCGCTAAATATCTACCTGTACACTGTTCCAGATTCCCCAATCTGAAGACTGTCCTGCAATTCTACGGGATGTCAGAAGGTGGCAGTATGTGTAACAATTTGGCGAATCCTGCAGCATCTAGGGCTGGGAGCTCTGGCAAGCCTTCCCTTGGACTCGTGATAAAAGTAAGCGTTCATAATCTAAGGCACTAGTGTAAGTTTCAGTTTGTAACATCTAGATTTTACGCATCAATCGCGTTCTGCGTGCCGATTGGTCCGCTCCGAGCTCTTCATCAATCGGAGTTTGTATAAAAAGTAAAAGCCGAATTCAAAAATCTAAAAAGTATAAAATAATTTTCTTATAAAACGTGACAGTTTCTGAAGTCGGTGCTACTGCTTAGCTACATTGAAGAATTTAAGATCCCGACTTCAGAAGCTGTTAAGGTTTTTAAGAAAATTATTTTGTACTTTTTACTTTTTTGAAATTGATTATTACTTTTTTTTAAAGTTTATGTAAGAATTTTCCAGAAGATTGATAAGTAACGGAGTTCTGAGGTAACAAAAAATAATAATACGGAATTGAGAACATCCTCCTTTTTTGTAGTCGGTTAAAATCTGTACAAGTACATGAATGTAACAAAGGTCGACTACCTTTGTATATTTACATAGCTAAAGGCGTTAAAGGGTACATAGTTAAAGCCGACAGGGGATTATTCTTCTCATCATTATGAACAACTTTCATAAACGGACTAATGATTATAACTTTTCCTTTAGATTGTTGACATGGAGACCAGGAAGCCTCTGGGGCCAAATCAACGTGGAGAGATCTGCATTAAAGGTCCCAGCGTCATGAAAGGTACTATATCTTTCTTTTCTTCATAAACCGTTGTACAATCGGCAATATTTCCGGTCGACCATCCTTAACACGTTCGGAAAATCCAACAATTACGAGAACATTCTGACACGATTGAGTCAGGATTGAAATTAGGACCCAGACTCGGAACAACTATTTCAATCGTGTCTCATTCGTGTTTTTTTATAAATTTGGCCGAATATATAATATATATATAGTCCGAAGTTCGGACTAGCAAAGTTTTATAATGCCAAATTTATAAAAAAACACGATTGAAATAGTTGTTCCGGGTCTGCGTCCTAATTTTAATCGTGTCTCAATCGCGTCAGAATGTTCTCGTAATTGTTGCTTCTATTGCGTAGGTAATAACGACACTTAATAACTGGCAAATAACCTACTTTTACTTCTATTACCTACGCAATAGAAGTCAAAATAGGTTGAACGACACTGCAATATCCAAAAATAACGAGACCATTCTCATACGATTGAAATACCAGAATTAGGATCCAGACTCGGATCAACTATCTGTAGATCATACTAAATATTTGTTCCGTGCAGAGATCGAACCGTAGCACGTAGCGTAGAAAGCTAATCGCTTAGCTACTGCGCCAAATGTGTCGTCTTTCCATTCTGGCTGATGATAATACGTTGTTTGTTTGCAGCGTATATCAACAATGTGTACCCAGACTGCAAGGACGAGGAGGGTTTCCTGAAGACTGGCGACATTGGGTATTATGATGCTGATGGGTACTTCTACATCGTCAACAGGATCAAGGAAATCATCAAATTTAATGATTTCGCTGTAAGTTGTCCGCCTTTTCAATTTCAATTTGTGATCTTCCTTTTCTTCTTTAAGATCCTACCTTTCTAGTCCCGATCCCTTTAAGGAGCTGCAACTGTTCACTTTCTTCAGACGAGACATCAATAACTGTCAAAATATCCTCATGAGCTTCCTCAGATTTGGTCCGTAGTGTCTGAACTTCCATAAAATAAGCAATAAAAGAATTTAAATACGAACTATAATTATCTCTGGCATCCTGAGCTACCTCCTATAATTAAATATCCCCTTTAAACGATTGAAGACTAAGGTACGTTTACGCCTTAATATACATATAGATATTCTAATACGTGTGTGAGGTTTTGCTTCAATTCAATTAAACGTTCTATTGAAGCTTATCTATTGTTACGAGCCGGGGTTCGGGATAAATTAATTGACACTTATTTCTCTAGCGCCATCTACACGACTCTAGTAACTTTAGTTTATTCCGTGTGTACATAACTCTGCTACTCGATAACAGATGGCGTTATTTGTCGTAGCAGGTCTGTTGCTACTAGATGGCGCTATTCTAACCATTATAAATCAACCGACGTAATTTTCAGTATGTAATGTTAGCCCTAATGTTACCAGATAGCTCCAGCGGAATTCGAAGCAGTACTACTCGAGCATCCAGCAGTCCGCGAAGTCGGTGTAGTAGGAAAACCTCATCCGACGCATGGGGAAGTACCCGTGGCGTTTGTGGTGCTCCAGCCAGGGCTTACTGCGACAGAAGAGGAGCTGGTAAACCTTGTTAATAGTGCGGTAAGAATTTTTAATTTTCATACTAGAGTATGTTCTGTGGTCAGGGTACGTCACACGTTAAGGGGGGGAGGGGGTCGACGAATTGTGACATTATGTGACAAGGGGTGGGAGGGGTCCTAAGTTTCGTGGCGTCACATTTCAAAATCATATTAAAAAATAATTTAAATGGAAATAAAACTAATTTCAGAACTGCTGTTATAATTTAATAATTTCTAGGTGTAAAATTGCAAAAATCACAAATGTGACCAACTGTGACACGGACGGGGGAAAAAAATCTTTTCTCCTTGTTCTATCAAAATAAATATTTGGTATAATTTCAGGTAACTTACAGAGTGCGTTTAGCTGGCGGCGTGCGTTTCCTAGACAGCTTGCCGCACGGTGCTGGTGATAAACTGAACAGACAAGAACTGAAGCGAATTTTGCTGGAAGAAGTGAAACTTGAAGCAGCATGAAGAGTATCAGAGCATTGAAAGAGCTGCTGTGCCACAAACTTATCTGACCCAGTCATGGCGTCGCTGCCGTCGCTTTTACCAATGCCTTCTCCCTACAAAAATGACATTTTGAAGTCCTTTTTGTTATAAACGAGTGGCGAAGGGTGACAGTTTGAAAAGGGGAAGCCGTCCCAAAAATGCCCTCTAAAAATTGCTGCAAGACAAAAATCCATACCGTCTCTTGTAATCTATATATAGTTAGAAGAGCTCGACCTAACTGAATAACAAGCTTTTTTTTGTCAGTTGGATGAGTAAATAATATAATATTACGTTGGTCTATCCACTAACCAATTCCTAAACGGAAGCCGATGAGCATCGGGTTGTATGGACTCTTCGCTGGTAGCGACATTAGTTCCAATTTTGGTCACCGGGTCAGATAAGTTTGTGGCACTATACTTGGTTTACTGACAATTGGCTTTCTGATATTTAATGTGACACTCTTTAATACACGAATAATATAATGCTAAATAAATAATGCTATAAAATAACTTTTTTTCTGTTGAAGTAGGTACACTTCGGTTCTACCAAAAAGACAGACATTTATTGCAGAAACTGTGTACAAAGGCGTTTTTATTTATTTATTTAATAATTTATGTACACACATGAATAAAACACAGAAAACATTCAATAGGAGATTAAAGTACAAAGGTACAGCTTATTTCACTAAAGAAATCTCTTCAAGCAGACATGCGAGAGAAAAAAAATACAAGAGGTCGCCTGATGGTCGCAATTCGACCGTAATAATTTATTAAGAATATATTTTAGGTTTCTGCACTCCTTCTCCTGAATATAAAATTTTAACTACCTATGCCAAATCTCACACTCCTCCGTGCACGCAATGCTTACAAAGGGGTACCAAGTTTTCTCTTCACGTATTAATAATATATATAGGTATCAACAGCCTACCCAATCGGGTGTTGCAATCGTATCAGGGGCGTAGCTACCGCTGTATCTGCCGTATCAATTATACGGGGCCCCGCCAAGGCACGCTACGCCACTGAATAAGTATTTAGAGAAAGCTAACACTACAAGTATACCCTAGCTAACTATTACCTTGACTCAAGGTACTCAAATGGCCTTAAGTGAGGGCCGCGCGCTGGCGCGGCAGGCGCCCTCAAGACCCTAGCGCCCCGGGCCACCGCCCGGCTCGCCCCCCTAAAGCCGCCACTGATAACATTCTTAAAACCACGATGCGTTAAGATAATTCATATTATATGTATGTATAACACTGTGCCGTGACTGGAGTATCTCATGTTATTTCAATCACATAATTAATTATTATTATTGTAATTGAACTTGGAGTGACGTTTGACAAGTCTTCAGTTATAGGCGATAATATTTCCCCCTCTCACCAAGCTCTGTACCTCTACCGTGAGTTTTCCGTGCCGTCTAACGTTCACGTTCACATGCAATATTTGTATAGTGACTTTAGTTCACTATTTATACCGCTAGAGGCACTGAAAAAATTCCCATACAAACATTGCATGTGAACGTGAACGTTAGACGGCACGGAAAACTCATGGTAGAGGTACAGTATCAAGTATTGCTCACATATTGAGCTCACTTAGAGGGTTAATAAGAACACGAACTATGCAAAACATTAGCTTGTGTTCTTATCTTGATTTATGTATAAGAAGTTCTTTGGAACAATCTTAGATAAGTCTTATCAAATGAAATTTATTCGTAGTTATATAACCATTGGATCATAATATAACCTAATATATAACCATAATATAACCACCACGAAGGTGGAGGAGATCGTGGAGTATGTTCGTGTGAAGACCAACTTGACTTTGAGAGTCGTGAAGTTGGAGTCGCGCCACAACACATATTTCAAGTCGTTCGTGGTGCGGCTTCCAAATCTTCATCTCGAGACCTGCCTCAAAGAAGAGTTTTGGCTGCGCGACACCAGTCAGCGAAACATGACGCCGTCATCTACTGTGCAGCAGTAGTTTAAAATTCATTGTTATTGTTTTATATTTGTGTATATTTTTGTATTTTATTGTATGGGACAAGTTGCCTGAAATAAATGTAATATTATTATTATATTATAACCATGCTGTGAAATATTATAAGTAAAAAAAATTATGTTGTCTTTTGTTTAATTTAAAAACATCCCAATACAATGTGGTTCTGGGCTGTGAGAAAACACCACCTCCTATATATTCCCGTGGTCCTAAGAGACCATCTCCTATATTCCCGTGGTCCTAAGAGACCATCTCCTATATTCCCGTGGTCCTAAGAGACCATCTCCTATATTCCCGTGGTCCTAAGAGGCGACTTAAGGATTGAGGATATCAAAAGGCTGCATATGAAAATCATGGTAAAAATTACGTGTTTTTGTAATCACTTTTTACCAAATCTTCTTGTGCTAAACGATTAAATAGTTCTATTTTAAACCGACTTCAGAAAAGGAGGAGGTTCTTAACTCTTAAGGGAGCCTTTCCCGGTCCGCCTATCATCAACGCGAGCATGATCGAAAAGCTTGTTGTTTCATCCAACGCAATGTTTGAAACGGCCGTCTCATGCCTACCTCACACGACTCTCCTCCCGCGTACTTCATAGCACCCGTTGGCTAAAAGCAAGTGAGAACATCATTTAATGAAAATTGGCGCGCGAAGATTTCACAAATCAGGTTCCAAGAAATAGGTGTTTTTGAAAAAGGCTAACAAGTTTTTGGAAAACATGTTTGTCATTTAGAATCTCCATTACATGTGCAAGGTTTCTATGAAAAAAAATTCTTACATTTTTCAATTTATGAGTACATTATGAACCGCCAAAGTTTAGATAAAATTTGTGCAAAAAAGCTGATTTTCAGATGCCTTTATTGAATTTGTTTCTCAAAAAAAATATTATTTGTATTACATAGAAACCTAGATATAGACCACAAGATACCTACGTATTCAAAATATCTAGAGGGAAAATTATTATAGCGCCATAATCACCTACGAGCGTTTGTATGGGAATTATGACGGGTTGGCCGCTCATATCTTTTTGATTGACTAATCTTGACACACTGCATAATACACACTGCAAAAATTGCAGTTAAACCAAATAGATAGTAGGTAATCTTTATAAGAAGTATTGCGTCACATTATCGCAATGCAAATCAAATTCAGACGATCACACAATAATGGCATGCCAAGATACGCATAATCATGTTGTGACTTTGAGTATCTTGTTGTGATAATTGATAATGTCTGCATATCTACTGTTACATAATGCCTTATCGACGATGATTCGATTAAGATCTGTAGCAGAAGCCCAATTCTCGTAATTCATTTACACTATGAATGAAAGTTGTCCGAACTGAGATTAATTTATGAATTGACAAAAAATCGGTATTATACTACTCTTAAAGTTCAGTCCGAATTAAGCAGGCGCGGATACAGCCTTCAAAAAAGGTTATGGTCACGGCCACCCGAAAATTGGCCAAGTGCGAGTCGGACTACGGACTCGCTCATGATCGATGACGATACATTGCATTCCTACAAAGGAGACATTTACAAAATGTATGTCACCCCGGCCCAGACCTTTTACAGTGTATAGGTCCACGCGGACGAAGCAGCGGAGAACACTAGTAAATTAATAAACCTGTAAAATGTTAGTCTTAGGACAACACAAAATTATGGGGCGAGTCAATAAAAAATTGGTTTATATCAAATCAAATCAAAAATATTTATTTGCTAGAATATGGTACATTGTTGCAGTAAATTTGTTTCAGCATATCCTGTCATGACATGACGTGCAAATATAAACACAATTAGCGTAATTAATCTAACTTACAAATTACAGATTCTATTGATTTGTCTTCTAGATAGTCCTTAATGGTATACCTAATATCTTTTAAATAATAATAGATTGAAAAGTATTTAATGATTGTATCTACTTAAATAATAATCGACATGCAGTATACATTTTTCTTAAATACTTTTAATGTTATTGGTGGCAGCTGAAGTCTATCTTTATGTCGTGCTCGGCTATTTGGCCTGACAGTGCTAGTCTCAAATAAATTGTAAAATAATTTCTCTTAACAAAAATGCATATTTCAAAAATATATAAACATGGCAGAGGTAGAATTTTAAGCTTTTGAAATAGTGGCTTACAGCTGTCTAAAATATAAGGTGTTAAAAAATTAACTTTATAAACGTGGAGTTGTTGTACTCATTATTAAGAACAACTTTTACTATGGGACGAAACAACGATCCAAATTATTCAATATTACTCGACTAAATGTATGAAACAGCAGATACTTTTTTCGCGATTTCAAGTTTGGTATAAAAAAAAAATATATATAAAAAAAAAAAAAAAAAAAGTAAAAGTAAAAGTTGTTCATAATAATGAGCACAACAACTCCACGACATTTATAAAGTTATTTTTTTACTATTTCATTCATTACCACATGTGTGCTGGGTGGGACACAAAGACTACAATAGTATATCGGACAGTGGGACACATACTAGAAGTGAAACTTCAACGGATATATCGTAACGCTCTTTTTCGTGACAGAAAAATCCTAAAGGCCTATTCAGACCTAAGCGGTATTCGCTACCGTCTGCGGCAGAGAAAACCCAGTGGGTATGCGGTAATATTACTGTTCAGACCTAAGCGGTATTCGCTACCGTCTGCGGCAGAGAAATTCCAGTGGGTACCTATGCGGTAATATTACTGTTCACACCAAAACGGATTTCGCTATCCTTGTGGGTAGAATAACGCGCGGTAGTCGAGTTTCGCTCAGAGAGGTAAGAAATTTTCGCCAGTTAGTCATTTCTGAGTCGCTAAAGAATATATGTACATACTAAATACCTGAGCGAAACCCGCGCGGTATGTACCTCTACCCACAGCGGCAGCGAATATCGCTCAGGTCGCCCTAGCCGCGGTACTTGATACTAAATACCTGAGCGAAACCCGCGCGGTATGTACCTCTACCCACAGCGGCAGCGAATATCGCTCAGGTTTTAATAGACCTTAATACCTCCCATCTTTCACCCCTTAAAGCATTGCCGGTGTTTTACAAATAACCCTGTATAGAAGTTTCACTTCAAAAATACAGTAGGCTTTATTAGGTCTCTGTCAGTAAGTCCGCCAATGTACAATTTAAATAATTGCTTATTATTGTATGTACATGATTATTTCAGAGTTGTGTGAAGATAAGATAAGTAAGAAATAAAAGGAAAATTTTTCCTTTTATTACTGGGGTTTGTATAATAATAAATGAGATTACATCTGTTAACTGTTTTATCAAAATTATTAGATAAGATGCAACGGGGTTTGTTTAAACAAAATATTATGCTTGCTATCTGTTTTATCAATATTAAGTAACAGATTAGATTTGTTATTTCTATTTAAAGTGACGCCCAAAGTAATATTTTTTATTTAATTTTCAACTCTGCTCTCATTCGTTTAGGTGAAGGGAGATCAAAGTAAGTACAAATTTATATCATGTTCATATGTGAGATAAACTATGATAACATGGCGCGACCCTCCAAATTACTATTTCAATGTTTCTAGTTACATCTCCTTACCGAGCAACAAATCCTTTGATAAGTCCTTTCATAAATACTTAAAAACATTTTGAATTTTGGAGGAGCGCGCCATGTTATCGTCGTTTATTTCTAAATCTATATAATACGTGAAGAGAAAACTTTGTACCCCTTTTTAAGCATATTGCGCGCACGGAGGAGTGTGAGATTTGGCATAGTTAAAGATTATATGGAGAAGGAGTACAGAAAGCTAAAATTACGGTCGTATTTCGACCACTGGGCGACCACTAGTAAAGATTTTATTAAGATTTTTCAAATTTCGCCTAGATATAGTGATGTGACAATATAATTATGTGTAAAATTAAGAAAATTTTAATTAGGCAGTTCTTGCAGTTCGACTGATTGGTTTTGATAATTTTTTTGGGTACGGTCACAAAACGTTATACCCAGCGGCGGATATACACAATTACACATGTGCCGCCAGTACACTATTAAAATTTTGCCGCCCCTACCGACCTCTACAATTCGATACCCTAGATCACAATCATTATTAATTACAATTTTTTTAACCGACTTCGTAAAAGGGGGAAGTTCTCCATTCGACTAGTGTTTTTTTTTATTGTTACCTCAGAACTTTCGACTGGGTGAACCGATTTTGATGATAATTTTTTTATTTGAAAGCTGGAGTTTCCGTGTGGTCCCATTTCAACTATGTGAAGATTTGTCGAAGAATTTCGGAGATATACAATGGAACTCTTGAATGAATAACAGCATATCACTTGCGATTACTGTTATCGCATGTTTATGCCACTCAAAATAGAAATATAAAATAACCGACTTCAAAAACTAAAAAGTAGGTATAAAATAATTTTCTTAAAAAACTTAACAGCTTCTGAAGTCGGGGCCTTTAATTCTTCAATGCACCTAGCTAGTTTTTTGAAGTAAGTTTTTACTTTTTTTTTAAGTTTTTTTTTTTGTAAATTGTCTCTTTACGATTAGTGCACTATCGTCCTAATTACACCACCCTATTCCCGTAATTACATAATATGATTGTGATTGGTGCCACTGCCAAGCTAAGGTGCATTGAACTTCAGATGCAGTTAAGTTAAGTTTTTTAAGAAAATTATTTTACACATATCCTTTACACACTGTGTCTACATTTCTTCTTTTTAATCTCTCCTCTCGCAGGTCTGCTGGAAGAGATTTCTTTAGAAATAAGCAGTAAGGTAAACGACCCAGTATCCGTGAAGTTTTGAACTTTGCTGACTTTGCAGATCTGTTATGCTAAAGCTAGTAGACTTACAAAAACGAAATTTACATGTCTCGGTAGGTAATTTATTCTAGTTTTCGTGTGATTAATTTATTTCAAATTAATATAATCATTAATACATAACAATGCAAATATAAAGGAAAAAGGGTCAATTGTACCAGTACCCGTTAGATTTGTCCTAATAAACGTTATAATTGTCCCAGAATCCGATAATTTTTACCACGAATTTGAACTCTATTGCTTAACGTTAAAGTTCCCAGTAATATCATTATTGCATTTCTGTATTTTAACACAATGGGCAGTAATAAATGGTCTATACTTATCCAATGAAAAAACATTAGTTTTCATAAAATGTATTTTAGGCAAATTTTAATTAACTAGTGACTTACTATAAATCGACTATCACATTATTTTTTAATACTGCTTACCTTTATAACTAACCGTTATAAATTTGGTAACAAAAATATCACTAACTTAAAATGAATCAGTATCTATAACAAGAAATGGCTAAAATATGCTTAAACACACAAAAAATAAATGTAATACCTACGGAATAATTAAAACGCAACACAAAAGTATTCCTTCTACTACAAATTTATATATCAGTCAATTTTCATATTTTTTCAGAAAATAGTTAAAAATATAAACGTAAATAAATAAATAAGTCTCATTGAAAAAAAAAATGGATCTAGTTATCTAGTAGAACAATAATTATAGGTAGGTAAAATCAGATATGATTTAACTTATGGCTTTATCACAATCTATATTTAGCTGTAAGCAACGTGCCAACGTGTATCAAAAAGTTAGAGAGTCTTAAATAAAATATTATAAACCTAGATCACATTTATGAAATGTTAACAAATAATAAAATTTCACAATGAGCAATTATTATTATAACAAAATATTTGGATAAAATTAGACCAAGGTTCCAAGTCTTTCTAGTTTCAAATAGGCGGATTTTTTTCCAGAAGTTGCTTATTTATAAAAAAGACACGATGGACGACAATATTAATTGAATTTACCTAGAGGCAGTACTTGTAATGTTTAATAAAATCTACATAATGTAACGAACTTAAAAAACGAGCAACATTTATTAAAAAAATATCAGTCTTATAAAGATAATAATTATTTAGTAATAGATAACAGGATCACAAAGTTACCTACCTAGCTTCAAAGTAGCATATTCTACAAAAAAAAATATCAATAATAAAATATCTGATACATAAATCTTAATGAATGAGCGAACTTAGTTCTTTATGACAGTTTAAATACGGGTTTACGGATAATAATTGACGAGGCAGTCAAACGCAAAGCTCTTTATCACTCATTCATCAAACGACACGTTACAATACATACAACGAAATGTTATTTCATTTGGCAAAACTTCTGCGCAAATCGTGTGATACCAAATCTTACAAATCACACATTGTATCATGTCTAATTTCGTGCTTCTTTGGCATAACCGACAAAACCAATCTTCATTTGTGTTGTCCATTGCTCCCTTATCTATTAATTTCTTCTTAGGTCTTTTGTTACCACTTCCAAGTACAGATTTATTTGATTTTTTATCCTTTGCTTTCATTTTATCCTTCTCTTTTTTTAACTTTGCTTCTATCTTTTTCTGTGCAAAAATTTGCCACCTATCAGATGTTATAACGCTAGGTAATTTAACTTTACTTTTTGTGCTGCTGCTAGGAGTTTCTGGCCAAAATAAAGCGTCTTTGAATGGTGTCGGTACAATTAAATGTCCATAGTATTTAGTTTTTGATTGGTCGCGGTTGTCATATTCAGGTAACTCTTGTATTATGGGTGTATGTGGCGGTGTCTTTATATTTTCGGAGGGTTTGCTTTCGCTTTGCGCGTTTTCAGGAGTTGTGTCATTAGCAATTATCGAAGTTGCTTTAATTTTAGTTAAAATTATTGGAGATGTTTTACTTTGAGGTGTTATCTGACCGGGTTCTACGCTGAAAAATGATGTTTGTGACATGGTTGGCAGAATTTGTGTCGGTGTCTGCACCAATTCAACAGTAGACTCTATGTAAGAAGGTAATGATGGCTGCATCATAGTATCTGTCTCAATAATTTTCGACGTTGTTTTTGCATTAGGAAGCGATACTGCTGATGTCATTCCAGTGTTTGTTGTGATTTTTTTGAAAGGAGTCAAATATATGGGTTTCGAGCCTATTGTCCGAATTACTTGACCTGATAAATGGGGTCTTTCTTGCGTTTCTTTTTCATGACCAGCTTTTTCTTCTTCGACTAAATTTGTCAGTGACGGCTCATTAGTTGGAATTTCCATATCCATAATTTTCGTTAGCGTCCCATTCAAATTTTCATACACCTCTATCTTTCCCACATTTCCTTTATGGCTTTCATTTTCAGTCATTATGTCACTAACTTCATTTGAGTTCAGAAAATCTGGGTCCAAGATGTCAGTAAGACCTGTAAAGTTACCAATATCTCCGAATGATGGAGATTCATTGATATTAGAGGTTTCTTGAGCAAATAATTGTGTCGAACTCGTAGGGCCATTAGTGAATCTGTCTGAAGGTAAATTATTTTGACTATTCATTTGCCTCCAGACATTGAATAATCCTGCTAAGGATTTATCCCCTTTCCATGTTGGACTCTTGTTGCCGTAAAAAGCTTCGAGGTTTTCAGGACTTATTTGTGATTCAAAGTATTTGAAATGGCCAACGGTATCTGAATGCATTTGGTTAATATTATCTGGTTGGGCAGATTTTTTTGAATGAGTAACACACTTTGAATAATCGACGCTGTTTGCATCAAAAGGTGACAAACCGCATTTCCGGAATCCATTTTTTATGGAGTTGGGGTCCAATTGCTGAAGGGATTTATGTAACAGCGGGCAGAAATTTTCTTTTCGGAGTTTTACAAACTGGTTATTGTTTCGCCAGTCATAAACTGCTGTTCTCCAGATCCTCTTTAATGGCCTAAAAACAGCTACATCCATCGGTTGGATAAGGTGAGTTGCATTTGGATACAGAGCTATGAGTTGGATGTTTTTTTCCCGGCAGAAATTGCTTAGTGGCAACGTCGTGTGTGAGCAATGTCCGTCTAGGAAAAAAATTATTGGCAATTGAATATCACTTTTTTTTTCAATCCAGGGAAAGAAAACATTTGCCATGTACTCATAAAATGACTCTCCTGTCATCCAACCCTTTGGTGTAAATCCTAATCCCCAGTCTTTAGGTGCAGTTTTCGAAATTTTGTGCGGTATTGACTTTAACTTGAACAACACCATTGGTGGTGCCAAATCACCCGCTGCGTTTGCCGTGACTAGGACTGTCACGCACTCTTTTTCACTGCTGGGGATAACGTTATAAACATTTTTTGTGCCACGTTTTGCTAAAACTCTATTATCTGTTGGTGACAAAAAGAAAGCGCTTTCATCACAGTTAAATATTCTTCGTGGATCTTGAACTGCTTCATTAAGTTGTGCCGAAAGAAAGTAATCTTCTATCTCTTTAAACCATGCTCTCAGGTTGCTTTCTTGGACTAAAGCACGGGTTTGCGTCAAATTTTGGGCCACTCGTTGACCTACTTCGGGGTGTCGCTTTATGAACGCTTCAAACCAGTGCCGCCCTGGTCTATCATTTCGAAAAGGGTTATCTCGCTTCATCTTTTTTACAAGTAAACTCACGCTATCCAATAACTGCGCCTTAGTTACTGGAAATCCTCTATCTGCCATAAAAATAAGCCACCTTTTTAAATGATCTTCTTCTTCTTTCGATAAAACTGTAGCCGGTCCCTTTGAGCATTCAACAGAATAGCGGCCACGTATTTTATCATCCAACGTTGACCGTGGGATACCATACTGCCTGGCAGCAGCTGATATTGAGGCCCCTTTTTCGACTGCCTTCATGGCCTTTAATATGGCTTCCTGTTTCTCAGTCATGATTAGCTGAAATAAAAGATAACATAACTCTTGCTAGTCCCTGAATTCATACCAATAGGAAAATATAAACACATTTTTCTAGAACGAAAATCATCAGAAGCCAAGGGCGTGACGCATTCGCATTTTCAATATTACTGTGAGAAGCCGTTGATGACCATTGTCATATCACCGCAAGCCTCATTAATCCATCTTAGTTCTCAATGGTATAGAAATCATACAGAAAAACAAAAAAACAATCAAATCCACGAGGTTACAAAATAAACAAGGTACATAGTAACTGCAAATTATTGAGTCAAGGGAAATTAAGACTTAACTCAAAGAAATAAGAACCCTAACTGGTTTAGATGCAACTGTTAATGTACGTCCCAGTATCCGGCAAAATGTATAATACAGTTTCAAAGGAAAATGAGACTTATTTCAAGGCAATAAGCATACAATAACGGGTTTCGGTGCAACGGGTATTACCGGGTTGATGCATGTACCAATATCCGGTAGAAAAATGTACGATTTTGCCGGGTACTAGGTCAAGTAGGGATTTGTGGGTACCAATAGATGTGATATGCAAAAATATTTACTTTTCAATTAGATTCAACTTAAGTTATAGGTTATATCGCTAGATAATTCATTCAAATATTTTAATAAATTAACACTCTTACCGTATTGTTATCCACAGCAGCATGGCAAGCTAACCAATACGACGTGGTGGTTTCGTAGTTCACTGACAGAACCTTGAACTTTCTTAATATTTTCGGATATCACACTTTTGTTCTAGCACAGTTTCGACGCCATCAAAGACTACAATAGTATATCGGACATAGACAGGCAGCTCGGCCTTTTTTTATTATTAACCTTAATATCAACCGCAACGCCATCTATTTTTTCGGTAGGGGAACTAAGGGTATAGGTACCTAGCTATAGCTACATATACCTATAGCTGTACGCTGCATACTAGGTACGTATTATATGTCAAGTGACGTAGGAAGAGTTATTGAAAATTATGAATAAAACAGTTAATATTTTAACATAATTTATTATAAAATAAATTTAACTATGTACACTGCATATTAAAGGGATGCTCCAGCTTGTGGCTGAAAATTCAATATTTATCCAGGTTTTTTGCTATTTTGCATATGTTAGAGAAATTTTTGAGAAGTATTTGGTTATTTGTGTAAATTTTTATTTTTATTAATCAACATAATATTTTTTTATGCACTTATTATGCTATAAATATCTTCTAAATTCAATCAATGGTGTAAATTTGTATATTTTGCGACTTTTATAAACATTACATGAATACTATTTAACCATGCTATTTTAAAGGCAAACAATCATTTGAATTTATCTACATAAAATGTGTTGCTGTCGCAGACATCAAAATTATATCAATATCTAATGTTTACTTATGTAAAAATACGAAAAACTGGGAAAATATTGAATTTATAGGTACAAAATGAGAGTCTAAGTACTCCTAAACTAAATTATACATTTAATATGTTATTTTGTGTTTTTCTTTTTCTTCCTTTATGTTTTAGATAGTGTCTATTTGCCTTTTCTTTCATAGGATCATTTATATCCCAAAAGGTTATTTTTCCAATGAGAACATTGTTGATATCTTTGCACCAATTGTGTATGAAAAACATTGTGCTTTTATTTATTAAATAATTACGCAAATTATCTTTATGTTCAGCACAAGTAATATATGATAAATTTACATTTACATTTATAATTAATTTTATATATGCCGATATATATTCTTTATTGCTGTGATGTTTTAATATTTCTATACATATATGTTCCACTTGGGCAAAGAAATCAAACAATGCTCTTGTAGGATAGCACAACCACCTTTTGTTGCCAAATTCTTTCATTTTTATATATTTGTGGAAACTTTGTAGCTCTTCTGCTTCCATATTGTTTCTGGACGCCATTAAATTTTTTGGTCAGTGTTGCCATTATAATTGTACGAAATATTACCAAGAATGTATCGCCATTCACAAACACTAATTTATTATTGGTAGAAAGGTGCAAAAAATTAAAAACCGACTAGTTACCGGGTACTGGGACACTACCGGGAATACGTACTTCTACCTTACCTTTGTACTTTATGCTCCTACTTCATATTTCTCATGTATTTTATGTGTGCATTAATTGTTAAATAAATAAATACTTCTTAGTATTTTGAAGTCGGTTTTTACTTTTTGTTAAAGTTTAGTTTTTTTTTTCTATTTTGGATGGCATAAACAATACATAAACATGCGATCACAGCAATCGCGAGTAATTTGCTGTCATCCATTGAAGAGCTCCATAGTCTATCTCCGAATATCTTCATCATGTTAATAATTCAATGACACCCTATTACATAATTAATCTAAATTCAATAATATTAAATTGTATAATAATAATTGTCAATGTCAATATTTGCATGTCACTAAATTATGACTAAGTGTTACGGATCTGTTGTATCTAATTAATTTTAAGACCTAATTGTACCAACATTTACTGCGAATAAATTCATTCATTCATTCAGATATTCTCCACCGTTAGCATCCTAGTAGTCTGTGTTCTCCACATTTAAATGGCATAACCTCGTTACTATAAACCTTTAAAAAAAAACATAATTAGTCCGCAATATACGTAGAAATAGAAATCGGTGAACATACATAAAACAAAATGATACATTCCAACATAGAACCTCCTCCTTTTTTGAAGTCGGTTAAAAATTGATTAAAACAACGTGCGCGCGCATTTGAGTTAACTTTTTTTTTAATCGATAACGCGCTCAAATTTATTTTTCATACATTTTTGACTTTACGGTATCGATACTGTCAACTCAGAAGGTATATAGGGGTACAGGGTCCTAATTCTGCTATATCAATCGTATCTCAATCGTCTCAGAACGGTGTCGTAATTGTTGGTCAAAAGCAGTGTCGTTCAACTGATTTTGACTTCTATTGCGTAGATAATAGAAGTAAAAATCGGTTATTTGCTAGTTATTAAGTGTCGTCCTATACATTTTGACTACTATTCAATAGAAGTCAAAATTGGTTAAACGACATTATAATAATAATATTATAGTTTAAAAAAAAACTATAGAACACGCTTTAGTCATCCACACTGAACGTGTATGCAAAATTTTAGCTCAATCGGAAACCGGGAAGTGGGTCAAAAACTTCCAAGATTTTCTTACATAGTTAGTTAGTTAGTTACAAGTGAAGCTAATAAAAGCGTGTTAAAAACCAACAATCTCGATACCATTCTGACACGATTGAAATAACAGAATTAGGGCCCAGGCAAACCCAATAATTATTGTGTTGTAGGTATTTAAAATACTTACTTATTAAAATACTTACTTATTATATGTAATTAATATTTTTTTCGTAGATATTCGTAAAAAAGCTGAAATAATACAATGATAAGGAACAGTTTGTATCAATATGGCGAAGAAAATGCGAGAGTGCCTGCTCACTTGCATTATGGTAAAGAAATCTACGACAATATGTTACAGAACAAAGATGGTGTAGCATTGGTGAGTACATACATAATAAATAGTTATCTGTTATGCCAGGCTGCAAAGTTGTTACTACACGCGAGTGCTTGTACCGAAGACTGAGCAAGCGAAGGATTTTAAGGCTGACATTCAGAGACGACAGAAACGAGTCTAAGCGTGAACTTACGCTTCCATATGTCAAACTTACGAACAAATTTTGACAGTTGGAAGCGTAAGTTCACGCTTAGAGTCGTTTCTGTCGTCTCCGAATGTAATCCTAAGATTGAACCCTGTTCAAAAATAGAATACTGAGCGTAGCGAGGGATTCAAAAGCATGAGACGCAAATAATTATGCAGCCGTGCGAAACGCACAACTCACGTGACATCAATAAAAATATATAATAAAATACCGAACGACATAAAAATAGAAGAAAATAATACAATATTTAATAAACGTCTAAAAGAACTACTAGTTCGTAAATGCTATTATACACTAAACGATTTTCTTAATGATGACTTCAAAATGTGATACATACCTACCTTTATTTACAACTGAATCCATTAACTAAAATCTAATTTATTTATTATTTTAACTTACGATATTACTTATACTTCGACATACTCAATTAAGTAATTGCCTTTTGATAAAAAAAATCATGATTTTTATTTAATAAATGTTTTGTGTGTATGGATTTTGAAGACATTAATTTTAATTTTGATGATGAAAAAGGACACCTTACTTTTAAAAATATGACATAGAATTAATTATTTGCTACTTATTTATAATGATTTATACTTGTAATTTTATTTTATTCTACTACTTAAATTAAATTATACTAAGTTAAATTGTTGTGCCCGACAGGGTCCATGTGAACATATAATTATTATTATGAAGATCTTGTAAAACACATGTGATATGCAATAAAGAATTGAATTGAATTGAATTGAACTTTTCATCTCACTACAGCGAGGAAAATGATAGATGCAAGATTTTTTTTCTAATATAATTAGGCACAGTAACTCTGCAGGTGTTAATCCGTTTTCTGTTCTGCGACGATAGAACCGTTTTTAGTTCCTTATCAAAGCAGTCTTCGTTGCGCGAACCAGTCTTCGAATTGTGTGATAGTTTTTATAATTGTTTTTTTTAATAGTTTTTACTTTATAGCTAAGAAAATACAGTCGAGAATACATTAATCAATCGTTACACTCGTCGCGAATCATCGTTCCGTTCGTTCACAAAACAGTTGGAACAGCCAAAATTGAACTTTATGTTAAAGAAATATAGTCGAAAATAATATCTGTTACCAGTAAAACCAGAAGCCCAATTCTCGTAATTAATTTATAATATGACTGAAAGTTGACCGAACTGAGATTATAATTTGAATTGATAAAAAGTCATGTATTCTACTCCTCTCAAAGTTCAGTCCGATTCCAGTATGATTTGGATTCAATCTTCTTACAAACTCATTTCAATCTCATTTTTGACGTTTGTGTATAGACGAGAGTGTCAATTTTATTATCTGTGTCAGTTCAAAATGTTAGCAGATGTTGTAGCAAATGTTGAATTGGGCCTTGAGGCCCAATTCTCGTAATTAAAAATGTTCAAAATATAGTTCGGATCTCATTCCGATCTACTATCAATGTCATAAATGTCACAAATGGTATTCTCCTACCCTCACAAACAATGTCAAACGTGACATTATATTGTAATGAGATCGAAAGTTGAATAAAAGGCAAATCGGTATTCTGCTAACATTTTGAACTGACACAGATAATAAAATTGACACTCTCGTCTATACACAAACGTCAAAAATGAGATTGAAATGAGTTTGTAAGAAGATTGAATCCAAATCACTGTAGATTGACCTAGCTGCCATTTTTTAATGTGGTTTACTTAATTTTTTTATTTCAATGCAGATAAACTCAGAAACAAATGAAAGCATGACGTATGGGACATTCGCACAGTTGACAGTGGATATAGCTCTCTCGCTCACTCGTATAGGTGTTGGACATGGAGACATAGTGTCTATTTGCAGTGAAAAGCTAGTGGAGTTCCTACCGACTGTGCAAGGGGTCTTATGCGCAGGAGCAGTCTTCTCGCCGACGGATCCGACTTCTGGCAACTGTAAGTAACTGTACTCCATTTATTACAAGAATAGACAAAAGTAGTCTACAAAATACGATATAATTCACTTTATTGCATACTAGGGGGCCAATTAAGCCCGGTATGTTCGTTATACGTCTGCTAGAGGGCGCCAGTGTGCGACGAGACGGGCGAACGGTGTGTAATCGTGATACGCGCTCGCGCCGACAAATATTGTAATAACGCATAAGTTAGCTTCTAAGTTCCTTCCAATACTAGCCAGTAACGCTATAATATATTACCTGTATATTAAAACTTCTTCCCCAGTTTCTCTGATCCATCGGTTCAAGATCGCGCCTCCAAAAATCATGTTCTGCTCTGTCGCCGCCTATGACACCCATAGAGCAACCTTAAAAGAAATCAGAAGTATCCAGAAGTTCATACTCTATGGCGACGAGGAAAGGGAAGGGGCAATACTGTTCAAGAACTTCCTGACAGAGACCGCGAAACTCGAGGACTTTCAGCCAGCGCCAGTCGACGGATGGGAGGACAAAGTCTACATAATGTTCTCATCAGGCACCACGGGGCTCCCAAAAGGAATTCCTTTTACGCATTTGGCCTGTCTACTGAATTCTCAATGTTATACTCCAGATTAGTAAGTGTAGTTGTTCTATAATTATGACAGAACGGTATAAACGACACGGTTGGCGCTGTGGCTAAGCGATTAGCTTTCTGCGCTACGTGCCGCGGGTTCGATCCCCGTAAGGAACAAATATTTGTATGATCTACAGTTAGTTGTTTCAGACCAGACCCATTCTTTGTATGAAATTATATGCAACCTCGCGCACCTAACCGCGCCGTATGCGCCGCTGTTCAGCAATATACTGTAGGTATACCGATTTCACCCAGTACCCACATTTGCGAATGACGTCACGCGTAAGATGCGGCGGCTCGATTCTGATGACGTCATTCGCATTCTACCCCAACAATTCTGCGATTCGGACTCGGAATAGTGATTATTCGGCGCGTTCGGCGTGCACGGCGTGTTTGATGAGGATGGGTGCACGAGACCACAGCAAATTCGAGTTGATTTCGATATCATGTCTTGGAAGCAAGTCCAGAATGTGATATGTTTGCGGACGGATGGAGGATGATTTTGTCAGCATACGAGGAGTACTGTGAGAGGATTGCATGCTAGTTGCGTTTTTGATAAGTTTAAGTGCATTTAATTAATTAGTGTAATTGGCCTACGGCCGTTCTAATTACAATTTAAATAAATAAATAAAAATGTATAAATTATCGATATTTTATTAACACATTTCAACATGGATTATTACTATGACTGAATGAAGAACTTCGGCCTTGGCTGTAAGCTGTGACATGATAGTGAGAAGATTACAAGATACAATCTATCTATATTTATCGCCATTGATATTTTTTTGTGATTGTCATGTAGTCATTGATATAAAAAAATCATCACTCGACCCGTATCTGAATTCGATTACTGTGATCCGTTCGCCGCGGGTAGTTGCACATTCTCCTTTACTGACTACGTGTTTGACAGAGGCTGCGTACAGACGACACGCGCTAGAGTTGAAAACTTCTGAAAACTTCCAAAACTTCCGAAACTTTGGAAGTTTTCAAATTATGTTTTTCTATTTATGAAATCAACAAATTCGTTGCTTTGGGACTACTCAGAATCAGTAACGTCAAATGAAAATGATCCTTTAATTTAGTTCTATTTTCTTTTATTATTTTAATTATTTATGGTACCTATTGAAACAAATTTATGAAATAACGTTTTTTATTCAATCGGCTTAAATAATACGAAGGCAACGAGCATAATGTAAGCACCGAGCGGTATGACCGAAATTTTGGAAATATTCATTTTTAACATGTACCCCGCATCCCGTCCTGTGCTCGCTGTGTTCGAATATTTAAAATCTAGTTAAATGTAACATATTTTAAGTACAAAGTATCCCCAATTACTGTTTTTATAAGTAAAAAATCATTTCTGAAAACTTCCAAAACTGCCGAAGTTTTGGAAGTTTTCGGGAATATTTCCGGTAAACTTCCGGAAAACTTCCAAAGTTTCGAAAACTTTCCGCAGTTTTCAACTCTAACACGCGCCCGCTAAGCGCACGCCACGCGCGTCAGCACCCGCGTCTAACTCCCTTTGAATATTTTTGTATAAAACTTGAGTCTTATGACACATCAATTATAGGTACCTACGAGTATCTCAAATTGCATTTATCGAAGTCCAACCGCACACGCCACGCGCCCGCCTCATGCCAACCCCGCGCCCACCCCGCACACGCGTTGCACCCACCCGCCCCGTACGCCTTGCGCTATTGTGCTATATGTATGTATATACGCTAATTTTGCGCGTGCCGAGCGCGGGTGTAAAGGCGGGCACAACGCTTGTGCGTGGTCGGCGCGTGTCGTCTGAACTGGTCCACAGACTACTTAGAGATACTCCATGGTCTGAATCTGAACGCTCCCTGATGTTGTGTTTCAGTTATAAAGGCGCAGTTGTACTGAACACGAGGCAGTGGTACTACAGTTATGGGCTCACGTACTCCATGGCTTGCCTGAGGGTCGGAGCAACTTTAGTGTACGCCCCCAGCGGTGAGATCAAGGACATGCTTGAAGCTATACAGAAGCATAAGGTAAAGATTTTTTTTTATACGTATATGAGTTTTTCAGGGATCGCCATGGTAGAGTACTCACAAATCTTTCTGAGCTCTGAACTCTCTCTCTCTCTCCCTCTAGCACATATAATAAGCGTACTATTATAGGTGCTAGAGGGAGAGAGTCGACTGTACGCGTGACCCTCTGGGCCCTTATTCTTATTTCAATCGTGTCAGAATGGTCTCGTAATTGTTGGTTTTTAAACTGTCGTTCAAGCGATTTTGATTTCTATTGCGTATGTAACAGTAGTTAAAATCCTGGCATATAACGAACTTTTACTTCTATTACTTACGCAATGGAAGTCAAAATCGGTTGAACGACACTGCAAAAACCAACAAAAAAAAACAACCAAAAAATTAAAAAACTACATACCGAATGGTATGTAAAGTTTTTACGTATTTATTTTATATTTTTATTTTATAGATTTCATCAATATATGTAACTGATTTCAATAATTTATATTTCTAAGCCGTAGTTCGTTTTTAATAAGTTATCAAACTTTTGCTCCTGATGACATCACAAAGTAATCTGCAGATTTCGATGTCTATAAAATCTAAATTACAGTAATAAAATGCCTTTTGGTGTTTATTGGTTGATAGTTAGCAATGAATGTCATATTTTAGTGTTTCGTGGCAACAAACTTCTTGGCTGGCGTGGAAAAGACATCGAAATCTTCAGACTACTCTGTGACGAAAGCAGCAAAAGTTTGATAATTTATAAAAAAATATTGACTGCTGGGAATGCAAAAATATTGAAAACAGTTATTTAATTATTTTTATCTATAATAAAAAAATATACCAAAAATAAACTTAACTTTTTTTATTTACATCGATTTAAGAGATCATTCTGACACGATTGAAACAACAGAATTAGGGCTCTAGGCTGGCCTCTTCTTTGACAAAAGAAATAATACTATTCAGCGTGTCTTCTGGGTACGTCACCGCAGGGATGTGGAGGAGTATTATAATGCATAGGTGGTGGTATGTTTATTAACTGATGTACAATAAAGAGTATAAATAAATAAGTAAGTGCACAGGTTATTTTTATTATATTTAACCTGTTTATTTTGTAAATTTAGTTAAATACAATTTACAGTACAAGAATCTTTTGGTAGGTACGTGGTTAAAATCGGAACGAATGCCGCCATCTTGTGAAATGGCATTCATCCCCGGATTATTTTTTTCTTTGTAGTCTAGTTATAAAAGGTAGGGAAACAGAATAATTTATAATAGGATTTAGGAGAGTTCTATATCTGAGTTCATCCTATTGAAATCTCCATGAACACAATATACCCTAGGTACTGGGTATATCTATTAAATTCATGGAAATCTACCACATCCCTATCACACCTCTGTCAATGTCATCCGAGTGCCAATATAATAATATATTTTTTTATTATATTTTATAGATAACAGTGTTGCAGTTAGCGCCGCTAACCATCACGGAGCTGATCAATTCGTCCATATTGGATAACTATGACGTCACATCCGTGATGTATATCATATCTTCAAGCACGTATATCCGGGAGGAGGCAGAGATTGCTGTCAAAAAGAGGTAAGAATAATATAGAATACAACAGAAAATGCGATGCGTAAAATCGAGAATGTTAAATGAAACTTACACTAGAACGTCTAAGTTGTCGAGTACTTCCGATAGATGTCACTGGAGTAGCTTTTTGCCATGTAGCTACCTAGCTAGTAAGTAGTTAGTTATTGTAGCTACATTTCGATTGTCTCGGGGTACCACTGGTACTGGGAGAGTGCGGGGTACATAAGCGACGGTGGGGCGCAGCGCACAGTGCCCACTTCCTCAGCCCCCCATTCCTCGGAACTCGCGCGCAGACTATATCTAATCTACCATGTACACTTTTCCAGATTCCCAAATCTGGTGGCTGTCCTGCAATTCTACGGGATGTCCGAAGGTGGCAGTATCTGTAACAAGATATCAGATCCTACAGCAGCCAAGAGCGGGAGCTCTGGCACGCCTTCTCTTGGACTCGTGATGAAAGTAAGCGCTCAAAATCTCAGATCCTAGTGTAAGTTTCTTTTAACCATCTAGATTTTCCGCATCGATCGCATTCTGCGTGCCGATTGGCCCACTCTATGCTCTTCATCAATCGGAGTTGATTTTATTTTTCTACTTTGAGTGGCATAAATAATATATAATGTGACTACAGGAATCGCTAGTGATTTGCTGTTATCCATTCAACAGTTCCATTGTATATCTCCGAAGGTCTTCATCAGATCTTCACCAAATTTAAATGGGACCACCTCGAAAGTATACCCTTTAAAAATTAAATAAAATTAATTAAACTATAATTTTTATTAAGAATGTAATATTAAAATTAGAATCATTTGTTTTATCTACATATTTCATTGTCCCCTTTAAAAAAGATTTTTTCCAAATTGATTGTTATATGACGAAGATCTGAGGTAACAAAAATAATTTTAAAAAAACATTACCGTATTGAGAACCTCCTTCTTTTTTTGAAGTTGCTTAAAAACTGTACAACTGTATTGACGTAGCAAAGATCGACTACCTTTGTACATTTAAATAGTTAAAGACAAAAGGAGATTATTGTACTCATCATTATGTACAAGTTTCACAAACAGACTAATGATTATAACTTCTCCTTTAGGTGGTTGACATGGAGACCAGAAAGCCTCTGGGGCCAAATGAACGTGGAGAGATCTGCATTAAGGGTCCCAGCGTTATGAAAGGTATTGCATGTAACTACCTAATGAGTACCTTTTTTTGGTATCTATATTATATACAACTAAACTTAAATATATACACTGCCTAATTATTTAAAGTAAATATACAAATCTGCCTAATTATTTAAAATAAAATAAAAAAAGTAAAAGTCGGTTATCTGCACGTTATTAAGTGTGTGTAGATTTTAACTACTTTTACCTATGCAATAGATATTTCAATCGTGACTCAATCGTGTCAGAATGGTCCCGTAATTGTTGGTTTCTACAAAGTCCTTCCACCGATTTTGACTTCTATTGCGTAGGTAATAGTAGTTAAAATCTATAGAACCGCACTTAATACCTGGCAAATAACCGACTTTTACTTCTATTTCCTACGCAGTAGAAGTCAAAATAGGTTGAACGACACTGCAAAAACCAAGAATAACGAGATTATTCTGACACGATTGATATAGCAGAATTAGAACCCAGACACGGAACAACTCTCTGTAGATCATAAAATATTTTTGTTCCGTGCGGAAATCGAATCCACACGTAGCGTAGAAAGCTAATCGCTTACCTACTGCGCCAACTGTGCCGTCTTTCCTTGCTGGCTGCTGATAATACGTGGTTTCTTTGCAGCGTATGTCAACAACTTGTACCCAGACTCCAAAGACGAGGAGGGTTTCCTGAAGACTGGCGACATTGGCTACTATGATGCTGATGGCTTCTTCTACATCGTCAACAGGATCAAGGAAATCATCAAATTCAATGACTTCGGTGTAAGTTATCTGCCAAGGTTTTAATTTGTGATCTGCTTTCTTTTGAAAGTTTCGTCCGCCCCGGGCGGCTGAAACCCACGCTACGCCACTGCCCGTTACCGTACCTCTCTCAAAAACGACACTCTCTGTACAATACCTCTCCCTTACTTCGAGGAATATGTAAAAGAAAGAAAAGAAAAAATAAAGAAAAGCAATTTATTTTACACAAATTACGACACAAAAAAAGTAAAAAATTAAAACACGTTCCAAAAAATAATATAAATATAACAATAACTAAAATAGGATTCTGTATCTTTTTTTTTTTTTTTTATTATTATGCGTCCCATACGCACACGGTGCAGACGATGTAATTGAATTAGCGCGAATCCTGAATATAGTATATTTATTATTGACTGAATCGATTCCAGTAAATTTAAAATAGGTATTTTTTATTTTAAATATGAAGTTTGTCTATCGCTCGATAGAGGCAAAGAAAATGAAATCTTATTTCAACACAGTAAGACTCAATTTTAAATGCAGTTGCGTTCAAAACTAGTCTCGTAAAAATAATAGTTGACTTTAAAAACTTAAGTTCTGCGTTAATTCAATTATACGTTTTATTGAAGCTATGGTATGTAATGTTAGTCCTAATGTTACCAGATAGCTCCAGCGGAATTCGAAGCAGTACTACTTGAGCACCCATCAGTCCGCGAAGCAGGTGTAGTAGGAAAACCTCATCCGACGCATGGGGAAGCACCCGTGGCGTTTGTGGTGCTCCATCCAGGACGTACTGCGACAGAAGAGGAGCTGGTAAACCTTGTTAATAGTGCGGTAAGAATTTCATTTTATTTTTTAAGCCAGAGTATGGTATGTGATCACCGTCTACGCTACGGCCGACGTAACTTAGGCTGACATTCAGAGCCGACAGAAACGAGTCTAAGCGTGAACTTACGCTTCCATCTGTCAAAAATTGTTCGTAAGTTTGACAGATGGAAGCGTAAGTTCACGCTTAGACTCGTTTCTGTCGGCTCTGAATGTCAGCCTTAGATGAAGTTAGCCAATTAGCTGTGCCCGTGAGTCGTGAGGGATAAGGGAATTCGCATGCAGGGATTTAATAAAAAATCTACCTGATCGTTCCTCATGATGTACCCTGTTTCCTTGTCTTTCGTAAAAGTCCTCAAAAGGCAACAAACAGACAAAGAGACAAAACTTCCTCAGTTATCATATTACTAGAGATTTATAATTATGAAACTACAAAATGTAAGGAATGTTTTTAAATATTTGCATGCGAAATTATGGTTGAATGTGATGGAACTTTATAAGTAATGTCGCCTTTTACGCAATAGAAGTCAAAATCGGCTGAACGACATTATAAAAACCAATATTACGAGATCATTCTGACACGATTGAATTATCAGAATTAGGACCCTGTCTGGTTTGTGCCTTATAGGAAAGTTTTATTTGTATTAATGAGTTTTGTTTTAAATATCCATGTATTTCTTTTACTAATAGAAAGAAAGCAAGAAAGAAAGAAAAATAATTTATTCACACACACAAGCATTAAAAATAGCAGTATCTAGGTATATCCATAACTAACACTAATAAATGACCTTGCAATTTGATACAGTGAAATAATATACATAAAATGTTGATTGTAATTTACTTAATTCTCTGTAACTTATTTTAATTAATAAATTAATTTAATTGATAATCTTATTCAATCTGTGATTTGGTGTTAAATTTTATTAATTTTTCAGAGATTAAGGCTTTTTTTTTTTTAAACTTTACTCTACCTTATGATTTCTCTTGTATCGAGGGTATAGTTTACAAACATACATGTCACATGCACACACACCCTGATCCGGAACAACTATCTGTAGGGTATACAAATAATATATATAATGTTCCATGCGGGGATAGAACCCGCGGCACGTGGCTGAAAAAGCCAATCGCTTAGCCACTGCGCCAACGTGCTGTCAAGCTTTTCATGTACTTAATTTGATTTTTATTGCACTGTATTGACGAAATATTACTAGCCATGCAAACTAACGATTTTTTACAGTGTTCGATCAAAATACTTAAATAGTTGATATATTTTCAGGTAACTAACAGAGTGCGTTTAGCCGGCGGCGTGCGTTTCCTAGAACGCCTGCCGTACGGTGCTGGTGATAAACTGAACAGACAAGAACTGAAGCGAATCGTGCTGGAAGAAGTGAAACTTGAAGCAGCATGAAGAGTATCAGAGTATTGAGAGGGCTCCTTGGTTTACTGACAAATGGCTTTCTAATATTTATTGTGACACTTTATAATAAATTAATATAATGCCATAGAAATAATAAGTAGGGCTCTAAGTCTATGTATAATGCTAAATAAATAATGCTATAAAATAACTATTTTTTCTATTAATGTACAATTGTACACTTCGATTCCACCAAGGAGTTATCAATTCAATCTTTTTAATCGGTTGTATGCCGGCTGCTCTTTGTCTATAGTAGCACACGCTAGGGCGCGGTCTAGAGCGCATGCGCGGTGAGTGGTGACTGTTAGGTTTCGACGCCATTATTGCGTTTGTTAACTTTATTATTGTATTATCTACCTATTGCATGAGTATAAATAAATTAGTGTATGAAACTGCACATAAGTAGGTATGAAAACACTAGTGTGATAATATTGAAAACAACACACTCGTATTTTATTAAATCCCCTATTTATGCAGCAGGTTCATAAACTACTATTATGTCGCAGGCAATTTGTATGATTCCGCTTTTTACATACGGCGTTGTCCGTTTAAAAACGCTCGCAATTAAGAAATATGCCGAACGCAAATTGGCATCTCCTTCAATTGTTATAATTTCCGCCGCATTACAAAACATTTTGTCGCTTTACAAAACAGCTGTTAGTTCCCAATGATCTGGGGGGCTAAAAAGGCCGCTTTAGATGAATCACAATATGATTCATATTACAAATGCCAAATATCAACTTAATTGACGTCTCTTAATGTCATCCGCATAAGGTTTATATTCAGTAATCATCTGTTTGACAGTTACTATGCAGATCAGTAGATGAATTGCTCAATGTGGCCTTTTTAGGCCCCCTGGGGGGCTAAAAAGGCCGTTTTAGATGAATCGTAATATGATTCATATTATGAATGTCAAAATATCTACTTAATTGACGACTCTTAATGTCATCCGCATAAGGTTCACATTCGGTAATCATCAGTTTGACGGTACTAAGCAGGGGGGCTAAAAAGGCCGCTTTAGATGAATCACAATATGAATCATATTATGAATGTCAAAATATCTACTTAATTGACGACTCTTATTTTAATCCGCATAAGGTTCATATTCAGTAATCATCAGTTTGACAGTTACTATGCAGATCATTAGGTGAATTGCTCAATGTGGCCTTTTTAGGCCCCCAGATCATTAGATGAATTGCTCAATGTGGCCTTTTTAGGCCCACTGCGCGGGGTGCCCTAATTCAATGAAATTTAAAAAAAATTGCTGGATTTGGTCCCAATCTTAGATTTTTATGAGTATTTTCAGTGGCAGATTGCTGGTTTTGATACCAATAGCCAAATATATCAAACAATTCCTTCCACAGTTTCTTTATTAAATAGTTCTTTTGTGGAATCGGAACTCGCTCATGCTGCAGTGGAACATGTTGCCAGACAGCAGTGATATCGAGGCTGGAGGATAGAAATAAACGCTCTATTATAATGTCAGTAAGACCTAAAATACGATGAAATTATTCATAGCGAGGGGTGGGGTAATGAACTGATTTATCTCGATACCTAATTTATATCATATATCTCACTAGTATTGATTGTGACATGCGCGGTGCACTCGAAATTCTAGACTACACTCTTTGTGAGTGCATCCAGTGCGCCACCCGCCGTCCTCCGAGCATGACGAACTGGTCCTTCGAGCCGCCACCTCTGGGCGCTAGCACAAGGCTCTTCAGCCCTACATTGCCGCGGATCCCAGGATAAGAAAAAGGTAAGCCAATATATGAAGTGAATAACTGTAGCTCAATATTTGTCGAGGTGTTTGTACGTAGAATAAAATACGTGGCTGCCATTGGCATAGCTAGGGATTTTATCTAGGCGGGGCAGCTGTCCAGCTGAACTAACCACAGTCGTTGAATGAGAGATCATAAATGACGCCTAGTATAAATAATAATGCACTTCATTCACTCTCCTTTTTACTGGGTGTCTAATAGTGCAACTAATTCTATATTAATATTATAAATACTGAAGAAATTCTAGTAAGTATGTCCGTCTGTTGCGGTATGTTTATAATAGCATACCTACCAGCCTCTTTTGAAACGTAAAAGATTCTAGGTGCACGGTTAAAAAAAAAAATGGTCTTGTGGAGAAGAACCAGGAGAATCCACGGATATTCTCTTTATATTTAATTATATCTTTTCCAGATCCTTGGATGACGCGCGCCTTCCGCCTTCCTTTGGATGGCACTCGTGGGTTGCAGCTGAAAACCAGCGTCAGGTGGCCAGTATCACTGCCTCCTGACATTATGCTGAGCTGCGGCCTTTTGGCACAACAACTTTTTATTTTATATGTTTTCTTTGTTATTGGTTTTATTTATTTTTTGTTGTGCTAATAAAGTATTTTTCTTTCTTTCTTTCTTTCTTTCTTCCACTCGTCGCGTCGCAACTCGCAGTCGAGCCACAGCGCGCACCGCAGCCTCACTCCCAGCCATGGTGCACACTATCAAAAGTTCCAGTTCTTACACAAATGGGGTGTAAGTGGTCCTACCAACACCTAAGGACTAAAGTCAACCTCACCTGCCCGCGGTACACCCTGCTGACATCACCGACGAGGCTCTGGCGACTGCCGTGTGGTTCCGGCGAAGAATGGGCCACCCCCACTCATCCTGTGGGAGTCGTATTAACCGAAGTTCAGGAATCCAACGGTTAACCATAGCACAATGCATAAGGCTAGTTTGAAGTAATAGTTGTTACGTATATTTAAGTAGGTTAGTTTGAGGTAATCAGTTGTTACAAAAAGAAGTATAATTAAACATTAATTTAAGTAGTGAGACTTGTTTTATTTTGAAATACCCCAACACAGTAAACGTCAGCATCACTAAACTCAACCATAATGTAAGGAATAATAATCACAAAATTGGTCTGTGACCGCAGTATGCCAGTATGTAATCATGGTACCCTTAGGACCACACTTATATTATGGGTACGTTTCCACTGAGGCGGAGCGGAGAGGTGACAAAATAATAAACAATATTCCAGTATTTTCTCCGCTCATCTAAGTGACGTGATAATACTCGTATTCTATTGGTTCCTTTTTCTCCTCTTCACTCCACTCCGGTTCTGTGGAAATGTACCCATAGATGTACAGTATAAGCGTGGTCCTAAGAGGCAACAAACGGATGATAGTTTATAAGATGGATGGGCAGCATCTATCTGTACCACGATAACATTATAATGCGGTCATAGAACAGTTTGCTAGTTCTGCATTCACTGAAGAGGTTTCCAGAAAAAGCCCGGGGTCCAATATTATACAGAGTATTTAGAAATGTACCCGTATAACGATATAGAACACAGGATGATATAAATGGTTCTATTGCACGTTGCTTAGATTCAACCCGGATTTTACGTAGATAAGTATATTCATTTGAGAATTCTCACGATATTTAAAACGATAAATTACTACATTTTCTTACAAAAAAGGTTAAATTATTTAATTTATGCAAATCTGAATAACTAGGATTAATTTAAAAACTGTTTATTTAGTCAAATGTGTGTGAATTGCAATAGTGTTGCGATATTCAGATATTTCTACAAATATTTATTTAAACTAATCAAGTGACCACATGAACTAATCAATAATTGGTCACTTGATTAGGCACGATAAGTTCATTACCAACATTATAGAAGGAAAAATAGAGGCAAAATGAAAAAGAGGAAGACCAAGAAGAAACTACATTGATGAGCTGAAAGAACAAGCGAATATAGAAACATATAAAGATTTAAAAGATTTGGCATTGGATAGGACTGGATGGAAATTGCTACACCGACAAGTGCCTAGCACTTAAATTTTGGACGGATGGATTCATAACTAAGATGCATCATATATCTCATAGTATTGATCGTGACCTGCGCGTTGCAGTTAGACTATTCTAGACTAGATTACTTTGTGCCTGCAGTGCGCCGCCCGTCGTCTGCCGTGCATGACGAACTGGTCCTTTGAGCCGCCACCTCCTGGTGGCTGCATTGGGCGCTGCAGCCCTGCAGTGCTGCGTATCCCATGGATATAGACAAAGGTAAGTGATCCAGTACAAATTAGACCTTCTTTAAATTTCCAAATATCCAAATTGTGTAACACTTGACGAGAAGGGCGTGGCTGCTAGGTGCTTAATCTGATATAAGATATATAACTTGTGCTCTCAACTAATGAGTTATTAAATAATGTTCTTTAGTAATAGGTAGATACAGAAGCGTTCTTATATAGGACATGGAGAAGATGATGAGTTTATAAAATGATCAAAGTGCGGCGTATTAGCTGTGGTTGTTTAATTGATCTTAGGTTAGATCACCAAGCATGTCAAAGAGTAATTAAAGGTATAACTAGGATTGCATTTTAAAAGCAGAAAGTCTTTATAAACTATATAGGTGTACAATAGTAAACCCATTATTGTCCCACTGCTGGGCACGGGTCTCTTCTCAGAATGGGCAGGGTCAAGCCAGACCACGCTGGCCTGTTGCGGATTGGTGACTGCCTACAAAGTCGAGAACCTTAGAAAACCATAACTTTCTTCACGATCTTTTCCTTCACCATTAACAAAAGTGATAGTATTTGGAGGAGGGCAATTCAGTTACTTCTTAAATAATATTCTTGTATGTTACAGATCCCTGGGGCCACTGCAGAGGCGGCTTCACTGCAGCCTCACTGCCGGCCATGTCACACATAAGCCAGCTAACATCAGTCATACACTAAACACTCCACGACCACCGTTCACAGACTAAGTACTTGTTTTAAATAAGTACTTAGTCTGTGAAATTTTTAGATTCTTTTGTTTAATGTTTTCAATTGAAACATATTGTATAATTTTCATATTTTGCAAATTATTTCTTTCAAAATTATTGTCACAATTAATGGAAAATATTACAATATCCATGTCTAAAAATGAGACATGCATATTTGTAATATGCATTTTTACATTATTTCTTGTCTTACTATATCGCAAATAACAATTTTTTTATTTATCAATGATATCTTGAAGCAAATGTGACTTGATTTTAAAATGTGAAGCCAACAACATCATATTTATTTAACGGCTAAAATAATGAAGATTAATAATAATTTAAAGGTTTTTGTTAAAAGATAACTAGGGCAGGCGCGGGTTCAAAAAAAGGGGCCAAGGGGTCATAACATTTTTATTTTAGTTAAAAAAAATAAAAAAATGAGTCCTTTGAGCTCCTTAATTCCAAATACGAATCCACGCCTGAACTACTGGCTGTATTTTTATTTTAGAAGTAACATAAAATATAGCTTGTAAGGCGAGGCAACCTTGGACATAATTAAATGTTAAGTTTTAGAGGATAAGTTACATGTAATATACACCCCTCTAACTAAGCTCCACTTAAGCTTAGTCAGAGGGGTTCTCAAGAATATTAGTAACGTGCAATACACGTTACTAACATTCTTAAAACCGCGATGCATTAGGATAATTTAACTGTATGTACCTACGAAATAGTGTCGTGACTGGAGTATCTCATGTTATTTCAATCACGTAATTAATTATTATTATTGTAATTGAACTTGGAGTGACGTTTGACAAGTTCTAAGATATAGGCGATAGTATTGCCCCCTCTCACCAAGCTCAATAATTGAGCTTAGTTAGAGGGGTTAATAAGAACATCAACTACGAACTTTTAAAATATATGTTGGTGTTCTTATCATGTTAATATAAGGATAAGAGGTTCTTTTTAACAATCTAAACTAGTATTATAAAGAGAAAAGGTTTGATTTTTTGTATAGTTTGTTTGTTTATTTGTAATGGATAAACTCAAAAAATACTGGACCGATTTTAAAAATTATTTCACCAGCAGAATGCTATATTATCACCCATGCTGTGAAATTTTATAAGTAAATAAATAAATGTGGTCTTTTATTTCATTTTTAACACCCCAACACAGTTTGGTCCTTGGCTGTGAGTAAAGACCACCGCCTGTATTCTCGTGTCCTAAGAGACGACTTCAGGATTCTGGATATCAAGAGGATAAACTACTACATCGACCTCCATTTATAAGTGACAGCATCACTCTGCGGTCACTTTACAATGAAAATAATAAAAATTATAAATCCAGCCCATTACTCTTCCACTGCTGGTCACCGGCCTCTTCTCGGAATGAGAAGGGTTAGGCCTTAGTCCACCATGCTGGCCTAGTGGGGGCGGACTACACACACCATCGAGAACTTTATGGGGCTCTCTCAGGTGTGCAGGTTTCTTCACGATGTTTTCTTTCATCGTAACGCAAGTGATAATCAAATTGCGAACCGCGCATAAATTCGAGAAGTCTTGAGATGTGGGCCGAGTTCATAAAACAAGTTTTAAGTAAATTGATTTTCTGATCACGTGGAAGGCGAGGTGCGTGAATATTATGTTTATGCATTAAGAGTTATGAGACTAATTATGTGTGTCTGAACGTTGAGATACTTCATAAATAATTAGGTAAATAGATAAGTTAGTATAATAGTATTATAATTAGAACTTTATTTACAAAAGATATAGGGGTAGATTCTGTTGCACATTTTGACAATACTAAACTAAACGCATCTGTCACTTTCTTTTTAACCCACGCCAAAAAAGAGGAGTGTTATAGTTTGTACTGTGTATCTGTGTGTCCAAACGCATCGTAGCTCCAAAACGGATGGACTGATTTCAATGCAGTTTTTTTTATTGAAAGCTGATTTAATCGGGATGGTTCTTATTTATGTTTCATGAAAATCGATTCAGCTGTTCAAAGTTACAGCTCTTTTTAACACGCTTTTATTAGCGTCACCTGTAACTAACTATGTAAGAAAATCTTGGAAGTTAAATTTGACCCACTTCCCGGTTTCCGATTGAGCTGAAATTTTGCGTACACGTTCAGTTTAAATTGGATGACTAAAGCGTGTTCCGGTGGCGAAGAGTCCATACAACCCAATTCTCTATTCTATTCTATTTTTCGTTATGGCAAGTGGTGCCGATGCCGACAATTCTGCCAATGTCAAAGGTGATGGAAAACCCAATTCTCATCGGCTTCCTTTTAGGAATTGGTTAGTGCATAGACAAACGTAATATTATGTTATTTACTCATCCAACTGACAAAAAAAAGGCTTGTTATTCAGTTAGGTCGAGCTCTTTCAGACATGACTATATACAAGAGACGGTATGGATTTTTGTCTTGCAGCATTAATTGCAGCAATATTTAGAAGGCATTTTTGGGACGGCTTCCCCTTTTAAAACTGTCACCCTTCGCCACTGGCGTGTTCTATAGTTTTTTTAAACTGTAATATTTTATTCTAGTTGGAATCGGGGGATTTTGACGATTAGGTTATTCTATTATAACAGGAAGAGACCATCGGACTTTAAGTTAGATCAGTCCTATCAAAGTACGGAACAAGAATCGACGTAATCACATCATTATATATACCTACATCAGTGGCGAAGAGTCCATACAACCCGATTCCCATCGGCTTCCCTTTAGGAATTGGTTAGTGCATAGACCAACGTAATATTCTATTATTTACTCATCCCACTGACAAAAAAAGGCTTGTTATTCAGTTAGGTCAAGCTCTTCCAGACATGACTATATATAGATTACAAGAGATGGTATGGATTTTTGTGTTGCAGCATTAATTGCAGCAATTTTTAGAGGGCATTTTTGGGACGGCTTCCCCTTCTAAAACTGTCACCCTTTGCCACTGATATATACATAGATATTAATACGTGAAGAGAAAACTATGTACCCCTTTTCAAGCCTATTGCGCGCACGGAGGAGTGCGAGATTTGGTATTATGGAGAAGAAGTACAGAAACCTAAATTTACGGTCGAAATTCGACCAATGGGCGACCACTAGTTCTAAAAAATGTTCTACCTACAGTAATCTTAATTTTAATTTACTTTTTTCTTTTTCATAAACACATCAAGTGACGCAAATAAAACAATAGGAAATCTATTGTGTTTAGGTATTAATGTATTTTTAGCAGTGTATACGTTGAAGAACGTATTCAATTAAAAACAATTGAGTTAACATTTTTGTAAATTAGAATTTAGATTAGATGACCAACGTTTTTAATTTTCTGTACGTCATACAATGTAAGTGAACAGCGTCACTGGTAGATATCGTTAGCAACAAAAATAACTAATCTAAGCTAATATTATAAAGATAAGCTTTTTTGTTTGTTTGTAAGAGATAAACTTACTACAACTTTTTTTTTTTTTTTTTTTTTATCGTGGTAAAATCATCAAATGAGTCCTCCCACCCCGGGCAGGGCGGGAGGGACTGTCAGACTTGTACTGACTAAAATCCACGGTGTTCCTTCAATAGCCCTTTACGTTCCGGGGTCACGGTAATGAGATAAGTCCCGCGACCCCGGCAGGCTTCGGCCCTCTACAGGGCCCCGGCATCAAACTCACTACTACTGGACCGATTTTAAAAATTATTTTACCAGCGGAAAGCTATATTAGGTATGTATTACTGAGTAATTTTGTAAGTGCAGCCAAACTATTAGGTCTACAAACTGCATGTTTTTTTGTTAGAATAGTTAAATAACAGAATTTTCGTACTATTGAGTCTTGGCTGAATAAATATCAAAATAACGTTAAATAGTACTTACTTATTATTTTATTAATGAGTTGTGTGAAGATTGTTACCTAAAAACCACAAAAAATAACGGCCAAGTGCGAGTCGGACTCGCGCACGTAGGATTCCGTACACAGAACACAGAAAAGATTTCTGTGTTCTGTGGTTCCGTACCATTATCTATTAAAAATTATGGATGTTATGGATTATGGATTAGCATTTCATCATCTCACATGTAATGAAAATTTGTTTCAATAATATAGGTATTTATTTTTATTTTATTTTTCTTTAAATTGATGTCAACGTTAGTCTTGTTTTTTTTTTCTGTAATATTCTTTATACTAATGCATGCAGAGTTTACCTGTAAGTGATTGTTACACTGTTGTCTTATATTTAACATGTTACCTTTGTCATGATACTAGTGTAAGCAATTGTTGGTGAACCAATAAATAAATAAATAAAACGGCAAAAAAATCACGTTTGTTGTATGGGAGCCCCTTAAATATTTATTTTATTCTGTTTTTTAGTATTTTTTATTATAGCGGCAACAGAAATACATCATCTGTGAAAATTTAAACTGTCTAAGTATCACGGTTCATGAGATACAGCCTGGTGACAGACGGACGGACAGCGGAGTCTTAGTAATAGGGTTCCGTTTTACCCTTTGGGTACGGAACACTACACTATAGAAACCTTCAACGAAATAGTAACAGTAAATAAGACTGATAGGTGTTCACGTTTAGAAATTATTCAAGAAAAATATTAATGTAAACACCATATTATTGCCAACAAGAATGAGAAACAACAAAAAATCTTAAAAAAATTAATCACATTAGCAATATAAAATAATATAGCCAATGACATTTTACAAATAGACGCGTTGCCCGCGCTCTATATTGGCAAGGTAAATGCCCTGCACCTACTGAGAGAAGAAGCATGCAGCTGCTAATGCCACGTAACTAAACGTGTATATTAATCTTTTTCTAACAACTGACATGGCGTATGGTGGCTTTCATTTTCTTTCCCTTCGCGCACTTTATAATTATTATGTACTGCTTTGTAGCTATAGTAAAGTTTACGCCATTTTATAGTACATTAATGTTAATTTATTTTATTTATGTTGTTGTTGTTGTTTGTTTATGTTGGTGTATGGCCCGTCTATTTGTAAAATGTCATTGCTGTAAACACCATTTAATTGCCAACAAGAAAAAAAAAATTTTTTTTTTTCAACAAAAATGTATTAGAAACAACAAAAAATCTTAAAAAATGTAATCACATTAACAATATAAATAATATACCTACTTATAGGTACATCATTGACAATGATAAATTAAAATTACAAGCGTGTTTTATTCCTATTGTCTCATTTAAGGCGCAAATTAATTCCA
Organism: Allophyes oxyacanthae; assembly: GCA_932294325.1. Lineage (NCBI taxonomy): Eukaryota > Metazoa > Arthropoda > Insecta > Lepidoptera > Noctuidae > Allophyes > Allophyes oxyacanthae. The sequence continues at coordinate 2,387,264 of OW028638.1, forward strand.
TCATTTTTTATTTAATGAGTTTTCAACATAATAATGACGTAATCGGAAATGACAGTAACGTATATTTTACCGATTATCATGTAATTCTTTTTTTAAAATTATGGAAACATATTGCAAAATAAGAAGTCCAAACCCAGGTAGATCGTTTGGTACAGTTCTAGTCCGTAGTACAAGAAGCCAGGTCAAAAAATATTAAGAAAGAAACTAAATTAAATACGAATAAACGAAAAGCAAAAAAAAAAACTTTTTTTACGCCCATAAGTCAAGGTTGTAAATTTCATATTCATAATTTAAAAAAAATTAAACTTACCTGATTTATCCAAATTCCCTACTTTGTCCGTTCCTGTATTGTTTGTAAACTGGTTTCCCTACCTTTTATAAACCTACCAAAAGTCCTACCAAACCATATACCAAACAAACTACCAAACCTAACACTTTACTCGAAATTGGCTAAATGCACGAATAGAGCGAAGTCAGAATCAGAAGAAAAGAAAAAAAAAAAACTTTTTCTTTTTCTTTCACTCCAAGTTTAGAAGCATTTACCTAACAGCCTAGCATTTGCCTAACCGTCAAAAACCCCCGACTCCAACTAGAAAAAGAGCTTTAAATTTGGAACGGCTGAACTATTAACGGCTGAGATTTCAATTTGATAACACGGTTGGCGCAGTGGTTATGCGATTAGCTTTCTACGCTACGTGCCGCGGGTACGATCCCCGCATGGAACAAATATTTGTATGATATACAGATAGTTGTTTCGGGTCTGGTTGTGTGTGCATATGACATGTATGTTTGTAAACTGTACCCTCGATACAAGAGAAATACTAGTGAGGGGCAACTTTAAAAAAAAAAAAAATACAGGGAGGCGACGACATTACGATTTAAATGAAACCATGTATTTGGTATAATAAATAAAAAAATAAATAAAAAGCCTTTTATACCATGCTAACAAGTTAAATTAAATCAATAGTAGTAAAATTATTGTTAGTATTTAGTTTATATAAAACTGATTATTATACATAGTTCTTTTATTATTTTAAACAAATAATAATAATAAAAAAATGTATTTGGTATCACGTTCTAAATCCGCATTTTTAAAATCAACGGTTTTCACGCATTTAATTTTTGCATAGTATTTGACTCTACTCTCATTGGTCTAGGACTCTAGGTGAAGGTACATCAAAGTAGAAACATATGTCATCGATATTTTCACCAAGAGATCGTGATAATTATGTGTAAAATTATGATTTTTTTTATAAGTTCCTGTGGCTAAACTATTGTTTGGATTTGATTGTTTTTTTGTGTACGGTCACAGAACATCAAGTTGGTTTCATTTAATATCGTAACGACTGTACCATCCTGTATAAATAAACATTTAAATGTCGACGGCCAGTTTATAGATACGCCAGTTCATACAAGCGTGTTAAGGACGACGTACGTACGTATTGTAATTGAAAGTGTATCGTAATTGTTATTGTTTGCCGTTTTTCTTCAAGATTGAGGTATGTTCCATTTTGTTTTTAAGTTTGCAATTTATGCATGTATGTTTAAGTGTGTTGTTTTTTATTGTTACTTTTTGCTTTTTTATTTTTACTTTTTTATGTTTGTGCACTGTGTTGTCTGATGTCTAGTCCAAATAAATGACTTTTCTTTCTTTCTTTCTTTTCTTTATTTATTTATGTATATTTTTATATTTATGTGTATTTGTTTGAAGTAGGTATTTTACTTATGTTTATATTAATAAATTTAATTTGTAGTTTTGATCTATTCTTGTATATCGCTGTCTACATTTCGTGTTTTAAATTCTCCTCTCGCAGGTCTGCTGGAAGAGATTTCTTTTGTGAAGCAGTACCTACCTTTGAACTTTGTTCTTCTATTTGTTTTCTGTGTCTTTTCATGTGTGTACATAAGTTATTATATAAATAAATAAATAGTAACAATGTTATAATCTTAAAACATTTGCTTTTTCATGAAGGTGTTGATTTAAGTACTTGTTTGTTATAAATATTTTAACAATTATTTTGTTGCACATTTTGACACTTACTAAACGCATCTGTCACTTTATTTTTAACCGACTTCAGAAAAAGGAGGAGGTTCTAAATTCGACTGTAAGTTTTTGTATGTTTGTAACGCAATTACTCCGTCAATTGCAGATCGATTTTGAAAATTGAAACTCTTTTGTTTGGAAAGAGTATACTTTCGAGGTGGTCCCATTTAAATTTGGTGAAGATCTGATGAAGACCTTCGGAGATAGACAATGGAACTATTTGATGAATAACAGCATACCACTCGCGATTTCTGTAAACGCATGTTTCTGTATTGTTTATGCCACTCAAAATAGAAAAATAAAATAAAGTAAAAACCGATTTCAAAAACCTAAAAAGTATAAAGTAATATTCTTAAAAATTAACAGTTTTATTTCTTTAATGCACCTAGCTTGGCAGTGGCGCCGACTTCAGAAGCTGTTAAGTTTTTTAAGAAAATTATTTTATACTTTTAGTTTTTTGAAGTCGGTTTTTACTATTTTAAAGTTTTTACAGTACTTACTAAACTAGACTAAACGTATCTGTCACTTTATTTTTCTATTGAAACAGAGAGAAACAAAGGTTCTTAGTTCAGTTTAGTCCTGTCAAAGTGCCCAACAGCATCAACACCATTGTGTTATATTTATACAATATTGTATATTAATGGTATCAGTTTTCGTTACGATGTCCCTTACACCCTGTATATACAGGATGTAAGGGACATCGTAACGAAAACTGATACCATTAATTCAAAACATGAATCTGAACACCTCAGCAATAAGAGTAAAGAGTCGGTCTTTTCAACGATTTTGTTCGAAGTTTTTATAACTACCTAAAAAATGGACAAACAAAATCGTAAAATTTTTGAAAAGGCCGACGCGAAATTCTTACGCATAGGTGTCCAGAATCATGTACTGAATCCATCATCTTAGTCCAGCACGCTGGCCTGGTGCGGGCAGACTACACACACCATCGAGAACTTTCTGAGGCACTGTGAACGCAAGTGATAATCAAATTCAAATCCGCACATGAATTCGAAAAGTTAGGGATGAGGGCCGGGTTCGATCTCAGACCCTCCTACAGGAAGGCAAGCGTTCAACCGCTAGGTTATCACTGCTGCTGCAATATTTAACTAATTAATGTTTTTTTTCGTAGATATTCGTATGTTTAAACTTGAAAAGGCTGAATTGTTACAATGTTAAAGAACAGATTATATCGATATGGTCCTGAGAATGGAAGGGTGCCCGCTCACATGCATTTTGGCAAAGAAGTGTACGACAACATGGTTCAGAACAAAGATATAGTAGCATTGGTGAGTATCTTTATAATAATTTATATATCGTCAGTGTAAAAGCCAAAACTACTAACGCGCTAATTCGTTGCCAAACTGACTTAAACTTTAAAATGTGCCTCTGTAAAGTTTAAGTTAGTTTGGCAACGAATTGGCGCTTTTGTAGTTTTGGCTTTCAACTGACGATACGTCATAACTATACTTTTTTTTTTAAACATTTCTCTTCACTGGTATTTCTCCTGTATCTACCTATCGAGGGTACAGTTTACAAACATACATGTCACTTGCACACACAACCAGACCCAAAACAACTATCTGTAGATCATACAAATATTTGTTCCGTGCGGGGATCGAACCCGCGGCACGTAGCGCAGAAAGCTAATCGCTTAGCCACTGCGCCAACCGTGTCGTGTCGTGTGTCGTTTTGGTTTATTACAGTTTTATTTTATTCAAATAATATAATTATTATCTCAGAATTATGTATTTTCTTTCATATTTTAAGGTCCTGCCTTTCTCGTCCTGATCCATTGAATTAAGTGGTAATGTTGTACTTATAATTATGAACAACTTTTACTATGGGCACAACCCTGAAATCGCAAAAAAATAATTAGTTCTTCCATACTAATAATTTAATATTACTCGACTAAATAGATATTTTTGCTTTTTTCACGGTTGGTACCATAGATAAAGTTGTTCATAATGATGTGTACAATAACCACCCCTAAAAGGGATCGAAACTAGAATGTTAGGACCTTATACAAAGTGTATCAGAAATGCGTGGTCATATTTTTAAGGGTGTGGATCAGACCATCAAACTGAACCACTTTCTCTATGGGACCAATATCGTAATCGCGAAAAAGTAATCAGCTGTCCCATACAAAACTTCTAATACCTACTGGATGTGTGCCCCGATGTCGGCTTCGGCGTGATCGGCGTGGATGTTCGGACGAATACGGTTGTTTTAGATACAATGCAGACATATACTAGTAAACTAAACACTAGAAATGTCTAAATATATGCTTATTGGTTTTTTTCGACGTAGGTACATATTTGTTTACGCAAATCCAATAAAATACCACTTTTATATGAACATAATTTAAATAGCGCGTTTTGCCGATAACTTCATCCGTCACAGTCATTTGGCGAATAAGTCTGCAATATTTTGTTTTTTTCACCATCCACGCCGATGACGCCGATGACGCCCGCGGAAATCGGCGCACACGTTTAATACCTACTCGACCCAAACATACGGCATTCGACTTTAAGTCGACCTATGTCAAATAAGTACCTACTATATCGTTGAACAAAGGCGTAAACGCAATTATGATAATAATAGATCATTATTTACTAATGACGTCCATCTGAGAAAATCCTTTATTGTTTTTAAAAGATAAGATAGAAACGAATCGTTTATTTTTGTTAATGTCTGTTTTGTTAAATTTTATAATCATTTATGTTCTGAATAATAATTATGAGATAAAAGAATACAATCAAATAACCACAAAAAATGCTGTATTCTCTGTTGCAGAAACAATTTATTGCCGCACCGGTGGCGCAGTAGTTAATTAACTTTCTGCGGATTCGAACCCCGCACCGAACAATAGTTAACAATAAAAATAGTTGTTATGCAAGGCTGCAAAGTTGTTATTTGGTGCGAGTGCTTGTATTGAATACCGAGCAAGCGAAGGATTCTAAGAGTGAATATCGAGCGAAGCGAGTGGTTCAAAAATAGAATCCTGAGCGTAGCGAGCGATACAAAGGCACGAGACGCAAATAATTTTGCAGCCGTGCGAAACACACAACTTTTCATCTCACTAAAGCGAGGAAAATGTTAGATGCCTAATTATATTCGAAAAAAAATTCTTCACCACTCTACACTTGTCCAGGGCCGCGCGTCTGCTAACTCCTGTTATCTCACTTGTGGCAGATAATCTCGTTATTACAATTAACAGAAATTAGCTCGCACCATAGTTCGTCATTTTCAAATTTCGAATAACTTTTCCACGCTAGCGGATTTAAAATAGACTTTTGCGCTCAAATTTCGAAGAATAAAGAAAGCCTTTCCGAGCTAGTGAGATGAAAAAATATTTAGATGGCCTACAACGGGTCTACCTACAATTTACCGATCATGCTGTTGAAACTCCCATCTTCATGATCGGTAATATTTTTACAAGTTAGGTAGCTCAAAGTTTAGTCTCTCACGATCATATTGAAGTTTATTACGAGTCGATGTTCATTACCATTTTAGTTACGCGGTAGACCAGCTGACACTTGTTTCAGGTCTGGGTGTATGTGTACCTGTGTGTTTGTAAACTGTACCCGTGATAGAGGAGAAATTCTAGTATGGAGCAAGGTTTTTTTTACTAAAATAAATTAAAGTAGAATTTCCTTAGAATCTGTACCCAGCGCCGCGCCGCCGTCTCTTATACCGTCGAGTACAATGGCTACGATTAGTAATTCATTTTTCGGTGTGAAAGTCCCCCCATCCAGGAGGCGTTTGCAAAATGGATAGGTATCGAATCGCACTAATCGCACCACTACATTGACACGGCTCAAATACTCACACACGCGCCCGGATAGCTGCGGGAATAACTAATTTCGATACTTTGAAAGTAAATTTTTTGTTTTGTCATATTTTATATTTTTGTAATATGTAGGTATTATATTTTTATTGTCGGACTGGATGGAGTGACCTGATGGTGTACTTCCTTGACTGCTACTGGAACTCCTAGATGAGTAGACCTAGATGTGCCGAGTTTGGGCTCGTTTTGTTAGTTATGATGAGGACTTACCTCTGGACATGATGGAGTGACCTGAAAGTCTACTTCGGTGACTGCTACTGGAACTCCTAGATGACTAGAGCTAGGTGTGCCGAGTTTGGGCTCGTTTTGTTAGTTATGATAAAAACTTTCCTCCGGACTTGATGGAGTTACCTGAAAGTCTACTTTGGTGACTGCTACTGGAACTCCTAGATGAGTAGAGCTAGGTGTGCTGAGTTTGGGCTTGTTTTGTTAGTTATGATGAGAACTTACCTCCGGACTAAATAGTGACCTGAAATTCTACTTCGGTGACTGCATCATGATCATCATCATTATGATGACGTGACGATCGATCGATCACTCACTCACTCACTCACGTTCGTTCGTTCACTAATTTCTCACCATAACTAACAAAACGAGCCCAAACTCGGCACACCTAGCTCTACTCGTCTAGGAGTTCCAGTAGCAGCTATCGAAGTAGACTTTCAGGTCACTCTATCTAGTCTGGAGGTAAGTTCTCATCATAACTAACAAAACGAGCCCAAACTCGGTGCACCTAGGTCTACTCATCTAGGAGTTCCAGTAGCTGTCATCGAAGTAGACTTTCAGGTCACTCCATCTAGTCCGGAGGTAAGTTCTCATCATAACTAAAAAAACGAGCCCAAACTCGGCACACCTAGCTCTACTCGTCTAGGAGTTCCAGTAGCAGTCACCAAAGTAAACCTTCAGGTCACACCAGTAAGTCCTAGACGAATGTGAATTTATAATCCTATAATTACGTCTAGCAAAAAAAAAAACAAAAAAATCCAAGTTGCGTAAAGTATCTAGTTTGGTGTTGTCAAATCTCTTGTATTCGTACAGCGATCTTTTTTACACGAGCTGCTGCTTACAAGCGACACAGAGTCCACTCACGACGGCGGCCGAGCCCGGACTGAGATTGCATTAGAAATTGTTGTGAAGTAAATCAAGACAGTGACCAAATAAAATAACCCTTATTGCCAACCATTAAGATTCACATATAATGGCAAATTATGTGAAAAAGATGACGCGATTTTAATTTTTTTCTGAGACTATTTGTAATATTTTGATTAATTTTTTCACCACTATTTTGAGTTGAACATATACCCGTACCTATGGTAATTTAATATTTTTTAAATTACGTTCTTAATAGAAGGCATATTGAGCTAAACTCAACCCGATATCGTCAATTTCATGTGAAGAGGTAACGGAAAATCGTTTTTTCAATATAATAAACCGTCATTTTTAAGAAAAAAGTCAGCTAATTTTGTAGATGAAAGACTAATCTATCTGTGGTTATTATTAGTTTACTTTAATTTAGTTTCATTTTGTCGTAACATTGACCGAAAATCTGCTTATTTTTGTTAGATTTGTGAATACGTCCTTAAGTGCTAGGCACTTGTCGGTGTAACAATTTCCATCCAGTCCTATCTAATGCCAAATCTTTTAAATCTTTATATGTTTCTATATTCGCTTTTTCTTTCAGCTGATCAATGTAGTTTCTTCTTGGTCTTCCTCTTTTTCTTTTTGCCTCTATTCTCCCTTCTAAAAAGGTGTGAGGTGTGAAAGTCACCCGTACGAATTTCGCTCGCTCATTGGGAATAGTTGAACGGCTTCGGGTGATCCACAGCTGCGATAAGCGTGAATCGAGTGACCAATCGAACGACCTTATAATATCTGTGAGATTCAAAGTCAATGGGTGTGTTCAGTAATTACGGCGGACAACGCTCGACGACACACCGATCGTCCGGGCGATCACACTAAACCGTTCGGATAATTGAGCGGTCGTGGGCGATCGCACCGGTCACTCTCAGTTTAACTTTTTACTCTTTGCCGGTCACTCCGTAAAACAGTCAGCCGACCAAGGGCTACGTTCAGTAATTCATTTTTCGGTGCGAAAGTCACTCGTGCGAATGTCGCTCGCTCATCGGGAATAATTGAACGGCTTCGGGCGATCCACAGCTGCGTTACGCGAGTGACCAATCGAACGATCTCAAAATATCTGTTGGATCCTATGACTACAGTCATTGGTCGGTTGACAGCAGTGCGACTTTTACCCTACTATTTCACGGGGTGACCGGAGCGATCGCCCGACGACGCTCGCTCAAATAATTGAACGGTTTAGTGTAATCACCCGAACGATAATGCGTCATCGAGCGTCGTCCGCCGTAATAACTGAACACACCCAATGAGTATAGTCATAGGATCCGACAGATATTTTGAGGTCATTCGATTGATCGCTCGTTTAACGCAACTGCCGCCCAAAGCCGTTTAATTATTCCCGATGAGCGAGCGACATTCGCACGAGTGACTTTTACACCTAAAAATGAATTACTGAACGTAGCCAATGATAGACCTAACTGTATTTTTTTTTATTTGTTTTTTTTTTATGTTTTTAAATCAATGCAGATAAACTCAGGAACAGATGAACGCATGACGTACGGGGAATTCGCACAATTGACAGCAAATATCGCCCTCTCGCTCGCTCGTATAGGCATTGGACGGGGAGACGTAGTGTGTATTTGTAGTGAGAAGCGGTTCGAGTTCCTACCCACTGTGCAGGGAATCTCATGCGCAGGAGCAGTCTTCTCGCCGACGGATCCCACTTATGGCAGCTGTAAGTTACTATACTAGTAGTTACTATATATTCATTATAATAATGGACAAAATTGGTCTACTAAAGTACCAAGGCATGAATACCTTTTGAACCATAATTCCACTTTTCTACCCTAACTCCACTCTCAGGGGATATCCGTGGAATAAATCATACTCACATAATATATGTATATTATTTTTTCTCACGATTTTATTTTGTTCCTATGGTAAAAGTTGTTCATAATTATAAGAACAAGACCCCATTTCGGCCCTTATAATAATCCTTTCTGACTAATCGTGTGTATTAAAACTTCTTCCTCAGTTCCTCTCCTCCATCGCGTCAAGATCGCGCGCCCAAAAGTCCTATTCTGCTCTGTGTCCGCCTATGAAACCCACAGAGTAACCTTCGAAGAAGTCGGAACCATCCAGCAGTTCATACTCTACGGTGACGAGGAAAGGGAAGGAGCAATACTGTTCAAGAACTTCCTGACAGAGACCGCGAAGCTCGAGGACTTTCAGCCAGTGCCAGTCAATGGATGGGAGGACAATGTCTTCTTACTGTTCTCATCAGGCACCACGGGTCTGCCGAAAGGAGTTCCTGTTACGCATTTGGGTTTTTTGCTGAATTCGCAATCCGTTGCTACGGATGAGTGAGTGTGGTTATTATAATACTACCGATGAATGAGTGTGGTTGTTCTATTACTACGGAATTGAGTGAGTGTGGTTCTTCTATCGTGCTTCTATCACTATGGATGAGTGAGTGTGGTTGTTCTATCGTGCTTCTATCACTACGGATGAGTGAGTGTGGTTGTTCTATTACTACCGATGAATGAGTGTGGTTGTTCTATTACTACGGATGAGTGAGAGTGGTTAAATTGTTCTTGATCTATGTAATTTAATAATGGCGTCAAGTACAAGAATGAAGTCCTGGCTTCGTTTCCCAGGTCGAGCAGTGTTATTGGGTTTTCGTCTCTTTCACTCCCGTTTGAGAGATGCCTTCGTTCGCGCTTGCTCGGCCGGTGTGGATCGTAACCATCTCGATTTACGCATCAACCACGTTCGGCGCTCCGATTGGTGAAGAACTCGGAGCCGGCCAATCGGTACGCAGAACGGGGTTGAAGCGTAAAATCGAAATTATTATAACCAAAACCGTCAAAAACCCCCGACTCCAACTAGAAAAAGAGCTGTAACTTTTGAACGGCTGAACAGATTTTCACGAAGCAAAGCTAAGATGATTCCCGATTAAAATAGCTATCAATTAAAAAAACTACATTGGAATCAGTTGATCCGTTTTGGAGCTATGATGTCACAGACAGATATACACTACAAACTTATAACACCACTCTGTTTTGCCGGGAGTTAAAAAGAAATTTACACTACAGCCTCTGGCATACCTGCATAATTATTGTCAATTTTTGTTCGGCTGGTGTTGTGTTCACTCTTTGTTCGACTTGTGTTGTGTTTCAGTTATAAAGGTGAGGGTATACTGAACACGAGAGAATGGCATTACACCTACGGACTCTTGTACTGCATGGCCTACCTGAGGGTGGCAGCAACTGTAGTGTACACCCCCAGTGGTGGTGAGAAGGACATGCTAGAAGCTGTACAGAAGTATAAGGCAAGGAACTTTTTTATACTTTTTGTTTTTGAAGTGTCGCTATGGTAACTACTCTAAACGTCGACACTACGCGTGACCAGCAGGGATATATTTCTCGGTTACAAGTCACAAACTTTATTATTATTACAGGTACTTATTAAAAAAAAAAACTTTATTTCGGATAAGTGACATCCATAGTAGGTTAGTAACAATAAAGAAAACGAACTTAAGAAAAGTATGTTAGTAAAAACTTAATACCTATTTAGCCACAAGGTTGGTGTCTGTGATGCACCCACAGACAATCTCTTTTAAAATAAGAGAGTCGTACCTCCCTGCTATGGTTTTCAGGATAGATTTGGAGCTGCCTCGCACCCTGCAGAGCTTTAAAGGTAACATTAACTTTAAAGGTAGTTCCATCAAATTGAATACATCCGGTATTAATACCGGTGTATTCTCCCTCAGCTCATCCCTCAGCCCATTATCGTTTATAGTTAAATATTATAATTCCAGATAAAAATGATGCAGTTAGCGCCCCTGAACATCACGGAGCTGATCAAGTCGTCCATTTTGGATGACTATGACGTCACATCCGTGGAGTATATCGTATCTTCGAGCACGTGTGTCCGGGAGGAGGCAGAGACTGCTATAAAACAGAGGTCAGAATAATATCAGGATACTTTTATTCTTCTTCAGCAGTGATAGCGAATTGGTAGAACGCTTGCCTTCCACACAACAGAGATTGAACCTTTTCGTATTTGAATATGATGAGAAGTCATCAAAACCAGAGCATTTTCATTATGGTGTCTATAGACGATGTAAGAATTATACTGCAACTGTGAGAGAATAAAAATATTATTTTATATTAATATTGTTATTAAAACTAAAGAAAACGCTTTTGTCATCCAAACTAAACGTGTATGCAAAATTTCAGCTCAATCGGAAACCGGGAAGTGGGTCAAATTTAACTTCCAAGATTTTTTTACATATTTAGTTAGTTAATTACAGGTGAAGCTAACAAAAGCATTTAAAAAAAACCTTTAATTTCTTGGTGTAAGTAGAAACCTATTGTACTTAAAAATAAAAACTGATTTAAACCTGCAAATCTGTCCATCCTAAGGTTGTCTGGTAGAAATCGCCAAGTGGGATAAGACCGCCCTTTGTACATTTCCAACACATTATTAGTGTAAATTAACAATAAAATAAACTTGAAAAAAAAGTAAAAACCGACTTCAAAAAGCTAAAAAGTATAAAATAATTTTCTTAAAAAACTTAACAGCTTCGGCCTTCGGGAAGCACCAGCTTTCAAATAAAAAAAGAATCATCAAAATCGGTTCACGCAGTCGAGAGATATGAGGTAATAAACATTAAAAAAAAACATACGCGTCGTATTGAGAACCTCCTCCTTTTTTTTGAAGTCGGTTAAAAATGGCGTTGAAACTCAGGCTTGATAACGCGCATGCGCTCTAGCGCGCCGCGCATGCGCCCTAGCTGCGCTACCGTACCTAGACAATGTGCGGCTGCTATAAAATTTAATTGAAAACTCCTTGGTGGAACCGAAGTGTGATGTTTGAGTGTACTAAAATAGAAAAAAAGTTATTTTATAGCACTATTTTGTTAGGAAATCTGTATCATAATAAAACTTTTTATTTTTATTATAGTTGCATGTGCGTAAAGTCTGTCTTTATAGGTACCTACGATGTTTGAATTCATAATTAGAACTTTACGATATGAGTGTAGATAAAGTATATTGTATTGTACACTTTTCCAGACTCCCAAACCTGGTGTCTGTCCTGCAATTCTACGGGATGTCAGAAGGTGGCAGTATCTGTGACCAGATGTTAGCTCCTAAGGCATCCAAGGCTGGGAGCTCTGGCGTGCCTTCTCTTGGATTGGTGATGAAGGTAAGCTCTCAAATTCTGTTATCCTCTAAATTATTACTGACGACAAAAGCAAACGACAAACAAACGGTGACAAACGGGTTCAGTTGAAAACTGTTGTAAATCAGCGCCGGGCTATGTCTGGCATACGCTGAATTGAACTTTTTTGGTGCAGCCGTGAGGCCCACGTGATTGTGGTATAACCTATAGTGCCACAAACTTATCTGACCCGCTCATGGCGTCGCTGCCGTCGCTTTTACCAATGTCATCTCCGTACAAAAATGACATTTTTCTAATGTCATTTTTGTTCTGTAGCGACGTTAGTTCCAATTTTGGTCACCGGGTCAGATAAGTTTGTGGCACTATACATACATACTTTATAATATAATCTATGTGCTTAGGCATCAATTTTTTTTTAATTTTAGCGTTTTTCTATAATTTTTTATTTTTCTTGTTGCTTTCATTTTTTTTGCATGTTGTGCCTTACTTTTGCATCCATTTAAATTAGTTTTCTTCTTTTTTTTCTTTGATATTAATAGTTTCGAGGATATAGCATTCGTGGGTTGTAGCTGAAAACCAGCGTCAGGTGGCCAGTAGGTATCACTACCTCCTGACAAGGCATGTCAAACTCAAAGTCTTTGGTGGGCCAAATGCATAAGGATCGTAGAATCAGTGGGCCGCAATGCCCATAATCATAAGTGCCACACACTTATCTGAGGTCGTGGCGTCGCTGCCGTCGCTTTTACCAATGTCATCTCCGTACAAAAATTACATTCTGATGTCATTTTTGTTCCGTAGCGACGTTAGTTCCGGTCACCGGGTCAAATAACTTTGTGGCACTATAATATTTTATAGAGAGAAGTCCTGACTGACTGACTAACTTATCATCAACGCAGAGCCGAAACTACTGAAGCTAGAGTCACGAAATTTGGAGAGTAGGTTTCTTTTGTATCGTAGGCAACCAATAAGAAAGAATTTTTGAAAATTCAACCCCTAAAAAAAAGGGTGTGAAAAAGGGGGTGAAAGTTTGTATGGGAGTCCCTTCATTTTTGAAGTGAGAAAGATGGAAATTACTATTTATTTAGGGTACAATTAAAGAAACAATATATGTCTGGATTTTTGGAAATTCATCTCTGAGGGGGTGAAATAGCGAGCGAAAATTGATTTTAAAGTGAGATGATGTTTTTAGTAAAATAATTTTAAAAAATACCTACATAAAAAAATGTCGCTTCGATCTAATAGCCTTTCAAAGGACGAAGGGCTTTCGCGTTTTTCAAAATTTAACCCCTACCTAAGGTAATAAAATAGGGGTAAAAAATTATATGTGTTAATTATTCGTGTGATATTAAATTATTTGTATGGAACTGCTGATTTCTCAGGAGAGTAGGCTCTATCAAACATTTTAATGATTGTACTTCTCCTTTAGGTGGTTGACTTAGACACCAGGAAGCCTCTAGGACCGAATCAACGTGGAGAAATCTGCATTAAAGGACCCAGCATCATGAAAGGTATCATCTTTATCTTTTAAAAATCGTTGCCCTGCACTAGGATTTCTCCTGTATTGAGGGTACAGTTTACAAACATAGGCACATGCACACACAACCAGACCCGAAACAACTATCTGTAGATCATACATGAAAATAATTGCTCCGATTACTCGATGTTCGTCCCGAGAAAGTTGTTCAGTTTGATGGTCTGATCCACATACTTAAATATGACCACGCGTTTCTGATACACATTGTATATTTTGTATGTGTATTTACCCACTGGTACGACGTCTGGTACTGTAGTGCCAATAATTTTTGTACTAGTGGTCGCCGAGTGGTCGAAATTCGACCGTAAAAAAGCTATGCCAATTCTCACTCTCCTTCGTGCGCGCAATATGCTTAAAAAGGGGTACAAAGTTTTCTCTTCATGTATTAATATATAGATGATCTACAGATTGTTGTTTCAGGTCTGGGTGTGTGTGCATCTGACATTTATGGTTGTAAAATGTATTGAGGATACATACAGGAGAAATCCTAGTGAAAAAAATTCACTGTACTAAGAGGGGCAAATTTCTTTTCCAGCGTATATGAACAATGTGCTCCCAGACTGCAAGGACGAGGAGGGTTTCCTGAAGACTGGCGATGTTGGGTACTATGATGCTGATGGGTACTTCTACATCGTCAACAGGATCAAGGAGCTCATCAAGTATAATGACATCTCTGTAAGTATGGTCCGGCTTTTCAGTTTTCAATTTGTGGTCTTCTTTTTCTTAAAAAAAAACTGAAATGTGATAAATATAACAGGATGGCGCCAACCTCATCGCATTAAATGTAGAACCACGCATTTGGAATCATGTTAAACAGAAACAAAAACAAATAAAATTGCCATTTTTTGCCACCTGTAACTAACTATGTAAAAAAATCTTGGAAGTTATATTTGACCCACTTCCCGGTTTCCGATTGAGCTGAAATTTTGCATACATGTTTAGTTTGGATGACAAAAGCGTTTTCTCTAGTTCTTTTTTTAGACTATAATATTTATTTTGCAATAAATATTTCTCCAGGTGAATCCCATCAAAGTAAAAAATTAAGTCACCTTTATCAATCTGTTCTACACGTGTATAAAAAATAATTTTGGTTAGAATACGTTGGAGACGTTTCAAACTTTGCCTAGAGATCTGATTATGAAATTTTTAATTAGTTCCTGTGGCTAAAATACTAATTAGATTAGGTTAATTTTTTGTGTACGGTCACAGAACGTGGTACCAAATAGGTGGTTATTGGCACAGATTTACGTTTAAATTCAAGGACAAACTTAAAAATGACTTTAAAAAAAAAAGTTGAACAAATTAATTAATTAGATATTATCTAATTGCTGAAAATCAGAAATAAAATAAGCTTCAAGTTCCGAAGAAGATGAAGGTTTTAATTCTGATTTAGGTGTTTTATAATCGCCAATTACTATAGTTACAAAAAAATAACGTAATAATAAGTTAAAAAAATAACGTTGAATTTGAAGTAGACGAAGTAGAGATCTTGAACTTTATGACTGTATTTTTGTTTTATTTGTATATTGTATAATTACGGAGGAGATGGCGATATATAAAACGGCGTTTTGGTCGGGGTTACGCCTTCATGTACATCATACATAACATCGGCGCCATCTTGTATGTGACCACTCATTTCCTAATAGCTACACGTTGTATCAATGCGATGGTATGTAACGTTACTCCCAATGTTAATTTATAGATAGCTCCAGCGGAATTCGAAGCATTACTTCTCCAGCACCCATCAGTCCGCGAAGCAGGTGTAGTAGGAAAACCTCATCCGACGCATGGGGAAGCACCCGTGGCGTTTGTGGTGCTCCAGCCAGGGTGTACTGCGACGGAAGAAGAGTTGGTACAGTTTATTAATAGTGGGGTAAGGATTTTTTCTCTTAGTATGGTAAGGCAGTGATAGCCTAACAGTTGAACGCTTGCCATCCATGCAGGAGGGTCTGAGTACGAACCCGGCCCGCACCTCTGACCTTTCGGATTCATTTGCGGATTAGAATTTATCACTTGCGTTAACAGTGAAGGAAAAAAATCGTGAAGAAACCTGCACATCTGAGAGGGATAAAGATCTCAATGGTGTGTGTAGTCCGCCCGCACCAGGCCAGCGTGGTGGACTAATGCCTAACCCTTCACATTCTTGGGCTGGATTTATTTATTTTCGGTAAAGGCGAATCTACACGCGCCGAACGCCGCATGTTAGTATTGTTTGTATGAAATTATCTAACTGTGCCGCATTTCTGTAAAATGCTGTATATACATATATGTCGGAGGAGGGTCTCCAGAGGTGTTTTTGAAGTGAATGCAGTCAGTATTGCTGACGTCATTACTTTCATAATAGTTTGTCACTTTTGTTAAACACAAAAAGACAAGATAAGTTTAAAGTTTTATATTCAGGTACTTTATGAATAGTCAGGACTCTAGGTGCCGCGTTCCAAAGCGTTAGACTTCCTATGGAGAAGAACGGGCAAGAAACTGCATGGTTACTCTTTTTAAATTGAGGATTTCTTACATTCATTAGCATTGGTTTACTTAGCTTTACTAGATAGATCCGTACAGTCCGACGTCTCGAGCACAAGTGAGTCAAACACGTTACATCGCTCTTATTTATAGTGGGCGTAGTGCGTACA